>OX637863.1:50782120-51045152 GCA_951802705.1 Netelia virgata
ATAGAATTAAATTAATAATAAGAACAATTTGGGAAATGTGCGAAACGAATGAAACTAATCTCGAATGGCGTAGAAGTTATTCTCAATCAGACGAAAATAAAATCGATGTATTATGAAATATCCAATTACGCGATCGTTCGTATTTACGTTCGATCGGAGGGGACGAATTCAAAATTAAAGTACGTTTTTCCATTCAACAATTTTCAATTCACGATTTCGTTCGATTTTCGAACTCAGGCCTTGATCATCGTTTCGACATATCGGCAGGTGTCGAAGATTTCAATGAATTAACGATCTACGTTGACCCGTTTGGAAAAACCTGAATCCTCTTGACCGCCTAATATAGAATCTTGTCGATCGAGGGAACGTTCTAATCGAATAACAATCCCATATAATTCCTCGATGAATTTCTCGTATTTCACCATCTATTCGCGTTCTCAGTTCACGTTCTCTACATGAGACTCGTTATATCTCGCGTAACACGAATTTCGGCTAATTAAATATTTAATTGTCCACCCCGAGTATTACGACGACACTTACAATTAGCCCAGATCGCGAATAGATTGCGAATATTTCACATTTCGCGATGAGAATTTTACAAATGATATTTACGAGCGGTGTTAAAGAGGACCGAAAAATAAAGGAGGTAGTGCGAAGCTCGGGTCGCAATCTATAAATATACGCGGTAGATATGATATTGATCTTGCGTTTGCGCATCATCAGTAATTTCGTGGTTCGGTATAAGACGGTTCGTCAATATTATCCTTATCGTCGCGTGGTATAATCGCGACAGGATGAGAAAATAAGGAAAGGTAAAGAGAAAAGGGTGACACGAAGATTGGGTCGGGGTGAGACACGTGGATTCGGCAAAGACTCGTTACGTATATAACGGTATTAAAATACTTACGTACGAACTCTATCAGCCATGTGACCTTATTAAAAGGTTTTTCTTTTCCTCGATTCGAGAAATTCTTGACTCGTCCACTCAATTCCAGAATTATACTCGATATAGTCGCGGTCGAGTATATATCTTTCGCGGTAAATTTAAATAACGGAAAAATACCGTAAACGTGACCCTTCGCACTTGCATAATCCAACGTTTATTCGTTTTATCGATAAGATCGATACAGTGATAAGCACTTTTTTGTATTCATACCTCCCCCGCCTGTAAATATTTATCGATTCGAACGTGTCATCTCGTGTATTTTCGTACAATGCTTGTACTCGTACGTTCATACGTACCTATGTGTCCACGACGATTCTACGAAACAATTTCACAATTCTACCCCTCTCTCTCTCTCTCTCTCTCCCTTCTCCTTCTCTCGGTCATTTCCTCGTCACTCATCCATCGGACTTTTGGTTACCGCGGTTCGAATCAATAATATCGTCACGTACCTGTCGCGCTAAAATATTCTCGGCTTTCGTACGCCACGACACTGTTGGCTCATTGTACGTACTCACTAATGATCGATAAATACAAGCTTTCGAGTAGCGCATCACTTAAATATGCATCGTACCCCATCGTTGGTATCGCAAATCGATAATCAACAGTGAGGACTCGCGTGTCCTTATTCATATTAAGCTCGCGGATTTCAAACGTAGTTTCCAAAAAAAAAAAAAAAAAAAAAAACATAAATGCACCATGCACAGACTCAAAAATAAATGCGTTTAATCGATTCCATTGAGAAATAATTCACATTGCGTAAGATTTATTCGAAACAAAATTTTCATAAATCATAAACATTTACATTTTAACGAGACGACGTAATAATCCGGATCGAATCGCGGATTTCGATTTACACGCTTATTTCCATCCGTAAAATTATGAATTTAGGAATGGTAAAAATGAAGTTGAGAGAAAAAAGAAGCGTTTATTCCCCCGTGACAGTCGAAATGAATAGTGTCATCTCATGTATTTTTCATAGTCGGTTCAAGAGCGGGGGTGGCGGAGGGGTAGGTAAAATAAAATTCTACCGCAAAACAGAGTGCTCATATATGCGCGTCCGACGAGTTGAACACGCCGGTCGCGAAAAGCTTATATACGGGTTGAGCGTATATAGTATACAACTATTCACGCCTGTCAGCCGCCACGAGAGGGCCTTTTGTCTTCGTCAGAGAGGCGCTCGGTGGCTGCTAGGAGGGAGAAAAGGGAATACACACCGCTATTACCGGGGCATACAACGAACTGTATGTTCTATAGTGTACAAGCAACAGCAGCAGTTTCTCGCGTCATTGGCTTCTCCCTCTTGCGAGAGAATACACAACGTGGGTAGAATCGCGCGCGCTCGGGCTTTCGACGCCTTCGGTTCGGAGCTTTTTTTCCCCGTTTCACCCTCTCGGTGCCGCAACCGATCTCTCCACGTTGCCGCGAGCTGAGGAAAGTCGAGGCTAAAGAAGAGATGGAGGAGGGAGGAACGGAGGGGGTTGCAAGCTGCTCTCCGGTGCCGCGTGAAAGGCGTTTAAGCTCCGTAAAATTTTTCGTTACAACTGGGTTACAGGCGTACCCTACCCCTCGCACCTCCGGTTGTATTCCAACTCGGAAATGGAGTTTCCCTTTCTCTCGTTTCTCGTCTGGGAGGCGCGAAAAAACGATATAGAAAGCGTGAGACACGAGGGCAAATAAAAACCACCCTCGAGAAACGAGATACGCGGCGGCGGTCGGGCTCGAGTAGAATTTTTTTCCTCTCTGTCTTTTCATCCCTCTCTTTCAGCCTCTCTTTGTCCGTTGCCTCGACTTTTTTTCTTTTCTTCTCTCGACTCGATTTTTACCAGACAGCAAAAACCGAGACTTACGATTGTTTAATTAACTCGCTCGGTGCTTATTTCGGTCACCGCGGAGACGCTCTTCCTCGGTGATTATTTTAGCAAACCTTCGCAGGGGATTCCAAAAATGGGAGGAAAATCGACTCGAGAGAATTAGGTACAGAAATTATTCAATATTTCTCACGTAGTTTATTGATTATCGAGCTTTTTTTTTACATTGATACAATAACAGATATACAAGAGTGATAGTCACCTCTCAAGAAATAATTCAAATAATTGAATATGCCCTATATAGCACACCCGCGAATTATATACATGTACCTATATAAGTATATATATATATATATATACACATATATGTGAGAAATGAGGTACGTTGACCCCGAAGTGGATGGTAATACGTCGTGTCCCAGGGACACCCGACAAAGTTTATGACGACACGTAAGTGGGTAGTTATGCCTTGAAGTCTTTGCCTGCCTCTCTCTCTCTCTCTCTCTCTCTCTCTCTCACTTACACACACACACATCCTCCCTTCATCCTTCCTCTTTCGAAGCGTTCTTGTCTCTCCACGAGGTTGCGCAGCAAGCGCGAACGGTCGGTTTTGAGGCTCCCGGGGAATCCCCGACGTCGCTACCACTCATCCCGCCAATTAATATCAATTTCGCTAATCTCCGAGCAACCCCGCGCCCTCTCAACCCTTTCCTCTTCGCGTTACCCCTCGAGCCATCCGCGCGATTCCAAGCCGTTTTCCTTACCAACCCGCTACCATCTACGTCTTTTGAGCAAATGCGGGGAGGGTAGGAGGACGCGAAGCATCGCTGGCCATGGTTTTCACGATGAGAGATGGCGCTTCGTGCCATTGGCCGCAATGTCGAGGCGCCTTGGGAATCTTGCTCCTCGCTCATTCGATCCGCACCGGCCCGGAGATCGTGGAGAGTATGATGAAATACGTAAGTGCGGGTAGCCTCAATTTCTGTGATATATATACCGTTGAACCACAAGCCCTTGCCCCGATACCAAAGGCTCGAAGTAATGCTTGAACGTCCCAACTAGGTTGTTATTATTATTATTATTATTAATTGATAGTCTTAATCGTTTAATTATTTACTCGATCTTTGAAAACATTATATTTTCGGTCGATTAATAAATTTTACCAACAATCTGACTCACGATCATTAGGGTTTCGTTCTCGAATAATAGAGAACACTCCGAAGTGATTCGCATACGAATATACGAGTTGATACGAAAATTTCACGTGTAACACAAGTGTATAACAGGATTTTCTCGCAACCTCCAGTATTATATCCATTTATATGTTCCTTTTGTGTATGCATAATGCAGCGTTTTGAGTATTCTCTGCTCTCACGAGCGCAAGTCGAATCTCCCATGTGGCGTTCTCGCTACGAAAGATAGAGAGCGAGAGGGGGAAAATGAGACAGGAGAAAGGGAGAGAGAGAGAGAGAGAAGAAGAAAGAGAGGTTGGGAGGAAAGCCCTTCGCCGAGTTGGCGCTCGTCTTTCCCTCAACTTCGTTAGTTCGGGCGAACACTAATGACCCACGAGACTACATCCAGCTTCTGTTCTCTTCTCTTCCTGAAATACCTCGATCCCTCTCGTCTCTTTGGCCCAACTTAGCCCCCTTCCCTCAAAGTCTTCACTGCTGCGTGCAAATAAACGAATGTTGAAAAAAAAACGATCTTCCTCCGTTCTTTATCGTTGCGATCTATTTTATTTTGTATTTTATTTTTTGTCATCTTTATTTTTTCAATTTTCCGACTCGCAACACGCAATCTTTGCCATGCAAGCAAAGTTCCCTTCCCGCTTTTGCCTTTTCGACTTTACCTCTCTCTCTCCCATGCAATCTCACACGCGAAATCCCCTAAACCAACCCTTCTACTTGGATATAGTACAAGGACTCACCTCGTGCCTTCGAGAACTTGGCGATTTTTCGTATCCGCGGCTTGGCTGTCGCTGCTTACTACGTTCCGCATCTCGCAAACTGATTTTTGTTTTTTTGTTTTCGATATATATAAAGTTATATAGACGTAGAATAAAAAGGGCGGTACGTTCGAAACCTATGACGGAAATGAAGGAAGAGCTTCGCTGTGGGTCGAGAGGGAGGTAGGGGGCAGTGGCAAGAAATAAAACTGGGGGTAAAAATGCGAGTAAATTTTTATTTACGAGAACGATGACGCGTCCGAAAGGTCAGACGGTTTTACGGTCACGCGATCTTATACAAGCGAAAGTACCTTATGTAATACGTATCCAGGGAGAACATGTATATATCTATATATACATAATGCACCCTTGATTTTCACCCCTTATTTTCTTTCGCGTCTCTTCACCGCGAGAGGAGCAATTTGTGTGCACATACACGAGCTAGACGAGGAGCGTAAGAGCTTTGGTGTGTGCGCAGTGGTGGCAAAATTTCTATTTCCAAGTGAAAATCGAGGTCGTAAATCTCGGGTAGAAGTGTGGACGGGCTGCACAATGTTTTTCGGTTTCTTCTCTCTCTCTCTCTCTTTCTCTCGTGCTATTCTCCGTTTCCGCTTTACGAACTCCGATTCCACTCGTGCCTTCTAGAGTATGACCCTTGGCTACTTCTAACCATTTTTGTTATCCCCCCCCCCCTTCGATTTTTAGATCACAAGTGGCGAGAAATCTGAAAAATAGAATATTTATTTATTTACCATTTGAAATACTTCATTACGATAATAAATATTAGTAAATTAATCAATATATCGAGCGATTTTTATAAGATCGAGGATTAATTTTTTGTAGGAAGAAAAATGATAGAAATATTGTTTCAAGGAGCGAGAGATTTTCTTAGAACGAGGATTTTCAAAATATTCATTTCGCAAGGATAACTTTTGCCCCATCGATCCTGGCGTAAAATAGAGGGGATTTCGGGTACTTCGGATTTGCACTCGAGTCCGCGCGGATAGAGTCGACGAGTGCGAGACGCGTTTCACTGTGAAACGAGGGAATCTCCACGATTTTCCTACCACTTTTCTATACGTGCGCGTATAGACATGTGTGTATGTATATATATATATATATATATATATATATATATATATATATATATATATATATATATATATATATATATATATACGTACCTAAACGTTATATGCTCTCCGCTGGCTGAGAAACCGGATATTCCGGAAGACCGCGAGCTCCGGAAATCGGAAAGCTCGCCCACTCTCGCTCTCTCTCTCTCTCTCTTCCTTCTCGTCTCGTCTCTTTTTCACTCCCGCGAGACGCCCCAAGAGCTTACCGGAAATCCCGCAAAGTCAGTGGGCTTTTCCGCCTGTGACACTCACCTATTTTTCTATTTTACCCTGAGCGCTATAACGTGCGACAAAAAATATATATATATAAACGCTGTGTCCGTCTTATTCTCATAGCTCGAGGGTGACTTCACGGGAATATGCACTCTTCGATCATGCGAGCGTGGACCACGATGGAATCGCGTAAGAACGAGAAATCGTCGAAATATTGTT
Organism: Netelia virgata; assembly: GCA_951802705.1. NCBI lineage: Eukaryota > Metazoa > Arthropoda > Insecta > Hymenoptera > Ichneumonidae > Netelia > Netelia virgata. The sequence continues at coordinate 50,788,388 of OX637863.1, forward strand.
TTATCTCGTTGTTTCCCCATAATAGAAATATTTTTTTCAATTTCACGAACCACCGGCGTATTCTCGTGAGGTTTCCAGGGGTGAATTGTATACACCTTGCTAAAGCCGTTTGGAAGCATTCTTTCACAGCTGCCTTTTCTTCGGGTATACGCAGGATAACGTATATATGTATATATATATACATATACAATTATATCGTCATGCATGGTGAATTCGTTGTGATGAAACCCCCGACTCTCACCGTTACTCTCGAAACTCTCGTTTCAAATTCTTCTTTTTTTTTCTTCTAACCCTCGCGTGTTTCCTCCCTCGAAGGTACACAAGGGTGTAGTTAAAACCCCGTTGTTTCATTTTTCACTATTTTGTTGTTTCTGCTAAGATTTGATCTCACTTTTTGTCCTTTAGAAGCGCAGCTTTTTAAACTTTTCCTTCGTCAGCCACTACGTACGTTTCGTTCTTTCACCCTTTATTTTCAGACAGTATTCCTGCCATCGTGGTCGAAAAAGGACGCTTTTTCATAGCCTGTTTTCTGGGTGTCTCTCTCGTAACTACGAAACGAGACAACATGCTCCGCTCCCTTAAGACATAGGTTCGCGTACGTGTATATCTGTATTAATATGCGCGTAGGCAAGAAAACGTAGAGAGCCGGGGAGAGAAAACGCCCGAGCGCGAGAGAAAAAGATAAGTGGCGAGAGCAGAGGGGTGGAGTTTTTTCTCTCGTTCGCTTTCACGCGGTTCCCTTCATTCACGAAAAATTGGGCCAAGCGTTTTAAAGCACATTTTGAAAGACCTCTCGTGAACGCCTGGCCTAGTAGAAAAGAGGGGGAAGAAGCCCTCGGCCGGCGTATAGCCCGGTCGTATGGGAAAGGGAAGGCGCGCGTAGTAGCCGACATTGGTTGACGAGTGACGAGTACGGAGAAAGGGAAAAGTGTAGACCGCAACGTTGACGAGCGAATGTGAAGGCCGTAAACGCGTGACGTCGGGAAAATTTTTGGTGCGTGAATTAAGTCACGGTGCTTTTCAGTACTTCGGTGACAAAGCTGATAAAATATAACGGTACATGTCTACATATTTGTTTTTCTCAATTGCAGTAATAACAATTATATATCGTCTCTACATTTATTTGTACATATTACTATGTCGAGCTATTAATAAGTTGATACAATAATTTACACGCTTCCTTCAGCATTTATTTCCGTATAATATTTTCGAACTTTTCTCTGCTCCATTCATTACGATAGAAGAAACTATAAACAACATAAACAAAACAAAAAAAATAGGCGCAAGAAACGGGAGAAAATTATTCTACCATTTAGCGAAGGAATTCATTCGCGAGAAACAAGAGGGGTGCGATAAAGTTGAGAAGTTCTTCCATCCCTCTATATACTAATATACACATACATATTTTGTACATCTATATGTATAAGATTGAATAATCTATCTAAATAAGTCAAAGTAAAAGTGAAAAGGCAAATTGAACATTCAGAGGAGATTGAGCCAGAACGAAGAGCACCGGAGAAAAGCAAAAGCTGGGAGGTAGATGAGCGAGTGAGAACGAGGGGTCAGTGGTGGAGAGGCAGGGGTGTGGGGGGATGGCGGAAGGGGAGAGAAATGTAGACGGGTGTGAGGAACGAAGGCGCGAAATTTAGCACCGAGGCTTGGACAAGCGGACACGTAATTAAGCCGGGCAGATAAACACGCAATTACCCGGCGACGACACGCGGGTAAGGGTGGTCCTCTAGAGTGGGTCGTCGAGCAAGCGAGCGAGCGAGCGGGCCGCGTGCTGGCAAAGTGTGCGGTGCGCCCCTCGTCGAGTTCTCCGAGAAGCGAGAAGCATCAGGGGTCGCTGCCGGTAGCGGTCTGGATGAGGTTAGGGTTGTTGGTAGCGAGATGGTGGCTGGGGGGGGGGGGAGGGTTGGAAGAGTTAACGGAGCAAGGGTGTCTCGAGCGGTGGAGGGTGTATTGCGAAGAAGCAGCAGCACCAAGCAACGTCGCAACGTGCGACGTGCTGCCACACAACGGCTACGAGTTAAGGGATGAAACTGCGGGGGGTAGGTTACCAGCGGTAGAGTTGAGTTGCGGTTAGAGCGACCCGCATCCACCCCCTTGTACAACATACACACGGACCATGATATACGTTAGTGTCCGCTGTGTTATTCGACTTCTAACCGAGTTAATTTGACGTCTCGAGGGTGGCCACGTGACGGCTATAGGGGATGCGTAATAAAATTCTCGTAAGTAACGATCTTCGGCTTTTATATTATAGTAATTCGGATAGTTCTGCAAACACTCGATCGTCGATGATATTTATAAGAATAATAATAGCTAATAATTATAAAAACCCCATGGAAAAATTAAGGATTGTTATACGTAGAACAATATTTCATCCCTTAATTCTTGTATAAACGAAGACGTTAGTGAATAATTTCCCTAATACGTTCGCGAAACGTTTTAAATACCAAGGTGCCAATTATTTTTAATGACACGACGATTACCACGAGAGTTTGATAATAAGACGTTAATATAAACGCCGGAGGGTTGAACGAAGAGGAAGGAGAAAGTTCGAGGATGGGTAGGTATTGTTAAATGACGGTGAGAGCGCCGTAGCGGGCAGTTTCACCTCGTCGCACCGTGTGTACCTCGGTAGGCCGAGGAAGGCGCGAACAAGCGCGACCGGGGCATATCTCGTGTTCGCGACATAAATCTTGGGGTAAAAACACGCGTCGCAAAATTGCTACGGGCCCGAGCGACGCCTCGCGCCTCTGGAAAATATGTCACCGTCTTTCACCCTTCCACGCGGCTTCTCTCTTTTTTCCCATATATACATATATATGCATACATTCAAGTTTCTCTCTCTCTCCCTCATTCGTTTACTTTTGCCAGGGGGTTTTCTCTCTCCTCGTTTCTCCGTATTCTCTCACCCTCTACCCGCTGACTATAGCGGTTTCCTTACGGCAAGCCTCGCGCGCTACCACCTCTCGAGAACGTCCGTGCCTCTCCTCTCACCCCACGCCCCCTAGCCCCCAACCCACTTTCTACACGCATACACAGCAACGAAGAGGCTCTTCCAGCACTTTGGAAAACTACGGAAGAGTCGAGGAGGTACTTTACAACGTACAGACGCGCGACGGGGTGAGGGTTGGGCGAGACGCGGGGACTGGAGGCTCTTGGCCCCCGCCTCTGTATATACGGAGGAATACGAAAGGGGCTGTAGCGGAGAGGCAGGCACATTCACCCGGACACAAAGCAGGAGACAGCGAGAGAGAGAGAGAGAGAGAGGGGTGAGTACGAGGGGGCTAGGGCTTGAAGGGTGGTATGGGAAAAAAAGAAGAGTAAGGAGAAAAGATAGTAAGGGGATGAGAAAATAGCTCCGTTCCAATCGGCCCCTCTCTCTCTCTCTCTCTCTCTTCCTCTCGTTCTCTTCCGACCGTAGCGATGCACTCCACTGCAGAGAGAGAGAGAGAGAGAGAGAGAGGGAGAAAGGGTGGAAAAGAGTAGAGGGGGTTGTGCCTCGGGCATTCACTAACGAGGACTTCGTTTTCGATGCAATCGACTTTAATCGCGTTCGCTCTACTCTCCTTCTCGACCCGTCCTTACGCTACGTGCATTGCACCTGTGGTCATTGAGTAGATTTTACCTCGATGGGGCAGGTTAAGCGGAAAGTGGTGGAGCGGGCGGGACGAAAAAAGGGGTAGAAACCGGAGGAAGGGGTAGTTAACGGAGAGGTTCGGAAAGATCGCAAGGTAATTAGGTGCGGAACTGCATTGATGGTTGTGGCTCGCTCCTTCTTTCCCCCCTCTCTCTCTCTCTCTTCACGTTTATAGTACTTGGAAAAGAGTAAAAAACGTATGAGTCTGACTACTCCGTCTGACCTATATTGAGCTCTACTACTGAATTTTATTTTTTGTTCGTATTCCTATTGCTGTATCGTTGTATTATTTTTATTATTATTAATATTATCGCTCAGAGTTACGATTCTTATCCAGCAATATTTTTTATGACAAATATGTTGAATAATTTCATGATTTCGAGGATTTTTTTTTCACTTCACTGCCTGGTAATCGACATGCTATATATTTTTGTATGGATGTGCGCGCGCTTATTCCACGTCATCGAGCATATCCCATATTTTCTTTTCCGTCGTTCCAATCATGCATTTCTCATGCTCGTGCGCTCTTTTCCGCCTCCCCGCCTTCTCTAGCAACCCCTCCATTCGCCTTTACTTCCTTGTGTCTCGACGGGGCTGCGTCCTCGCTCTCTCTCTCTCTCTCTCTCTCTCTTTCTCTATACATCCGCAAAATTTCCCTTCTCTTTCTCGTTCGCTCCGTCGCAACGTTGTAACGCGAGCACCCCGCGGTGTATGAACCGCCAGAGCGCCCACCCTCACGTTCGAGGTAAAACTAGTGCCGTGTACGTAGCAGAGAGCGAGCAGGCGAGAGAGAGAGAGAGAGAGAGAGAGAGAGAGAGTGAGAGAGAGAGAGAGAGAGAGAGAGAGTAGGTAGGTTCAAGGTATAGGCAGCCTGGTGAGCTGGGTTATGCACGTTCGTACCTTGCTCTGATACTGCATTGCAGTGCCAGCAGCGCATAGACGCTACGCCGTACTTTGCTGCCGGCCATTCGCGGGCATTCGAGCAGGAAACAAGGCACACGGAATATAAGGCACAACGAGAAGGCCATGCCACAGTCGCGTTTCTATTTCTATTACTATCAATGTTGCTACTTTTTTTTACGTACACTGATACACTCGCCCATTTCTAACGATACAAAATCCGCTTGAACTGTTCAGTCGTTACGGGGTGAAAATTTGTTTTTCAGGAGATTGTTTTTTTTTCACAATAGAACTTTTGCGATATTTTTGAACCCCTAATCAAGAATTCAGAACTCAGTACCGCATTCATTTTATTAGAATAATTTGGTACGACAAGCTCTTAATTCTCATAACCAACAATGTATATTCTCCTATCTCGACTCATCCCCTAACCCACCCTGTATCCCGTGAGAGGTCGAGCTAGTAAAAACGATGGCAGCAAGCGAAAATTCTGGAGTTCCGTGGACCCACGATGACGAGCTGTTGCCCGAGGCTACGACTACTCCGCGATAAGACACGACTCAAAATCCGCAATACTTCTACTTCACCCTCACCCTCCTTCATCCCTTGCGTTATCTCTTTCTCTCTCGCACTCGCCCCTCGAGCCTTTGCCATTGTATCAGACGTACTCGAAAATTTGTCCGTACAGTCTTGAACGTAGAATTTACTACATTTATGTGTTCGTCCCTCGTCGACTTTACGACGTTGAGTATATTGTTTAAATATAGGGAAAGAAGGAAGATACGATATTGTTTGTATTCGGATAAAATGCTTTTGTTTATTGCACACTTTTCAGAATTACAGAATTCACATCGATAAAATAAATCAATGAGTAAGTATCTAGTTAATGATAATGATATCGATAAATCTTATAAAAATAAGGATATTACTCGAAAAGTTATATCCTCATAAACAAAGGAATAAAGAAGATGGAGGACACGGGAGTGGACCGAAGAGTTTCGTAGATAAAACTTTTCTCCTCTTTCGCGTCCTCTCACACGGCAATTATATTAGCAACGATATTTCATCCTTTCATAGAGCGAATGGGAAAATGGACTTCCGTGGCCGCAGTTCCTACGTACCATCGGTACAACGAGCATTACAGAAAGCAGAGTGGAGGTTTGATGGTTTTGTTCCATACGTTCTCCCGCCAGTCTCTTTCTTTCTCTCGTGCGGTTCGCGCGAGCTAGTCGTTAATATATCTTCTCGATGGATAGAGCCCCGTGTTGTATCGGGGAGATGGTCTGCCTCTCTCCACCGTGCCTTGAGAATATTGTACGATGCTCGTGTGCACCAACATCGTTTAAGGGTGAAATTGTATATCGTGCATATACAGTAAATACAATTGCGATTGCATTCATCGCTCTTGTTGGCCAATGTTCGCGATACACGGACAGCAATATGCCTTTACTTTCCACACCGAGGTAGACCTCGGCGAATGGGTATTTTCTAAAAGCAACGGAAAATCGATATTTCGTTTTCCCCTTTTTTTTGTGCATTTGAGCGATCTCGCAATTTTTCTTCGGGTCGAATAATAGGATGTGTTACGGTAGATAAAAAAAATTGAGATTTATCATTCGGCACGATCGAACTATAAAGCGAGATTTCGTGTTTTTAGAAAATTTGTTATTTTCCAAATGTGTTCCATTTTGCGCCGATCAACCGTTAAAGGGGGGAAAATCCGAGAGTCGTACGTTTACTCGCGTAGTATACGCGCTTTTTAGTCTCTCTCTTGCTCCCATCCAAATTCGGACAATGGAGATGACGCGCCAGGAGCGAGGGTGTATGTTATGTTCGACCGTGGAGCTCCGTCGCGTCGTCTACCTACGTGCTGGAGTACATCGCACGCCGGATCCTTTGATCTTGGCTGTACAGCACGAGCATCAGTCTAGTCATATGTATATACATAGATATATTTGTATATGTGTTATGTACAGTACGGCCTACACGCCACAGTGCATCGCGAGTATACTATACCGGCAATCTCGTCGATCTCAATTCCCGTAATGCGTGTATCCGGTTACTATGCGGCGGTCGTCGAGAGTACACCGTTGGATAGAGCGAAGGAGAGGAGAATGAGGTGTATTGTATTATGGGAACGTCAGCCCGGAAGCTGATGAAATTCGAATCATCTATACAACGATTAGGACAAGATTGATCAGTATTAGTCTTATCGAGCACTTTGACTTCTCACTTTTTTTTTCTCCGTCATATCACGCGCTTGTCGTATAAAATAAAAATGAAAATAACTCAATTTCGACCATTATAAAACTTCATAAAAATTGGCTTCGCGTAAAACAAAAAGCCACGGTAGATATTTCGAACGATAGGAGTTGAAAAAAAGAAACATTAAATATATCTAACGAAGCTACAGCTGGCAAAGGCAAACACGGTTCGACGAAAAACAATCGGTCCAATTTAGTTCTTCAACGATTTTCTTTTCTCTCGGCGAGCGAGAGTCGCTAGTGAGTTCCTGCGAGAAAAACAAGGGCATGCAATTCCACGAGGACAAATGGTTAACGCGTCAGCTTTAATTTTCCAGCGTATAATAGTATAGGGTAGTTGTATATTTATATATACACATATATTTATATGAAAGCCGGAGGCAGGCCGAGGACGTGCAGTCTACCTATCCCTCCCTAAACTCTCTAGACGTATGTATATATATGTGCATATATATATATACATATATGTAGATATGTATATGTATATATACATGTATATTATTTCCCGGGAGTTTCACATAGCTAGGCGGGGTTGGAAATTTCAGACGTCGCTTTACAGGCCGCGTTACAGCGATAACTTTCGCGCGTGCCGCATCATACACAATTCAGCTAGGTACTGGGCGCTCTAACTGTACCCATACCAGCAGCTCGCTCTATACGTATATCTGTAAATACACGTATACATATACGTATGTCTATTCGTTCAACACGCCCGGTTCCAAATCAACCCTGGAAATTATGGGAATCGTTGCGAGGGCTGGGCTATTTCACTTGTTATTTAAACTTTAACGGTCAGCGGGATTTTCGGAAAAGAGAAATTGCGCCGAACGATGTTCATAATATTTGTACAAAAATATTATACATCCTCAGCGGCAAACATTGAAACGTAAATACGTGTTTTGGTTATCGTGGCGTTTTGATAAGGTAAACCGCGACGTGTTTGAAATCCATTCCTCTCTCGGTCCCCTTGTTCTCTCGAGCTCTCTCCATCCCCTTCTCTATCTCACCGAACTATGTATCTGCTTTCTCGATGAGCAAATTAAACGCGGATGTATAACCACAATAACATTTATGAATGCGCGTATATTATGAAACACAATGCGAATAAGTTGCGAATAATTTCAACGTTAATTAGAAAATTGTACATTGTTCTCGTCGCTTTTATTCGCCCCGGACGTTTACGAAGAAAGTACGTTTATTCATATTTTCGTTATACTTGCCGAGTAATATTAAATAATGAGTAGACTCTAACATTAATTATCAGTATAAATAGCCAGTAATAAAAACCTACTTTTGTATATTTTCTTTTAATCGTAATTCATTCGTTCGATTAATTTATTTATTTATTTGTGTATTATTAATAATATTTTCATGTCGAGCTCGTGGAGTTGATTGCGCGGTACGTCGTGAGATATTCAATTACAACGTGATACATAAATTTCTCGCGCGGATTACCGAACAAATTTGCCGGAACGAATCTCTCTGACAAAAGGGACGAATGAACTATACATGTATAATTCTTTCCCCTGAGGATTATGTCGAGAGTCTCTAAGCCTTTCTCCCCCGCCCCTATCTCTTCACTCTGGTATTATTACGTGCCCTAACTCTCTCGCTGCTCACTATGGCACACAATTCGGAACTCTAACTACGTCCTAGAGACTCTCGTGTGTGATCGCGAATAAGCCATGGGCTGACCACTCGCTGGATTCGCACGCAAACGACTCTCTCTCTCTCTCTCTTTCTCTGTCGCTCTCTACACTCTCGCTCCGATTAGTCGGCATGCAACAGGGTGTGAATTTAACCCCTGAGGTATCAACACACGTTGAAAACAAATCCCTTTTCCGTGTACCTCTTTCATAATAGGAAACATTCCTAGTTGCAAATTTGTTCGATTTCATTCGCATATAAGATCGAAATAATTGTTTTCATTCAATAAAAAATTCTACGTTTGCTTATTTCAATTTTCAAAATTATTGATAAGATTGAACTATAACATATTTTAGTGACTACATGTTTTTGGCGTGACGTATATAGAGTTGTCCAATACACAATACGAGAAGTTCGAAAGACGACGGTCTGTCTCTATTTCTATCTTCCTTTTGTCGTCGTTCTTCGTATATAAATATAATACAGGTATATTATCTTTATATTTATGGCCTAGTACCCCGTAAGCCCTTTTACCTTCTCACATATGGTATATCTATATGTAGATTCTCGATTTTCATGCTTCGCCTATTTTTGCCTCTCAACAACATACCGTTTGCATTCTCACTATTTCCTCCCTTGTTTCCTGTCCCTCCCATTCACACTCCTCGACAGTTATGTATTGTCAGCGAATACAAAAAGATTTCCTGCTTTTCGTGAAATCACTCGCACTTCAATTCTTCAGAAACGTGTACAAGAATGAAAGGATGCGAAAAGGAACCCAAAATATACTTTTGAGAGTGAATTGGGCACATACAGGGAAAATACAGTACGTACGAACCTTTCCACTTCTTTTTAATTGAAATAAACGCTTTTGATGTCTCAAGGTTATGTCGCATTGTATTTCGGGTTCAAAAAACATCTCTTCCCTTTCTTGAAACTGAATTGTATTGAGTGAAAAATAAGGGAGGATTCCCCAGGGCGAGGAGAAGGGGACGTTAGATCCGATTTTGCAAAGTCGTCTGCATCTAGGAACATCTCGTATATATCTTCAGACAAGACAAGTTCTTCGGTTGCCAAGTGGAGGAGGGGTGTGTCATCCCCTTTTCCAATACACACGTTTTATGTCTTTACCTCTCTCGCTACCTACTCCACCCTTGCAGATCCTTCGTGTTCGCTACGTCGTCTCATCGGGTTTGCTAGAAATACCGAGGCAAGTGGAAATGTGCGAGAAATTGGCTGTATCGAACCGTATTGGCCTATTCCGATCGTAAATTTCCCTTACAACAAGAAAATCATGGTCTAGTTTTCGATTTTTAAGAATTTATCGTTCTTAAGGGGTGAAAACTGCAATTTCCGTTTTTTCCCCCTTCTTTTTCTCTCACAATTCTCGAGTTCCTTTCGACAGTTCTCGAGGGTTTATTTTGACGTCAATGATGTGGGAGGTAACTCGCCTAACGAACCGAAGTACACGTATCGAAGCTCACGAATTTGTCTTCGACACTCCGGACGATCGACGTCAATCTGCTGGCATGCGGTAACGCACCCTCGCTCTCTCTCTCTCTCTCTCTCTCTCTCTCTCTCTCCCTGTACAATATATATATATATATACACGTAGATCTAACTCGGTTTGCGTGCGTCCCTGTGCATTCTCAGTGCGATCGATTGTTCGCGTGTCCCACTCGACATATACTCTATCGCTCACCGGCATTCCACACTGATATACCTCTATGTAACCTCAATTTTTATTATCCTTTTATTTTTATCTCGAAATTGCGAAACTATTTCCAGACAAATTAATAAATGATAAACGCTTTTCATGTCAACGAAGTTCGTTGAAAACAAATGAAATAAATGTCCTTTGAACGGGACAAATCGCTCGAGAGACGGACACACGTGTGGTCCATAATACGAGAGTCTCATCTCGACGTGCGACCTCGTTTTCCGCGTAAACGCGGGGAAGCGCCCGTTGTATGTCGTGTGTGCGGTCGCTCCGATTACCCGCTCTTCTCGACCCCGCGCGCTCCATCCCCGTCAACATCCCCTTGACCCTCCAAACCACACTAATTATCCTACCGTTATTCGAATAACGCGTTGCTAATCGTAACGCACGTTTCGCTCACCGGAAGCCGGTTAACGAGAGCTAGCGACGGGGAAGGGAGTGAGAGAAAGAGAAAGAGAGTAAGCGCGAGCGAGAGGAAGGGGTTGCCGGGAGTTAGGTGAAGAGGCCGGGGGGTGGTGAATGCGCGCGCATTGCCTAACACACACTGACGGAATCCCCTAGTGCGAGTCGTTCTGAATATTGCATAATGCAATTTCCATGAGGGCGAGCCGAGAACCCGGGAGCCGGAACTCTCTCGTCGTTTCTACATATATATGTGAGTGAGTGCGTGGCTGTTGGGTGAAAATTCTAGCAGTCACAGAATTGCCGCTATTAATACAGTGAGAAAAATTATTCGATTTAAAGAAATTGTATCACTCGAGCAAACGTAATTTATTTCATTCAAATGGATGGTTAATGTAATTGAGAAAATAATTTAGATTTCACAATTGTCATAATTATACATTTGTTCACTCGATTGAAATGAAATTATTTAATTTTCACAGTTTCCTCAATCGGTCAATAAGTTGAACTTGATTTTGCATGAAATAATATTGGTCGGGTATCGATATTTTCAGATTTAACCGACATCGATTCTTTTCACCGCTGTATTATTACGTGCTATTACTACTTGTCGTATTTGTATACATTGCAACATTATGTCTATGCCACATTTTTCTCGTTCGAAAAGTTCCTAACTATCCACACCGCGATACAAAGTCATCTTTGTTTGGCCAACTTTTTCTCAACCCGAGAACGAACCGCGGGAAAGAAAATGAGCGAAAGTGAGGTAGAAAAGAAAATTCTTGGAGGGTTTTGCTGTTCTCGTACAGCACAGACCATAAAGCTGAAGCGCGTTAGAAAGAGAGCGAAGGCCCGGATGGAGGTCGCAGGCGAGAAAGAAAAATATCGAATGAAAACAAGGGTGAGAAGCTCGTAACTTTCATAAACTCGTCGTATGGGCGATATGCATTTACACGCTGTGTGTTCGTCCATAGGAAAAAGTGAAGAAAATTGAGCGAGAATGTACGAGAATTTTCTCGGCATTGTTTCTATATATCAACGTCGTAACTCTCCCCTATTTCTACTATCGCTGGTATACAGCTTATGTTTACGCGTGTATTAGATACGTACCGGGACGAGGTTCGACACTTGCCGCACTCCACGTAGGCAAAGCAAAACTTATGTATATATAAAGCTTTTGTTAGTCCCTGAAAATCGCGTGTTTCCGAGAAATTCAATTTAACCAAACTGCATATGTACCCAGGTTGCCATCGTATTTTCATCTTCCCTCTTTCTCTATTTATGTATACAACGAGAACTGCAGCAGAACGCACAAATAAAAAAAAATCCGTTGTGCTGAAAAAATGATGATTTTTTTTCAGAGTATTGTGGCAGAGATTATCGGAAAAAATTTGTTTCGTAATCGAAAGTTTCGATGAACCTGCATGGGACATGTGGGTAAATAAAACGCTGATAGATGTGGTCAAGTTGAGAATCGAGGTCGACAGCTCTGTCCGGGGATGGCGACGCGGCTCACCGGCCTCTGTCAACCAACGACGAGATCGAATCTCAGTGCTTCGGTGACTGCACGAGAAAAAAAATCGAACTTTGACCCTTGCGGTCAGGGAGAAAGGGATAAATAACATAACATGCTTCTCTATCGAAGGAATTGCAAACCATTTTTATTATTATTTATTATTTATTATTTCTGTACACTTTTATTTTATTTCATTGCAGACACTCGTCACATACGCAGCATCGACTACAGTACGCATACAGCAGACACCTAGCACACGCGCAACGTCGAAATGTCTAACATGATCAAGATCCCTTTTCATGGTCACTTTTGTTTGTGAGTTTGATGAGTGTTAAGTCCCATGACTATTGCTGGTGCCATGAGTGCTAGCGAGCTGTATGAATGCACTGAATGCACTGACTGTGAGTTCTATGAGTGACGTGAGTACTGTGGATACTGTTCCGTGAGACAGTTTCTCGAGCATGAAAACGAAATGGGAACGTTACCTTGAAGCGCTCGCGGCCGCAGTCGAGAGCTCCGTCACCCGTAGATAAAGCTTTCATCCTCTTTCCACTTCTATCCTAAAAACTGTCCGATCTTTTTAGGCATACACACATATATATATATATATCACTGAAGTTATATTGCTTATGTATATACGTAGAGAGTATTGCATGGAAGAGCCTCTCATTCATAACGATCCGTTTCACACACGACGTGTAACGGGTTGCTCGGATAAGATACGTTTTTCATTCGCCCCCTATCTATCTTTCTCTTACTATTTCCATCGTGCAGCCCGTGCCTCCTTTAATGTTGCATGACAGATGATGAGAAGTGTGTTAGTCAAGAGGCCTTCGCGAGATCTCTTAAAAGCGACGAGAGGTTAAAAAGCAGAAATAACCGAAACAAAAAAGGAAAATAATAATTAAACATCTCGCGGTTAAAAATCAACCTTGACCCGGTTCACTCGTTTCTCATATGGAAGTGCGCCAGTATGCCCGCGAGCAAAATTGTAACTTTGCTTTGGGGCATACTGACGCATATATATTTATAAATACATATAGAGTATCCATTTGAAATGTGAACAGGTCAAACGACATATATAAATATATGTGACAGTGTATAAAGCAACGCAATATATAACACATGTTACGAACACCGCAAGATAGTTCCCGCGTGGTAATCAAGTGGTAAGCTTGCTCTTTCACTCGTAACTGTAGATTCGAGAGCGACAACGATGACGTTAAGTTCGTCGGTCGTGTATATACGGAATCTGTTTACAACCCTCTCACACGCATATTATACGTACAGCACGCATTTTCGGCGATCTGTAGCGTACATATATATATATATATATACATAGCACAAACATATATAAACTTACATAACATTCGGTGTACGCAGTTCGTGCAAGTATGCGGAAGGGTGTAAAACTCCGTAGATATATGTATATACGTATGTGTGAGTGAATTTCCTGCGTGCCTTTTCAGGGATAAGCGTATGGATATAGGGAAACTGAGCATAGCCACGCTATAAAGGTAACGCCCGACCTCCTCGAACTCTTCGCGTGCTTTCGCGTGTGAACATACGCGCGCGCAGTATGCGACGAAAACGTTTATGTCTATATACACGGGCGTATGTATAAAATTAAATCAATGTTAAGCTTGTAGAATCTCTAGCTGCGAAAGCGCAAGGGAAATTTGAGTTCAGGAACAGTAGATATACATCTATTGTTATATATATATATATATATATATACAGATGGATATGTACCTACCTACGATTCGCAAAGCGTCCACGCACAGTGGAAAACCCTCTCGCGTTAGCGATACAATTTGCGCGACTGTAGAACAGTACGTAACTGGTGTGTTTGTGTATAATCGTACGTACGGTTTGAGCCTAATCGCTTATGAATGCATCCTCGACGATGGATGCAAGCGCACCCTCTCTCTGGAGCTCTCCGAGCGTGTATATATCCATCAGTGTATGTTGAATACTTATCTGTGTGTGTGTCTGTATGTGTATAGTGAAAATGGCGTGTCCAGTACTGCGAGAGGGCGCGTGGGTCATACAGACTATGCGCCATACACGCGTAGCGATGATAACGTTCTAGGTGAAAGCGAGAGGGAGAGAGAAAGAGAGAGGGAGGGAGATGGATAGAGACTGCAACGGCCTTTGCCGGTGTTAGATCCGCCCGACCAACGTGGAATTCGAGCGAGCGAAATTTGTTACCTCGTGCGGAAAACTCATCGGATTCCCCGAAAACGGACTAGAGGGGAACTAAAGGGGAGGCGTAATGTTCGTGCCACATTACTGACAATGAGAGACGTCTGTGCGCTGACACACGAGGACCTCTCGTACGCGCTACCGAAAATTGTCACGAGCTGATGTAGAAAAAATGTAAAGAAAATTCTTCGACTGTACGTGTTATTATTGGTTTCCTCGTCCTAAATTTTCTCATATATCCTGAATAAAACCCGTAATACTGTTTGTTTTTCTCTCACGTTTCTAATAGTGGTAATAATTCGCAAGTCGTAGGAGAAAAAAGGATGACAAGGTTAAGAACTGCAGGTACTTAGGGATATGGCGGGGGGGGGGGGGGGGATGGTTCCAACGATTCATTAACGATATGTAATTACAAAGTCTTTCTATCAGAGGAGACCCAGATTTTACCAGGGAAATATGATAAGGCTTTAGTCTTTCCATATTTCCCTGGTATTTCCACAGTCAAAATCATTAACTTTCTATACCTACAACACACACACATCATAGAACACAGTGCATAACACCAATCGCCCAATGCACATACAACAAACAGAGGGCCTACACACCATAAACACACTAAGCATAGAGCACATTGTGCAACAGCAAACGCACAAGCTCGCATGCAGTACACACGCACACGGCACATACGCTGCACACACATGTCACAAAAACAGCACTCACATGTCACGTACACAGCACACAAAACATACACAGCATATAAACATCAAATACATAGCACATACACAACAAACACACATCATATCCACGGCACATACATCACATAAAACGAATCACTGAGAATCACACACAAAGCAGTCACACACAGCGCAGACACTCACACCCCCGCACTACACCCATAAACACCGATACACACATCACTCCCACAATACACACGTACTACACATACATTAAACATAAGCCAAACAAACAGCAGCACATCACACAATCATAGTAAACGCACAACTTATTATCGAAAAACGTGATTTTTCGGAACAAATTTAGCCGTATCGTTAAAGGCACGGAAATAAATAATTTCTCCGTGACTTTAGCCAATCAGCTAAAATCACGGAAAACTATAATTTTCTAAATAAATCGACTCCGTGACTTTAGACAAATCGCTAAAGTCACAGAAGGAAAATTAAATTTTTTCTCCGTGACTTTAGCCAATCAGCTAAAATCACGAAAAACTATAATTTTCTAAATAAATCGACTCCGTGACTTTAGACAAATCGCTAAAATCACGGAAGGAAAATTAAATTTTTTCTCCGTGACTTTAGCCAATCAGCTAAAATCACGGAAAACTATAATTTTCTAAATAAATCGACTCCGTGACTTTAGACAAATCGCTAAAGACACGGAAGGAAAATTAAATTTTTTCTCCGTGACTTTAGCCAATCCGCTAAAATCACGGAAACCCGGATTTTTCACGACGAGACGACTCCGTGACTTTAGACAAACCGCTAAAGTCACGGAGAAAAATTTAATTTTCCTTCCGTGATTTTAGCTGATTGGCTAAAGTCACGGAGAAAAATTTAATTTCCCTTCCGTGACTTTAGCGATTTGTCTAAAGTCACGGAGTCGATTTATTTTGAAAATTATAGGTTTCCGTGATTTTAGCTGATTGGCTAAAGTCACGGAGAAAAATTTAATTTTCCTTCCGTGACTTTAGCGATTTGTCTAAAGTCACGGAGTCGATTTATTTTGAAAATTATAGGTTTCCGTGATTTTAGCTGATTGGCTAAAGTCACGGAGAAAAATTTAATTTTCCTTCCGTGACTTTAGCGATTTGTCTAAAGTCACGGAGTCGATTTATTTTGAAAATTATAGGTTTCCGTGATTTTAGCTGATTGGCTAAAGTCACGGGGAAAAATTTAATTTCCCTTCCGTGCTTTTAGCTGATTGGCTAAAGTCACGGAGAAAAATTTAATTTTCCTTCCGTGATTTTAGCTGATTGGCTAAAGTCACGGAGTCGATATATTCTGAAAACTCTAGTTTTCCGTGATTTTAGCTGATTGGCTAAAGTCACGGAGTCGATATATTCTGAAATCTCTAGTTTTCCGTGATTTTAGCTGATTGGCTAAAGTCACGGAGTCGCTTTGTCCGGAAAATTCGAGTGTTCCGTGTTTTTAGCTGATTAGCTAAAGTCACGGAGAAAAAATTAAAGTTTTCTTCAGTGACTTTAGTGATTTGTCTAAAGTCACGGAGTCGATCTGTCCTGAAAAATTGGTTTTTCGAGAAAAATTCGCCATGTGCGTTGTTTACTTACCGTGTGTTGCGCCTCGGTACTGTGCCTGCGTCCTCCATATGGTCTTCCTCGAGGCGACCAAGTGTTTCTCGAAGATAGTTAACATTTACTGACAAAGCACAGCAATAACCGTTGTAATATTAAATTACACAGCGGATAGAGCTTTACTTTATCCATAATGTTTCACGTCAAAAGACACGATGTAATGAATTTCTGTAACAGACACAAAAAGAACTTCGCACTAACCGTGGCGTCCGCAATTTGGTGTGCGCTATATGACTTGTGTGTGATAGAAAGGCCTGGGTGATATGGACTGGGTATAGTTTCTCGGCGAAAATTGGGCCTCATCAGATAGAAAGACTTGCTATTTGTACGTATATACAGTTGGGGATTCGCCGATTTGCGCTGCATATGCGAAACCCGAAATCTCGTGGGGCTCAGTGCCAAGGCTGATCGTGTATTAGCCCGTAAGCGTTCCTCTACTCTACTGTGTGTACATGAGTATGCGTATGTTTGTGTGTGTGTATGTAACTCCCTTTCTTCTATGGGCCGGGGCTCGCTCTATTGAATAATTGAGCGCAATTATCTCAGTTCACTCTCTCTCGGAATCCAACTGTAGCTCTGGTGGCGTCGAGTTTCTATATGGGCCAGATTGCTGTGCGGCCAAATCGATCATAGCGAAGGTACGGAATATGTCAAATTGGATAATTGTTTGAGAAATTTGATGAATTACGAAGGATTCGAAGAGCCTCCTTTGACTTGAACATACTTATCAAACGGACCAAGTTATACTAAATGTAAATCCAAGATTTACACTACTAGACTCATCGTGATAAATTAGTTGTCGGATAAACGCAACAAAAAGAAAGAGAACAGAAGATTTAATATTCTTTCTCTCTCGCACTCCATGCACGATACAATTGAGAGGGATAACCAGTCGATTTGATGTATATTTACGTGTAAATTGGATCGCTCAAGACGTGGGAATATGGGGGGATAGGCGGGAGGTCGGAGTTTTCAGGTTATGCCACTCTCAAGGACGTCGGCAACGCGTTGCCTTTTTTCTTTTCTCTATAGGCTTCCTTTTCTGATTCCTTTTCGATACCCAGTCAATGATATAGCCACGTGTCGACGGCCCATCGCACCACAGTAATTCGATACGACGCTCGTTTCTCGACTGCGGAACGTATACTGATGTACGTATATTATTATTCCACTGGCACGTTTCTCCTTTTCACCAATAGCGCCGCCTCCCTTCGTTTAGATTGCTCGATTCGACGCACGAATTTCTCGTTCGCACATACGAGAGACACGAAGGTTTGGATATTGCGGGCATAAAGAGCGAAAGAGTGCTAAACTATATATATATATATATATATATATATATAAGACAGTGAAATCGAGCTGGAGGGATGAGTAGGGGGAGGGGGGAGATTCGTAGCTGGGTCCTAATCGATCGGGTTAAGCTCCCGCTATTGAAACTTAGTGTTCTCTCCGATTAACTTTCCGTGGCATTAATCTCGAGAGATAATTATACACTTGGAATAGTATTTCGCGTAAAAGGAAAAATAAACAATTAATATGACGAATGAAGATAAGAGGATATTCTTCTGACTTGAAATTCGTTGTTTTTTTTAAGTCGTATGTCTTCATATTTTTTTCTATCTTCGTGGATGAATAACTTCCTTCGGGCGTTTACTTTGATTAAGAGTCTTTCAGAAAATTGAATTATCTCAGGTCTGAGGGGCCTCGAGAAATATATATGTTTTTTTCCCTCTTAAGAAGCAAAGCTTATTAGATTTCACTTACGTAGCTTTGATGGCGTGTATGTATACGGTATTAAAATCATAATAATAAAGAACGCTTACGAAATCGATGTATTCGAACATAAACACGTATTATATATCGAAATACATAATCGCGCGATAACGGAGGTTTTTATTTATTTAATTTCTATTGCATATATTTTATTACAAATGTACTTACTTACGGTTGGGATAACTTTTCATGAATAAAAATGGGCATTCTTTCATACATATGTGCAAAAAAAAAAATTATATAGAAGTCTGTAAAGAAATGTTAAAAGTACAGGGAAAAAGAATAAAATCTCAAAACTTACAGAGCGGGTTTATTCCGTGATGAATCCGGGTGTTCACCATTCGCATATAACTCGCTCTGCTTGACGATAACTCTCTGTCCCGCGTGCCATCGTCGTGCTGGGTTAAGGGACAAGCTGGTAGGGGAAAAAGACAGAGAGGGAAAGAATCACGATGCTTGGTGGTTCAAGAATTGTCGAGAAAACGGTTCGCCCCCGGCGCAAAACGAGAGTCCATCCCTCCTTTACCAAATTTATCTCGCTCCGGTAATGGCTCCATCGCTAAAGCCTTGGCCGCTTTTTCGCAAGCCGACTCCCTTTCTCTCTTTCTTTCTCTCTCTTGCGAGCTAAGAAAGTATTCAAACAGACCTAAATTCTACTCTCAAAAACGTTAAAGAAGAAAAGAGGGTAGAGTCGAATGAAAAATATTCAACCTACATATATAGACGGAGCGTTCTATGTTAAATTTTCAAACGACCAATAGTTACGCAATTTACATTTATCTTTGCATTCTTGTACAATTGCGTTATTAATAAATAATACATGATACCCGGCGAACTTAACAGTAGCCGTATGTATATTAATATTTATGCAAGGTGTACGCACGAAAATTTCGAATTCTCGTTAACGGGACAGTTTTTTTAAAATTATTCGAAAGCTTCGGTCTATAATACCCATCCATATTCATATTTAATCCTGGAGTTTATCACCGTAGCCAAAAATATATTTCGATATAATACGTAGCGTATGTTACCGAGAGTTCCAGCTGTTTCCTCGCCCACTCCATATCCAAAAATGAAATTCAATTAATTCGACGAAAACAACGTGCCTTTTCCGAGCTCGATTAATACAAAACGTTAATTACGGTGAGATGTAAAGTGAGGGAGAGAGAGAGAGAGAGAAAGAGAGAGAGGTGTTGGGAAATTCGTCACGCATTCGTCGACTGTGGTGGAAACATCTGGCGCTTTGACGCAGCGAAGCAGAGATAGAGGAAGAGAAGCCGGAGGTAGGAGGGAGAATGGGAGGTATGAGATGAGCCGCGTTGCTCTTCCGCGAGGTTGACGCTGGAAGGGTCGCGTGTGGCGGACACGAACAGCCCGCGAGCCGCGAACGGGGTCGTTGGAAAATTCGCATCAACCGACCGAGCGGAAGTGACGGCGGGAAATGGTGACGTTGCGTAACCGAATCGCTCGCAGGATTCGTAGGGATATTCTGCTGTTATATGTCTCTATGTATATATAATGTTGGCACAACACACGCTATAATTACGTATGGGAGACTGGAACGCGCGACGACCAAATTCCACGCTATGGAATGCGAACCCCGACCCGATTGGTCCATGAATGCATTTAGGGAGAGATCGATCCACCCGGTCCATTATTACTTATACCATTTGCGAATTATCAAACTGTATATTACACGTCAAAGAGAAACTAAAATAAACGAAATTAAACTAAAACGTGTGTTTACAACGATTTATTTCAATCCCTACTTTTTTTTTCGATCCATTTCCTTTTCCTGTCCTGTAAACACTAAACGACTTATCCACTGAACGCACACTACACCGTGCATCGGACCATCTAATGGCGTGGAACGAAACATCTTTGGCGTTTGTGGGGTCTACTCCGTGAATGTCCATGCGTCACTACGAATCAGCATCACGTGTTAATGGTCTTTAATAGGATCACACACGATACCATACACGTACATAGGAGAGTGTGAAAATTGCATTAGGCACCGTTCGCATCCTGCGTAGGCTCAAGGCCTACGTTATACCCACATATACACACTTCTATAGGCATATATATGTATGTATACAAGTCCGATAGTTTGATAACGCAGGGAGAGCCGTAGCCCGAAGGATATTCCCGGTATCGAGTTGCTATACGTTTGATCATTTCTCACTACATATAATATATCTATATGCATATATATATATATCTAACATTAACATCAGTTCTCTAGCTCTCTATTCACATCTGTGTATGGCTGTCTATACTAATACGTGTCTGACTATATATATATATGTACGTACACGTAATACTGGAGAAACGATATAACCGGTACGATTCGCTCGTGCAGACGTCAGCGGCTATTCGCTACGAACGTCCTACAGCTTGCTACCGTTCGGCCTAACCGACGCTAGCATGAGCAGCGAGAGGTAGGGCACATGTTACATGTAATATATATATATATATATATTGGTTAGAGAACCCGAGCACTCGCATTACCAGTCGCTTCGAGTTATCTGCGTTTCCCATGTTCGCAAACCCCCCTCGTCTCGCGTCCTCCACACTCGCATTTCCACCCTCTGTATAACCCGCCTCTTCACCTTCCCGCACCGACGCGCCAGAACTGCACTGGCGAAAGCACCGCGGGATACATATATATATATATATATATATATATATATATATACACGGCATCAATCGCACTCGGCCACGTGCCCCAGCAGCTGCAGTGCAGAATTCCCGATAGCACGTACGCGAAATCGTCGTTTACGTACGTTTCATCTCTACCCCACGAACTTCTCTCCGCCCCCCCCCCCCAACGCCTCCTCCTCCTCCTCCTCTTCTCTCTCGCTCTCTCATTCTCTTGTATCTCTCTGTTCCCTTTACCGACATTTCGACCCACCCTGGAAACTCTCCGATTCTACTGTACCTCAATATCCACCCCCTCCTGACCCCCTTCCGAAATCGATGACTATACGTCGATGCTTCTCGCCCGTTTCTATATGTACACTGACAAGATTGACGAATAGGTGGATATAACACGCGCATACTATCGGATTTTACGAGATATATCGGCATTACTATACACAGGGGCGAAAAGTTAGAGGGGTTATTTATCGTGATTTGTTCTCAGTTGTGAAAAAAATAAATTTATTTCTGGTTTGATTTCTTTCTTTATAACACAGAGTTACGAGTTCATCGATAGAATTTGTGAAATGAATTAAAGTTGTTGAAAAACGGGGTATTTTTTCGTTAAAATATATTGTACATGGAAATTTTGAAAATTTTATTTTCGCTATTGTTCGTTTTGTGTGTTTCGCAGAACGTTGATAAGTTCGACGAAGTTGAATGACGCGGAGAAGCTTTCGCGGAGAACGGCGAGATTCAAAGCCGGAAGATAGGAAACATTTTCCTCGTCCGAGGCGAGAGGTTACCGCGCACGCGCGTTAAAGAACCGCGGAGGACGATCTACTATGCGTACATTCAACGAGGACTCACACGGGAGCCTTTTCTTCATCTACCCGTATTCTCCGGTTGATGCCTTGCGCGAAATGCGAGACCGAGATACGGAGAGAGAAAGAGAGAAAGAGAGAGAGAAGAAATAAGCTAAAAAAAGAAATAAAGGAAAAGCGAAGGAAACGAAGTATGCGAGTAGAGAGCTAAAGTAGGATAGGAAATGTGGAAAGTGGTAGAGGAAAGACTTTGGGGAATAAGAAATCGCCGACGGTCGCATCGCTTCTTATTCCTAGCTCATATTCATGCTTATCATAAAAGTCTTTCGACTTTATGTACTCGTACATTTTTACAACACTGGCGGATATGCGGGAAAAATGTACAAAAACTTAAATTATTATTATTATTACAAAACACATTAAGAATATTATCAAAGTATTGTTCTAATAAAATTGTCTTATCGATAAAATACCATTACCTACTATTATTTTCCTATCGACCCCGCGTGTTGCTTGTGTCGTGGTTTTCGCGTCGCGTGTTGTCGCCGTGTGAGCAAGCGGAAAGGAATGCTTCGAAGCAACTGAGGTTTAACGAGTCGGCACGCGGGCCTTTGGTCAACGAGATTGAGAGAGAGAGAGAGAGAGAGAGAAGGAAATAAAAGAAGATAAACAAAGCTAGTGAGGGAAGAAGAGGGTTTGATATGGAGTGAGAGATGGGAACGACGTATAGAGAGCACCGCGACGAAGACAATAGCGCTTGTATACACAGAGAAAACGTTCAACAACAGAAAGAGAGAGAGAGAGAGAGAGAGAGAGAGAGAAACCGAGAGATAGAGAAGAGACCGAATGACCGGACGAGAGAGAGGTGTCTCCTCTCCCTACCTTCAAACTTCGGAGCCTTTAACGACTCTCAGTCTCCCCCGCGATACGCCTCTGGCGTTGATGGCCTGTTTCGACCACTCGCTCTTGCCTCCTCTCTCACTGTCTTTCTCTCTCTCTCCTCATTCTCTTCATCACTCCCACCTACTCACTCATTCTACTATCAACCTCGTCCGCAACCATTTCCCACGAAACTTTATTTCCGCATAGTGCGCTTTTGGAATCTCTCCATTCCTCTCTTTCTCTATCCCTCTCTCGCTTTTTCTCCGTCGCTCTCTGGCGAGCTGACTGCATCAGCTTTGCTGTTTTGGTCAGTGCGAAAACATGTATGTGTGTACAAAGCTATGTATGCGCTAGTCGAGAGCATAAGCGAAAGCAGCAAGCGGGGGGTGTACCAGTTTGGTGGATAGGGCAATACCGATTCCGTGCGAAAGGAGCTCCAGGGGCTGCATCCTCTACTTTCTCACACCGTCGTTTGCACCAAACGAACGAACGAGAACGCTGCGCGATTTATATGTGTATAGTTCACCCTATACCCTATATATATATATATATATATATATATATATATATATATATATATATATGTGTAATGAACTTACGCTCTTTGGTTTCTCTCTCTCTCTCTTTCGCATTCTCTTTTTCTCTCGCTTTCGGTTCAGCACGTTTTCTCGCTCCTAGCAAAAAAGACTTCAATTCGAGAATTTTACGAAGCCGCCGCTATGCGCAAGGGTAGGTATGAAGAAAAAGAGAGAAATAGCCATTTTTCCGTGCTGAGACGAGATCGCGGGGGAGTTTTCAGTGAGTCTCGCACGTACTGCTGTCGCTCGCTGTATTTATACCGTCTCGTCTATCTTATACGACATAACATTTTCACAAAAATTACTTTCACAAGAGAGTGCTTGGTTCGCCCGTATTCTCTAACGTGTATTAAATATATACATATATATATAAATGCGTTGCAGACTATCATTGTTTATTTAGAATTCTTGTGAGGTTTTTGAAATCGCATACGTTTATCTATGCATAAGTCTCGAATGCTTACCTCCATATTTTATCCATATTAAGCCAGTAGCCCGAAGACCTGAAAGTGTAATTCGTCAGACCGATCCATCTCTATCCTCGCTCTTACCCCCCCCCCCCCCCCCTCTCTTGAGAGTAATAAAGTTCGCGCGGTCGTAGGGTCACGGAATAGATAATGAAAAATGACCCATATCTCTATTATGTAACGCGGAAATTCACCACGAGCGGGTCATATAGACTTTTATATTTATATATACGTGTTATCGATCACTGCTGAGGGACACTGGCTGATTTTACTCTCGGCCTTCGAATTCACCGGCAAACCAATCGACTTTTTCCATTTTATTTCTGTGGAAAGAAATATATATAAATTCAGTTATCGAGCTTCGTCGAGGTCAAAACCGTATGAAATCGAACGCATATGCTCCGAGGGAACCGCAAGACGAAATCGCGTAGGGAAGAACGGAAAGTGGAAGAGTCGAGCCCGGAGAGAAAGAGAGCGAGAGAGAGAGGGGAAGGTATTTCTAACGTCCGGTCAGGTATCCGGCTCGAACGAAGCTACTTCCGGTAGTGAGGGTGAGCTCTCTCTCCCTCTCTCGGGTTCGTCTCTCGCACAGCCATTTCTATTTCGGTATAAGCGCATCATAAATTCGGCTCAGAGCTTGCCTGTTGGTCAGAGAGAGGAAAGAGAGAGAGAGAAAGAGAGAAAGAGAAAGAAAGCTACGGAGGTAGTATAGAGTATGTGCGGTGTAGTCCCTCGTTGGTCTCTCGCTCAACCCTCTATCCCCCCTACTATTCAACCCCATCTCCTGACACACAGCTCTTTCTCTCTCTCTCTCTCACTCTGACCATCCTCGGCAGCGGTTGTTTTATGCTCTCCGGGCAGGAACCTGGCCGGGTAATTCTGCAATGCGGTTGAAACAGCCACATACATACATATATATGTGTATGCGTGCGTGTGTGTGTGTGTGAGTGTACAGGGAATGAGAGCGACCGAGAGCGAAAGAGAGAGAGAGAGAGACAGAGAAAGCACTGCCGACCCACAGAGAGGTTCAGCGATGTGCTCTGTGCTTTCTATGTCTCTTTCTCCCCAACGGACAACCCCTTCCTCTCCCCGCCAACGTGACGACCATCCCTTCACCGCACCGCTGGACAAACACTCGCTCTCGTCTTCCTCTGTACGCTTTCTCGTATATGTGTATGCGGAATATATAGAATTTCACAGCTGGACGCTGTACAATATGCGAATAGATAGACGCTCAACGTATATGGTACTACGTAGATTATATATATACGGAGTGTATTTTGGGGCTGGTGTATGAGATTCCGCATCACCGGGATTTCGTATGAATGTATGTATAAATTTATTTATGCAGAGTTGTATGGGTAATAGAGATCGTCGTATCGTGACTATTTCATACGTGTAGGTGTGTCGAAATGAAACAGTTGTATTATATATATATGTATATATGCGAGACTGACGTGGGCCAACAGACGTTCGGCTCAGACTCGGCGGATATAAAGATCTCGCGAACGTCGTCGTCGACGGTCGACGAGTGAATGCGGATAATATAGTTCAGACCTGAGGGGCTTCGAGCCAATTGACCGTAGTAAACTAGTCGAAATGCCAAGTCGGCTGGTCAAATTGATCTGTGGGTTATAAATACACGACGATGTTTCTATATAAATGTCTGAAGAAATTCTTTTTTTTGCACAAACCTCGAGAGATTTTCAAGGCAATTTTACGACAACGTGTTCATAGAACGTTACCACACACACCCAGAGATTCTCGACTGGCTGGATATCACTATCGTTTGTATTATCTCGTTATAAGATTTCTTCTTTTTTTTATTATCCATCGTTAATTCGCCACGGAAAAAAGCGAAAAGCTCTCATAACTAACCTATTCGTTGGTGCTATAATTTTTCACCACTTTTTCTCTCGCGTCGGCATTCTTCACGGGGATAGCTTCGTGAGAAACGCGCCCGCGATATTGTTATCGAGCCATGGCTTCTTTACTATTCGTATATATATATATATATAATACCTTTTCTCGATTTACGGCCGAGCCACGAATTTTCTAATTTCCATCGGTAACCGAAGCTATTTCCTTTTTCACCTCGCCACCCGTGAACGAACGTTGCGAATGGAAAGAAAACGAAGAGAAGAAGAAGAAGAAGAAAAAGAAGAAGAAAGAATAATAAAACGGGGAGGGGGGTGAGAGAAGTTGGCGCGCGAGAATGAGGGGTGATGGGACACTACGAGCGAGAACGAAGAGGGGTGTTGGAAAATATATGTTTGCCATAACAGCTTGCCGTTAGAAAACGTGTCTTGGAGACGACGACGATATCAGGCGATTATTCACCCCGACGTGGATTACGAGCCAAAATTCCGAGGATTCTTCGAAGCCCAAGGGCTTTCCCATCCTCGAAATTCTCTCTAGTTACGTCTTAACTTCTATATGCATACATATTATGCATACACGTGGTATATATACAGGCAAGGTATGACGAATACGAGGAGAACATCCTGACACGAATTAATATCGCTCTTAGCGCGTGACATAGTTTTTAAGCAGATTAGATAACGTTTATTCGAGCTCGACACGTTTAAGACGTAAACGTAATTCGAAATTGAAATTTAAAGTTTATATCGAATATATCATTGAAGTACGTTATTCAAATCTTTCATAAACGTTTTTTATCTGGCACGGAAAATCCGGATTTATTCTTTTTTTATAAAAACTAAGCTTTCGCTATGAGGAAGCAAACAAAAAAACAAATTCTTCGCATTTTTCCTAGCGCCACGACCATAACTCGATTTAAGAGGCTTGATAAAAATTCACGATACTCTGTCCCTTCGCGTCGCCCCATTAGGACCGGTTGGTAAACCGTTGAAAAAAAAATGGGGCAGGAGGAAGGAGGGGGGTGAATAAAGCAACCCTCGAATTTGTAAGAACATGCTATCCGCACTTTTCTATCTCCATAATCCACACGCAGATAGAGGGAGAGAGAGAGGGAGAGAGGAGTGAGAAAAAAGAAACCCTGAGGCAACTCACGAAAGATCTCGAAAGCGATCCCACTTTCTTCCCTCATCGTCAACTCACCCCCATATTCCAATTCTTACTATATATATATATATACATCCATATATGTATATTGATCGTAAGATAGCACAATTCTTGTGGCTCGGCTATCGGTGAGAGGGCGAAGAGAGAAGCAAGAAAAAATGCGATTACATAAAACATAAAAGTGCGTCACCCTGTGACAATATAAAAGCATTTGGGCTGATTATATTATGCAAGATTGTCACACCGAAACGATCGAAATTTATCGTATCATCATCGTCAATAAAACCAACGTAAAGAGCTTAATTGGAAAATGTCATCATCACGAGGTTTATCATTGAGTAAATCGATGAAAAATAAATAATTTGCCTCGGCAATAATAATGTTAGCCGAGTGTAATAATATTCAGTGCTTATGAAATTTATATAATATTAACGTAGTTACGGTTGTTGTGGGGGTGGGTTGAAAGAGAACGCGCGTATGTACGAAAGAGGGTTGGAGCTTGTCGGACGATCGTGACAGCCCTTACGCCTTTCACATGACGATATGCCCTTATTAAAATTCATAAGATAGAGGGCTCGTTCATTCCTACTTCAACGCTCCCGTGGCAGTAAACCATATATATATATATATATATATATACGACACACCTGTATGTAGGAGAGAACGTGCGCTCTGTCGTACATCATATATTTATGGTATGCCTCTCAAGGTGTGCGCCTTTAGAGTATCACACTGTAACACTCCGTACGAATAGGGAGGCGATGAGTAAGTAGCAGGAGGTACGACGTTGTGTCGTCTCGTACTAAACGTAGAGTCGAATAGTCGGCCCTTCGTAGCTCCCAATAATGGTAATAGTAGGGACCTTGATCGAATATCGCATAATATTATCAAATATGAAATAATATTGAATCTAATTAATTATAATGTAATTAAAATATATTGTTATTATTATTCTTATTATACCACGGAGTACGTGTCGTAGTAGTGTCTCGATCTCACTTCTATATGTCTATAAACCCGAACGGAGCACATGGAGCTTCGTGGATTGGGAGAGAGAATGATGAGACGAGGAGAGCAGCGAATATGTAATCTGCAACTAGTTTAGAATATTCATGGTTTGTATAGCCAACATTACGTGATATATCTTACGGGGATATTTAAGTCCTCGGGGAAATGGGGAGACGAGGGTGTAACGCATGCTGCGGCTCTGAAAGACCTTATGTCTATATATATATATATATATATTTGCACGTGTTTATGTATATATGTATATAGGAAAATATATATATATAATTCAGCCGTAATGCAGCTAATAAGAGCGAGACGTTCACGTGCTGCAGGGACTCCCGGATATATTACGAAATCGCAGTCTACAGCAATAGATCGCTGCGCGAGATACCAAAGATTGTTGCTCGTTATAACGAGATTTAGAGTTTTTATGAATACGTGAATTCCCGAAGCGGCGACGATCATTAATATTCAACGAAAAAAGTTTCTTCGTTATTGAAACGTCGTACGATCGAGAGTCTCATCGGAAAATTATGTTTTCGTACAAATCGCGTCGAATTCGACGGACGCTGCGGAGAACGGACAATATAAAATTGACGAAAGTCACTTCAATCTTTCGATGATTTGTCTTTTTTTCTTTTTTATTTAATTATTTATTTTTCATTCGAACGATCAAGGACGTTTCCCGTCGTTCGAGGGTGGAGAAAGAAGATTCAAGTGACGTTACTAGGCCGCGCTTTTGTTTCTCTTACTCGTTTCGTTCTCTCGCTTCGTCGCACCGCTGTCTGGTCGCACTAAAATCGCGGCCTGGTATAACTCAAACGAATAATGAATCGACAAGAAGTGGGACAATCAATTCAAACAAACGAGGTCTCCTTTAACAAAAGTGTACCGGCCTGTATAAAAGCCGCTTTAAGCTCGTCGCTTCGTCCTTTTTTTTTTTTTATCTTCGCCATTGCTCGACCCGGGTTTTTCCCTCTCGCTGTCTCCGTGCCTGATGGCCAGCTTCGTAGGACAGACAGGCACTTGTTACGGTCATAATAAACCTGTTCTTTTTGTCTCCCTATCCCTCCATCCCTTCGAAACTCCTCTCTCCGTCTCTTTTGAAACAAAAACTTTTCAAACTTTCATAAGTCTCATTCGTCTGGTCTCGGCGTAAATTTATTCCGCGCAATTCCTTATAAAATCATTGCGGACATTTTGAGGGGATAGAATTATTCATAATAAAAACATTTGTATCTTTCCTCGTTTTTTTTCAAATTCGACTCGAGGTGAATGAAAATTTTCTATCGTATTGTCGAAGGACAGTTTCTGTAATGGAAAACAAAAATAAAGAAAAAAACGTCGCGGGAGAAAGTCCCGGGGGCACAAGAGCGAGTGAAATGAGAAACTGGCAAAGCGCAATGAAAAGGGGGTGGAAAAAGTACCAACGACGGAGTATTCAGCGCTGGTTGCGCACGGTTCCGAGGATAATTCAGGCGAGAGCTCGCCTTCAAACGTTCCTTCTCTCTCTCTCTCTCTCTCTCTCTCGCGTTGACGAGAAGTTGTACCGTAGTAAACCGTGTCGTAGTAGCGACGCGAGCGCGTGTAACTTGCGAAACCCCTATTTGTGTGTACGCACGATAGAAGTGGGAAAGTATTACCTCGCGCGCAATTTGTATTTTTTGCTAATTCTACTCGACGACGCGCGGCTACGGAGAAGTCCAACCCTCCGGCGCGTCTCAAAGCTCTTCTCTCGCGCCGCGTACCCAA
The DNA here is from genome assembly GCA_951802705.1 of Netelia virgata. Taxonomy (NCBI): domain Eukaryota; kingdom Metazoa; phylum Arthropoda; class Insecta; order Hymenoptera; family Ichneumonidae; genus Netelia; species Netelia virgata. The sequence continues at coordinate 50,817,986 of OX637863.1, forward strand.
GTACCCGCGTGTCGAGTTACGTTTTTTCAGATCCTTCAAACTCTTCGCGACTACCGAGCGCATAGTGCGAACAGGCGAGGTGGGGTTGTGTTTTTTCTCCATCCCCGAGGTGGAAATAAATTATCGTTTCGCTGTGCGTGCGAGGTGTACCTCGACACGCTTTTTTTTACACCGTAATACGGCGTATTAGATGCTGTTTTTTTTTTTCATTCGTGTCACTCGTACGTACGGCGATAATTATGTTTAAACCTTTCCAACGTTTGTAGCGTTTAAAAATACGTCTAACCATAAATAATTTCATCGGTTTCAAACGCCCGCGTTTTCGTCGTAACAATTAATAATTTTTCTTTCCTTCAAACTCATAAAAAAGTAACATAATCTTTTGGTATTATAGTTTAATATTCGCGACCTCGACGAAGGCGTCGTGGATAGCAAAAGTCTCTGCCTCGTGCCCTCCCCGACGGTCTATTGTCTTTCGCACCATTTTAAAAAAAAGTCCGTAGCGCAAGAGCATCGAAACAAAAGAGAAAAAAAAATGGAACGAAGCTTGAGAAACGAGTGACGGAGAGAGGTCGCGTGAAAAAAAAGCAAGTCGAACAATAAAACCCGAGAGTAACGATAAATACGTGTCCTTTAGACTGAAAGGGATACGCGCGAGTGTGCAATGTGGAAAATATGATTGCACGTAATGTAAAAAAAAACATACAAAAAGATATGAACATCGATCGTGAACACGAAGTCATTTCAAAGTGCATAAAATCGGTTTCAATTGTTATACGCGCTGTATATAGGCTATGGGGGATGGAAAAAATAGACAGTGGACGTAAAATATTATCGATTATAGATATATAAAAATGCGAGAGCACCCTCGGTTCACTTATCCTGTATATATCTATACGTACCTATACCGTATAATATAATGGGATATTAGACGTTCATGTACTTCGGATTTACCGTCGCATTTATATACGTCGAGTATATGAAATCCTGGAACGTGTATATATATATATGTATAATATACCTAGGTAGACACGTTAATCCTAGAGTCCTGCTGCTTTACTCTCAGAATAATCCAGATGAGGAGAGCCTTTCCCCTCCTTTATGCCTAAAAAGTCTCGAGAACACACCGCACGATCTTAGCCTCTCAGAACCAAATCCTCATCTCGCTTCCACGCTCTCTCTCTCTCTCTCTCTCTCTCTCTCTTATATACACACATTTTTTTCTGCAATGCCTGCTACAAAGCAAACGAGAAATTTCAGGATAAATTCAATAAGATTTTGATTTATGCCATAGAGGTAATGAATATCTGGTTCCTTATTATGAAACTCCTGCTGCTTTTTCCGGATCTAAGATTCGCTCCTAGATACTCTCCTCTCTTCCCTGCCTTTCATCGCTCGTAGAAGGGCACATGACATATATACATTATGTATACCATAAATAAATATATATATATAGGTTATAGCTAATATAATGATGGTATATATATTTTGAGAGCTTCGAGAGAACGACCAACCCACCTCGTTCGAGATTTTTCCACTATGAAACTCCTCTGCCCACTCCATCGAATCCTTCTCTCACCCTTTTTTCTTCTTCCTCTCTCTCTCTCTCTCTCTTGTGCTTCTTTCTCTGCCTCGACGTTACCGCCAATTTATCAGTGAACTGCAATTGGCCGAGTGCGCGATCCACACCCCTTACCTATATATACATCTTGATATATATATATATATATATATATATATAGATATATATGCTTCTTGAGCTACTCACTTCTCCTTGTGCTATATATGAAGCTTCTCTCCTTTCCCAATAGTGGTCTATTTCAACGGCGGGATATCATTTTTAGCTTCTTTTTTATTCGATTTTAGCTCTTTTCTCTGGTTCTACCATTTTACCGCAGATCGTGTCCTTTGTCAGTTTATTGAAGTAATTGCCATCGAGACCGCTTTACTTTTCTCTCGGTGGTCTCGCGGCTAATTGCTTTGTGTGTTTGTGATAATTATTAATTTCTGAGATACGTCGAGGACTATGACCCCGTCTACACCCTGTATGAATTCGTCATTTAATTAAAATATGATTATAATTTTATTAAAGCAATTGCAATGACTCATTCTTTTTCGTTTTTTTTGTTATTATTATTTTTCTCACATTTTTTAATTCAACTCCAGCGAGACGAGAATGTATGCGTGGTCTATATAAAAATACGGGTGAAAGGAGGGCAAAGGTGATTGAGGAAAGTAGAGCTTACGTTACCTCGGTTTGAGCTCCGGCAACTAAACCTTTCCCTCGTTTACACTCGCAAAATGGAGCCATCGAGAGGGAGAAAGAGAGAAGAAGAGGGTGAGAAAGAAAGCATAGTCGCAACTCACCCCCGATTCAACTTAACGTTGCATAATTGTCGCTCCGTCCTTCTCCCTCCATGTCCTTTAGCCGACTGAGGCCTCGTGTTCTCTGCTGTGTACGAATACCTTTCGACGCATGCGTACAACACGCCGGCTCGGTTCGAAATTCTCATCTGGCTATGTCTCGCTCCCTCTTACTATCTACGTGTATATGTACGAAACTCATTGCGAATATCTAATCGCTTTCACATGTGAAAGGCCCCCCCCCTCTCTCTCTCTCTCTCGTCCTATGCCGTATAACTACTTTCATTCTCCGTTTCACACGAGTGGACGATTCCGAATAATTTGAGGATTCCAAAGGATTTGAGCGTCAGAAACGAATGTGGGGAGATGCTTATATTCGCGAATAGTTTCGTGCCAGCCGCGAATAACGAGACGAGAAAGAGAGAGAGAGAGAGAATACGTTCTGATAACGAGGCTAATCGCCTTCCGGTTTCGAGGACAATTCTTCGCGCTCTCTCTTTCTCATTTATTCTCGTTTATTCGCTTCGCGTGTCTATTTTACATTATAATATTCCCGTAGATTTAGCTACTTAGAGAGACGTGTTAAATATGACGAGAGAAATGGATTTATTTGATGAGGATAAATTATGGTTAAGATAAAATTCTCTCGATTTGAATGAAATATTATTTTAATATTTCATTGAAACGATGGAATTTTATTTCAATACTTTGTATCATTTATTTAAACATTATTTTACTAGCTGTATCAAAGAGATTTCATATTCGATTGTTTATGCCGTGAAATTAATAATCTAAAATTATAAAAAATAATAATTCGTGTTGTCTGATTTGTATGATTTTAGTGACGCTTGTCACGATGCCTGGACGCAGCTACGTCTGTCACCAATGTTCGGCTGCATATGCCCGAACAATCAGAGTAAAAAACGATGCGAAAAGATATCTTCGAACGTCAATCACAACCCCTGCGTCGGTGAGTGTTACAGCAAACAATCGCTCAACTATTCGTTAGTGGGTAAACGAGAGATAGATATATATATCAATATATTGTGAAACGCATAATCGCAAGCAGACAAAAAAGTCTAATGGAAGATTCAAACAAACAAAAAATGATGTCGAGTCACAAGAGCGCGGAGGGCGAGAAGAAAAAGAAAAACATACACGACAATCGATACTTTACACAAGTTTACGAATGATCGATGATTATATATATATATATACAAATTTTGATAGAGTACCTCAGCACCCTGGTACGAACTATGTGTCGATGTTGTGAAATTTTTTGATGAATCATATTGTTATACATATAATATATCTAGATTATTATTAATATTGGTGTGTCGAAATTATAATTTGTCGTGCCAAAAGCGTTGCGTTCCTATATTTATTATTATTATTATTTGTAACATATTTGTTTTATTATTTATATCGTCAAAATTGTTTTTATTATTTAACATATAGCGAAATACAAAAACGAAAAAAAAATCACGAGCTACGTACGATTTTTCGAGGCTCGTCGATTCTGGAATTCCCGAATTCACGTTGTAAAAATAAATATGCGACCGCGGAATAATGCATTCCTCATTTTCCCCGTAACCGGGGGTAAACACATTCACCAATATTTGTCCCATTAATATCGCGTGTCACGAAGTTTCATAAAATTTTCAAATTTTCGTGATCGAGTTCATCGTGCCCCGATGTTGTCGCTACGAGGGACATTGAAAAAGTTACCGTTGATTAATCAAATTGTTCAATTATTCATGAGCGTATCGGGCAGAGGAGGGAGGCATCGAGAATTTTATTCGTAACTTTATCACTCTCTGTGTCTCGTCCCACGCGTTGCTTATAAATATTCAAAATGATCGATCATATTCTCCCATTCAATATTTTTTTAATCACTCCGTCTCTCGAGTTACGGAAACACGAGAATAGAAACGACGGAGATCGGTGAGCGCGGTCGCGTTTGACGGAATTAGTCGTGTCTCGGGTGGCAAATCTATCAAAGGTACGATGCCAGGGACTTCGTTCGACCTATGTGCAACTGTATTTGGCCCTCGTGAAAGCCACAAATGACGAAGCACTGTATGCAGCGATTCGTGAATCACAAGGATATCATCCTACTCCTCTTTGCGGTGTGCTTGCCCGTTCGATACTAATCCACCCTCGACACCGCGATTTCCTCGCTCGGGTATCCACTATTCATCCCCTCCTATCATTGGAAATACGACAACCCGAATACCACCGAAATGCACTTTTTGTTTTGCCTCAACCAGAATCGACGAAACTCCAAAACGTAAAAACGCTCGTAAATTTAATCGTGATACGAACGATGTGTTATTATGAAATTCCTCGCTGAGAATATAATTAACAGTATCGTTCTAATTACGAATCGAACAAAACGCGTTATTGGACAAGCTTTTTGTATAAATATCGCGATCGTGCAAGTACGATTTTTATCGGTTGAATATATATTGTATCGTTTCGTTTTATTTATACGTTTTTATATTGTTTTGATTTGATTTTAATAAATCTGGTGTATGCGAAGCGTAAAAATCTGTTAAGTTGTATTTATTACGTGTGCGTAATTCGTATATACCGTATAGCATCATCATCATCGTCATCGTTATCGTCATACCATTTTACGACAATATTGTATTCATGCGTATATACGAAACCTATTTATTCTGCGTTATTGCGTGTTACGGCCTTTGGTTACGTAATTTTTTTGCTGATCGCCTGGTGCAGCAGCTCAGCCTCGTGCGCTTTCGTGTCATATAGCGTTATATTTTTGTTGTTGTATTATATATTTATTGTTATAACCGTTAATTATCATTCGAAACATCGAGCGGTGTTAAGGGCATTGGAATAAACGTTGATTTTATTCAATTTTTAAGGGTTGTTTGGAATATATATTTTTTTCGTCCAATTAAAAAAGTTGCCTGGGCCGAATGAATAACGATGCGATTATTATTTGAAACAAAAATCTGTTTTACAAAATTTCAACGTGTATTTTTTTTAGGATTATACTTTTTCTTTTGTTTAATTTGAATAAAAACATTTTTTTCGACCGGTCTGAATTACATAGACGTTTTTTTTTGGACCGACTCGCTCGTTTTTTTTTCTATGGATTTCTTTTTGCCGTTTCTTTTGCTCCCTTCGATCCCTCTCGTTCTTGCCATCATCGAGCACAGATGGCTGTAGTATGAATATGAATGAGGGGGATGCTGCTGTCTGCTTTCGCGAAGGAATACCCCGAGGGGATATATATAACTTGCCCTCGGAAATTCCGTATATTATCGGTTACCAGGAAAACTGATAGGGGAGGGTGGAGGGGGGCATTTCTTGTGGGTATACGGTATATCCTTGATATTTTAAAGGATCGAACGAGCCTGACGAGATATCGATTTGAAAAAAAAAAAAAAAAAAAAAAAAAAAAAAAAGTGAGAAAATCACTAACGGTGGGAAGAAAATCCATGATTATCAATTAATAGACCCATCTACTAGTCCTTCTCTCGTTATTCCATCGGCCCAGACTTGAATGAATTGCTTCTCGACTCACAAAATCGGACGACGAAGTCCTATTATCGCGAAACTAAAATCTTGGTTACCTCAGGATTTTGTTTACTCGTGACGTTAAAATAAAATTGTGTTTTGGCATTTAGCTTACGATAGCGTTGATTTAACCGGACCCATTTCCTATCTACCCCCTCAGCCTCACAGACGAGTGAGGAGGCCCTAAAATTGCATCCGAACGGGACACGAGATGCATAGCCAATTTTTGTTTCTCGATATCCGCTCTTCTGCTCCGAGCGTTCGCTCGGAAATTTAGGACCGAATGATATTTGTTCAATCGAACATTAGTATATGGTTTCTTTAGGAACATTATTATTTCGAGGAAAGATAAGAAAGTATGCGAAAAGTGGTTGATAAAAAAGCTCATCGTCGAAGGATCCGCGGATCGTTGCCGATGCACATTCCCCGCAAAAATGCATTTGAAAATTGCAACGGGTCACGTATATGCACGAGCACTCAATTGGCATCCCTGAATTTAGAGCTTTGTCAGACGAGGAACGGTAAGAATGCATCTTTTGTCGATCTGATAATGCTTAATCTCATAAATCTCGTATTGATCTGTCTCAATAATTTCACCAATTTATCGATCGTTTTGAAAAAATAATCTTAACAACAGTCATAAACTAATGGACAGAATATACGAAAAAAATATGAGATCATCGCATGTTAGACGTATTTTCACTCTCTCTCTCTCTCTCTCTCGCATGTCAATGTTTGTCTATTACTCGACTCTCGCTGTCTTTCTATTTCTATCTCCTAATATTTTTTTTATTTCGAGCTATAAATACGTACATCGAAAAAAAATGCCGATTTTTGTTATAGAAATAAATTTCATTCGATACGAAACAAATTCATTGTTTCTCGATGAAATGGTTAATATCGAAAAAAAAAAACAACACGTACGATAACTCGAAGCCTGTGTTATTTTTGTTTATCTCTCGAGATTTTCTGTGAGTAGCCTAAATTACGAAGTTAAGTACATTTTACTTCCTCCCCTGTATCGCGTATTACATCCTTGATCCATAAAATACACGTATCCATCCGAATACAAGAATGATATATCACACACGAATACTATAGACGCGCGATCATCCCCTCTATCTCCGTATTTTTCTCCGACCTCTTACTCTTTCACTTTTTTATCCTCCAATTTCGATCCATCTTTCAAGCGTGGCGGACTTGCGTTACCGCAAAGATCGATCGATCACGAAATAAATACTTGATCTGACAAATACGTTTTTTCTAACCGAGAGAGAGCGGTACCTATAAACCCTCGACATTTCAATGGCATTAAAAGCATGTGGGAGAATTAATTTTTCACATCCCTAGCTCCCTTTTTTTCCTCCTCCCTCTTTTACTCAGCCCGTGAAGAGTTCGACGAATTTTAAAATACCGCAGTTCCTTTCCTTCGTATCGACGGCAGTTAAATATTACGCGAGAAATATTTATCAATGGTAATAAACAAAGTGCACTTGCCGTCTGTTTCGTTTTTACAAAAATAAAAAAGAAGGGCTGAAGAATTAAGATCGATCGCGCGCGAATAATCGAACTCGTTTCTCACCCTCTCTTTCTTTATGGGACTTATCGCGATTTATATACGATCTCGTCGTTCGTCACGTCGTAAACAAATACATAAATATATTTCACGTTACCGTGCCGGCATCCGTGAAATTCACTGCTCGAACTTAAGATACATAGGCATACACTTATATATGTGTGCGTGTATCGTGTATATATACGATCGTGTATTATACATATATATCAACATGAGAAACTCCTCGAAACGTCGAGGCGGAGGAGAGTTATTCAAATTTCTCGGTGCCCGGTATGGCGAGGGTGAAAGAGTGAGAGAGAGAGAGAGGGGGGGTAGGTACGAGAGAGAGTGAGAGAGAACCTTCATAAATTCGATTTGAAACTCTCAGCTCTGCGGGAATGCCGACAGGGACAGGCCGAGAGACGCGAAGGACCGAGAACGATGCAATTTGTCGGTGAAAGTTACGGGGGGGTAGACTTTGAAACGCGTCTCGTAGCCACTCAACCCCACTCTCTTGCCTTTTCGAGCTCTCGTCTCGTCGGATTACACAAACCCGGAGTAGCTCACGTGACAAAATATCATTTTATAAAATCGTTATCATGACGGAGTCACTGGCGAAAGAGAGAGAGAGAGGGGAATGAGAGAAGAACAGAAAGCGGGGTGAAAACAATTGAGAATTTTTTTCATACCGTTCACAATGCATTTAGAGCTCAAATTTCTACTACGTTATATATTTTATGTTCTCGTTTTGTCGGAGTCCTCGAAATTTGCCAAAGGCGCATTCGAATATGACTGGAGAGAACGAGAGAGAGAGAGAGAGAGAGAGAAAGAGAAGTCTCTCGTTCCGCGTTAAATATTCAAAACGAGACTTTCCTTTCCTCTATCTCTAACTCCTCTTCCACTTCCCCACCCTCGACACATTGGGTCTTCTTCAGTTTCTCTCTCTCTCTCTCTCTCTTACACTCGATATATTCGGTGATAGGAAACAGTGGCAATGGACCAGCCATAATTCAACGCTCTCTCTCGCTCTCTCACTCTCTGTGGCGGAGAAACGTAGAAGTCGTTTCTTATCAAAATCCAATTTAAGGCAAACCGTACCCTCCACCCCCTTTCTCTCTCTCTCTCTATTTATTTCTTCTCACTCGATCCTAGCTCGCCTTTTCTCACCCTCTCTCTTCCTTTATACAGCCTTTACTTTTTCCCTCTTCCACGAATGAAAACTCAAACGTGGGAAAAGCACTCTGGCCAAGTCAAAAAATATTCGAAAGTAATGCCAAGAATTATGTCCTAGTACCGCGGCTTAGAAAAACTACTCGCAAGATCACGGGAGATAATCCAAAGATTATCAAAATTAATATCGAATGCCAAAATATTAATTTTAGTATTTTGAAAAAAGATTAAAAAAAAAAGATATTATATATATATTTTTAGGGAACGGAGATAGAAGGAAGGATCACTCCCTATACACATACATTTTTACATAGGAAAGATTATTATTTAACGACTAATTATTGTTTAAACATTATCATCCAATGTTTCACGATAAAACGACGCTCTCCATTCGTGATCAACAGTCCTCCAAGTCGTCGTCCCTCTCACCTCCAGGAGGCTCTTCCATTGGCACTGAAAACACACAAACGACAAAACATCACTGTTACAAAAAAAAAGAAAGAAAAGAAAAAAAAGAAAGAAAAGAAAAACGACACACCGACACGACACGAAAACAGAGACGATCGAACTCGGGGAGGAGCGACGAGACAATTGACAAAAATTCGTTCACTCGGTCGCGGCTCTTTTGCTTCTGTGTTTCAGACTTTCTGCCCTCCTCCGCTTCCGTAGACCTATCGGGAACGGATTCGGCCCTATATCCGTTCGACCCCCAGCAGGAGAACTTTCAGGAGATCTGGTTGCCCCCGACCAGTATGTATCCCTATTTTCTGTTTCCCGATGCGACGTCAAGGGGTAGAACGTCTTACTACGATAATAACGAGGGCGATGAGATTGAGGAACGTCGTGGTGACGTCGCGAGGGTCGAAAATCGTAATCGTCGACCGTCGGACGAGGACGAGAGCAGGCACAACGAGCAAGTGCCCGAGTTACCGGGTGGTAGTCGTACGGGACGTCCGAGAATCACCGTTTACGGCGGCCAACCGTACGGCGGTTACGCCGAGCGAGACGGTGATCCGGACGCCGAACGCGCCGAGCCCGGTGGCTTCGATCGCTCGCGGCCGGATGGAACGATTTACGATCGTGGAGATAATAGAAAAGGGGCTGTTTACGACGACGAACAACGTAGGTCCAACGAAAAGCTTGGAATTAATTTAGGCAACGAGTATTCGTATTCTATCGCCTCTTCATCTTCGTACTATTATTATTACGATTATAATTATCATTCTTATTATTCTTCTTCTCTTTCTTCTTCTTCTTCTTCTTCTTCTTCTTCTTCTTCTTCTTCTCTTTCTAATTCCCCGAAACGAAAAATCACCTTCATACCCGTTTCCCGATCAAGCCAAGCATGATCACGCCTCGAGCACAGAGCACCAGCATCCCCGTCAAAGTTCGCATGACCTTGAACAGCACCCGAATCATCACCAGCACCAGAACGTACCGTATAATCGTCATCGCGATCGTCATCGTCAGCATCAGACCGAAGATCGAGATCAGCCGGACGATCGTTACGACGATTATTATCACGTCCCCGATGGAAAACAGCCCTACGCACCGTATCCGGCACTAGCACCTGCACCCTCCCGTTCGAGCCCACCAAATACGAACGTACGTGATCCCGACCACGCACGACCCGCACCACAACCATCACCACCGTACTGGCATCAGGCCGGTGGTAACGTATACGGCACCAAGGCACACGCACCACCGCGTCCCACTTACTACTACGAGCACGGTGTTCTCGTCGGTCGTTTCGATGACCGCGACGACCGGTTTGACGGTGACGGATCTTCGAGGTCCGGGTTGTCCTATCCGTTAGATCGACTCTTCGATCTTCGCGAGGCTTTCGAGGGTTTCATCGATCAAGGTAAATTCGGCAATGACCGAGTTCGATTCCGAAACGTCGATTACGTTCTCGTCCTCGAGACAGCTTTATCTCGAGATTCGAAACTATATCGAACATTTTATCATCTTGCCAATTTTTCATTATAATTCGAGGATTACTTTTTTTTCATTTCGATATCAAAGTAATTAGAACGATCGAATCTTTTTGTTTTATTCTCTTTATCTTTTTCACAAAGAGAAACGATGCTACGTTTTATAGGGAATGTATAATTATATCGTCGTGATGAAAATTGTTTTATTATTATCCAAGGTTTATATACACAGGAAAGGAAATACGAATTCGTACTTCGTATCTCGCTCGAGCGAGTCTCGAGTCGAGACTCGAGGGGACCGAGATCCGAAGATGAAACCGAGCGTGTCCTGTACACCTATGAACTCTCTTTCCTTTTTCCCCCCGCCTCCCTCCAGTCCACCAACCCTCGACCGGTCTACACATCGTGTATATAGTTGGCACGCTCGAGAAAACAAAAGTTCGGAGTAGAAACGATATGGGGAATGCGAGAATCGAGGATACCTCTTTCGATGTCTCGCGAAAGGCAGGGGTTTCGAAGTAAGAGCGAGACGCGATTCTCGCGCAATGAACTATCCGGGAATGTGTATACCGTGCGATAAAAGACGAATGGAAGGCGAGACACCGACGACTTCTCTCACGCAAGATCACACTCGCTTCTTTTGTTCCTTCCGACGCGTTTTTTGTTTTGTTTTGTTTGTTATTCTTCTTTTTTTTCTTCTAATTCTTCCGTGAAATCGAGATGGGCAAAGGGACGGAAAAATTTATCTCTGCCTATATATGTCTCTCGCTTGTTCACGGTCTTTCTTTTCTTTCGTTTTTTTATTGTTGTTCTTCTCTCGTGCACTTTACACCGGGTATACGTCCACGGGTATGAAGAGAGAGAATTCCATAGAATACAAGCTTTACGTAGTTTCAACGGGTCTAAGAGAAAAAGGGAGATGCGCATTTTTATCCTTTACGCGGATGAAGATATATACGCGTATACAAAAGTTGGCGTAGCGAAGAATTTTCCTCAAGCTCTTTTGACGCGTGAGAGACGTCGCGAGTTAACCCTTCCACGTTCTTCTTTTTTTTACGTACCGTGTACAACACAAATTCTCGACTCTCTTTATTGCGTCTGTGTGTGTGTGTATGTGTGCGTCTGTACTCTTTGACAACGCGTCTGTGTGTTTCCCGAGAGGTTCGTTCATTATTCGCGTATGTAAATTCCGAAATAATGGGTTTTTTTTACAATATCGTTCCTGTCTCTGTCTCTGGTGCGTTCGTAGTGAAAATCATCTCGCATCCGGACAACTCGACGAGCTACGAGGTCATCGAGTCGCAGCTCGAGAATCCGCTCATCGACGCCGATCATCAGGATCTTCACGCGTTGAAACAATTACCGCTACCCGGTATACATCATCGACCTTATCATCGTAAGAATCAAACGGGGGAGGAGAACGACGGTGAGTTTTAATTTATTTCGTTACTCGATCGATCGCTCGATCGTCTTTAATTCGGTGACGTGTTCGAACAGTAAATTTCGTATCTATCGAATCCTATGCAATTGCCTTAGTTTGACCAATGTCAGAGCGAACTACCAATCCATGTACAATATATATATATGTGTGTGTGACCTCGGTAGGAATTTCGGGGTATTGTTCTATCGGTATTGACTATAACTACTGGTGAACGGATTCACGTGCTCCGTTGCAACATATCGGATATCTCCGATGGTCTCTGATCGTATTCTCCCTCCCTCTCTCTCTCTCTCTCTCTCTGGCCTCGCTCTGTATCCCTAAATGTCTATATACGTACACCAACACGTCGAATCTCGGTCGAATCTGAGCTATACCCAAACGCATCTGCTCGACGATCGACCATTTGCACCGACTCGATCGGTACAGGAGGCTTGCCACCAACGTCGTCTCTCTCCCAGGTCTGATCGAAGGCGTCGTATAACTACTGATCGACGGATAACGATGCCTGAGGACTAGCTCTCGTCCAACACACTACGATACGCGCTCGATAGTCTAAACCTCGTCGAATCGATCGTTCGATTAATTATTATTTTCGAAATACTTTACTTTATATTTCTTTCGTGGGAGATAAATATAAATCGGGTTAGTTCGTAGTCGTTTTTTGTTTTTTAAATTTATCGAGAGGGTTACGTTACGAGCGAGGAAAACAATCTTAGGATCGAGCAATGAGACGTATAACGACCGTGGGAGCGAGAAAATAGAAAATTGCCATCGGATTGCAGTTTAAGAAGGACGATTTTCCACTGAAAACAAATCGAGTCTATTACCCGGAAGGATGTATATAGAACGACGAGTCGGAGGAGAAACGATTTCTCTCTCGACCTCTCGATGTGTTGGAAATGTCTTATACGCAAGGTTCCGAACGATACACAACGTCGCTGCTTGGAATTCGATTTATGTTTTTCTGTTTTTTCGTTCTTTTTTTTCTTTTTTTTCTTCTTTTTTTTTCGAGAACAGACAGAAATGGCGCGGAGATGTCAAATAAGCGATATCGATCGTGAAACGTTGAGAGGCATGAATTGGCTCGGTATACGTGTATATATACGAGATGTTGCGAGAGGGAAGAAAAGCTATACAAAATTACATGGACGAAATTACATCAAGCCTGATTTTCGATTTACTTCGACTACCATTGTGCCGACGATGTATAGCTATCGGTCCCCTTCGCTCTCCCCTGTTTCATCCCCATTACAGTTCGATTATTTCCGATCATCCCCCCATCCTCCCTCCCTCTCTCTCTCTCTCTCTCTCTCTCTTTCCACTTTCGCGTGATAAATTTGTATCCAACTCGATTCGAATCCACCAAAATGTATCGAAGAAATAATTTGCCCGTTACGGCAAATCGGTAGCGAGTTACGATTTGCGAATAACGATTATACGATACATCACCGGAAATATAAATGAAAAAATAAAATAAAATAAAGAATATTTTCTTTTTCGAGAGAATTTAAGAAATAAATGAGATTTCTTTGTTATACGAGAACCGCGAGATGTTCGGGAAGAGACCGAAGGGGCGAAGAAAAAGAAGCTGGCTCGCACTTTATACACGATAGTTTCATGACGTCGACGTCGACGACGACGGCGTCGACGACAAAGTTTCGCGCGTTACTCTCGTCCGCGCCACAGAGATATCCATCGTCGGTACTCGCCGCGATTTCCCTGAATGATTTATCGCACCGGAGATTTAATTTAATTCCGGGGTTGTGCAAGACGCGACCCAGGTTGAGTGAGAGAGAGAAAGAGAGAAAGAGAGAGAGAGAGAGAGAGAGAGGGAGAAGGGAGGGAGAGAGAGAGAGAGAAGTAGTCTCATTTCCCGTCTGAAGGACGTATCCGCTTGCGTCAAGGGTGGAAGGGAGAGATGAGGAGAAGGGAGATATCGCGTTCTCGCGGATGACCCAAATCAGAGAAGAACTTAAAGTTTCAGCAAGCTCTCGGTAACTTTCGTACGCGATAAAATTTTCCTGGAGGATAGAGATCGATAACTTGGCTTGCTCGCGGCTACGATTTTATATATAAGAGATGAACGAGAGAAAAAGATTCGCGAGAGCTTTTCGTCAATTTCGATCAAATCTTATAAATCGAGAACCGAACCATTTATTAATATTTCTTACCGCGATGTATTTTATATATATATATATATATATTTTATGAAGATTATATGTTATATATATATATATATAGAGAGAGAGAGAGAGTTGGTGAAAATAGAGATATCTATAATAAACGTCGCGAGTTAAGAAACTGAATGTGAAAAGTTTCAACTATGCCTCGTGTCATTCCCTTGTCACGAGCACGCATCGTAAATTCCATTCTCATTTCTGTACGTCATTTTACCGTATAATCTCGAAAATCCCTCGAGGGGAAGAGACGATCCTACATTCCAGGGTCTCAGTTTGCATTCCGCAGCAATTCACTTTTTGAATAATGAGTCGGTGAAAGGGATCCAAGGATTTTCGTCCACCGGGGCTAAAATACGATTCGCGTATTGTGAGTGTCGCGTACGCAATTTTTTTCAATGACGAAAACAGTTTCACATAAAAAAAAGAACATAAGAAAAAAACAATAATTCAAAAAATTAAGAAAACATTGAGATTCGCTCGCAAAAAATATTAAACGTTACAATCCAGTCCGTAGAAAAGAGAATCGAGATACGAGAGGAAGAATGAAAAGAGAGGACACGAAAAGAATTCGAGAAAGAAAAGAAAACTGAACGAGCTTCCTTTTTCCCGGCCCGGTGATTCTCGTACTCAAAACATTTATAATTGTGACTGATACAGCTCTCCGAACGCTCGTTGTACACCGTGCTACACAACGAGCGTTATAACAAGCTTATCTCACTCGGGAGCGAGAGAGCGAGAGAGGGAGAAAACGCACCTGTTCTTAAGCAAAGAAATTTTCAACACAGCGAGAACGACGTCTTTCTCAGGCTCGAATGGAGCTAATTATTTCCTTAATAACGAACGAGCGACGATACTAGCGACTAAAGAAATAAAATTACGAATTAATCGCTAAATTCTGCATGAATATAATATTTCTATGATAAATAAATAAATAACGTATATATATTATATAATTTTTTCAAATATCCGGTAAAAAGCTTTATTTACGTGGCGGTCGTCGAATGGATCTTCGTACGTGAGAAATATTTATATACGAGGAGAAATATATACGCGTGTTTTTATCGCGGGGCAAGCGGCAATAAAAGTCAAGAGATGTAATCCAACGCGACTAGTGTCACACTGACGCGAGTGAAAGCATTTTCGCCCACTCTGGTGGATTTTATATATATACGTATATATATATAGGTATTTACTGGTATATGCTTGAGTATTCCGCGATCATTAATCATTCGGTGTTTGCCCGGATCAAATATAGTGCAGAGAGGACGAGAGGACATGTATGAGTACGCGAAGCAGTGTGCATACGCTCTAATTGAATGACACTCCGATAGAGTGCACCGGCCTCTGGTCGTTGCAGTTAGTCTTTTATATATATATATATATATATATATATCTGTGTGTATGGCAATCAACCACTAGAAGTGTGTCCATCGTTCTCCTCTCTCGTGAATCTTGCAACATATTTTTCCAATAATCCACCAGCGATCAGACAAACATCATTCGTCTTTCGGCCCCTCGACGGTCTCTCGTTTATTACGCAGTGACGCGTAATGCAATTCTCTCGTAAAATGTAATTTTACAAGTTTGTCGTAGAAATGGCTTAATGCACCAAAGAGATGGACGAGCAAAACCACAAAAAGCTTTACGACGATGCTTTAATTTCATGGGTGTTTAATTTTTCAATATAAAAGAAGAAAAAAGAAAACGTAACAACGTGAAATATTGATAAACGTAAAATAATGAATATCGTACTAACCGAAATTCCTTGGTTGAAATTCGAATACGAGGCATTTTATGGCGTTGAAACGTATTAAGTATTTTACGCGTGCGTTGTCTAGTCGATGACTAATTCGTTATTTCGTGCACGAACGAGCCTAGCCTTGAACGATTAGTACGCGTGAATGAACGGGACAACAATGGGCCGCTCGAGCCATTTACCCCACCAGGCTACTACGCTCGAGCGTACTGCTAGCTAGCTCCCCCCCCCCCCCTCTCTCTCTCTCACTCGTTCTCTCCCTTCCTCACTTTGACAGATGGGAGTCAAAAACAGATTTTAACTCGACGAGGCCCTCCCTCTCGAGCTCTCTCACTACCGATTTGTATGCTTTTTTATTAAAATCCTTCCCGCTCGATATATAGATATAGCTCGATCTCGACCCGAAAGTGAAGAAGCTACAGAGAGGGAGAGAGAGGGAGACTGAAGAGAGCGAGCACGTCGACCGTTGGTTCACTCCATCCTCGGCAAGGGATGACTTACTCACGAGATCGTATAAGATCGTCTGCACAGTGGGGTCGAAAGTGTCTCGGTCGTTAGAGTCGCGAGGGTGTAGGCAAAAAAGCAGAGGAGGGGAAGAGAGCGAACGAAGCTCACGAACAGCATTTTATCTTCTTTCCTCATTTCGTTGTCAACATTTCCCCCGATAAACTCACTTCAGCCAATGTCCTGATATAAACTACACATATACGTAGTTTATCTTGGGAAAACTCTTCGGCCTATATATATATATATATATATATATATATATGTATATAAAATATCCATTCTACATATATATTGAAAGACTCGCTACCCTCGTAGCGCGTGGATAGAGAAACCAAAAATGCCTCGCGAAAGAAAAAAAACGTTGCTATGATACGCACAGCCAAGGGAGAAGACGCATGTGTGTATATTCTTCGGTTGACACAGAGACGCGCGCGCATATTCATGAACGAGACACACCGTCAGGACGAAATGAGTTATGGTGATTTCACTCGAACGCTCTCGAGAAGCAGCTTGACGCGTGCTGTGTGATATTGAAGAAGAAATAAGAGCATGAGAAAAAAGAAAAAAGAAGAAAAAGAACGCGCGATACGCGTGAGAAATAACATCGAAACGCGTTTTGCCCCAACTCGACGTTCAACCAAAATTGGTAAATAACTCATCTTCAAGGAACTTCATTTTATATCCATTTTGTTTTACGTCACGGTGGCATCGAGGTAAAGAATTTGATTAGATTATACATCGTTTATGAAAAATTTCGTGCTTAAGAAACGTTATTTTTATTGGTACAATAAAACGTGCGACGAGTCGAAGAGATAAAGTACGAATGCGAAACTTTGTCAAATTCGATATTCGTCGGGGGGGAGAAATATTCGAAGAATCATGAGAAAGATCGTGCCGCGTGGAAAAAAGGGTGCTCAGGGGCGAGATGCCTCGTTTATCTTAATAAAGCTCGTCGAATCTACCCCCTGTCTCGTACGTCGTAGACTTATGGCCAGTCATCCCTCGTGGAGGACCATAACGTGGCCAGCCACGAATCGTGGACTCATTTTTCTCGGCGAATCAGAGCGAGACCAAAACGTCGAATAAAAGTATGAGAGAGAAAGGATGAGGGGGAGAGTGAACGGGAGGAAAAAAAATAAATGGTTAAGTTGCGGAAAGAGAAGGAAGAGAGCGAAAGGGGAAGACTCGATACCTTCCTTCGATATTTGACCTCCCTCGATTTTATAACCAATATCAGTAGTAGTAATAACCAGTAAAAGCGTACACAGAATCTATAAGGGAGATGTCAAAGCGTCAGAGGGAGAGAAAGAGAGAATATTCGTTATTCCGATGACGAGTGTTCGTTGCGAAAAACGAAAGATTTTATATTTTTAACTCGAAAGATTTTATATTTTTACCCACCCTGTCTCGTTCTCTCTCTCTCTCTTATCTCGCTCTATTTTTTCCAATACTGCAAATCTCCATGTAGATACGTCAAAATACTTGACGATATAAAAAAAAACTAACTACTCATACGTCGGAAATAAAAAAAAAAGATTGAAAAACGTATTTTTGTTTTACGATTTAATTTCGCAGATTCGGGAACGCTTCAAGGCTCTGACGTCGATAGAACGATACCACATCAACCTGTGAAACTCATACTATCGAGCACTTGTCATCACGCCTATACATTGTGCAAGTAAGTCCTTCTCCGATTCTCGTTCCTGCTATTGTTTCCGTATAGAGAACAAAAATCATAACTTTCACAACGTTAATTGGCTATACGTGATCGTCCTATCGTCGAATTTATATTATTTATTGCCTGTATTATCATCATTATTATGAAGTTCGAAAGTTTCAACGAGGCCCATTTCTTCTCGACAGAAATGACACGGAGTGCAGAGGTCTTCTGCAACCGGTGCTTAATCATTGCGACAATTCGAGCTGCGCTCGTAACGAGTGCATGAACGCCCTTCAACACTTCTACAAGAAGGCCAATCACAGGCATTCCATGGAGATTGCCTTTTGCCTGTGCAAGTGAGTAATCGGATCTACTAATTCATCGGAGTTGCTAGAGAGCGAGAAGAGGCTAAGGGCATGATAGAGAAAGAGAGAGAGAGAGAGAGAGAGAGAGAGAGAGAGGTTGGATTCCGTTTCCGTAGATGTCGCGCACGTCCGTGGGAAATGGAAGAAGGTGAGAGAGACGAAGAGAAAGGAACGAGGGACTAGGCGATATTATATATATACGCGAGTAAAACGTGTTTCCGTCTCGTTCCAAGCGCCAATTTCGACTCTCAACGATTCGTTACAGCGTGACGAAGGACGATGCAGGGTTAAATCGTAGAAAGGGAGAGATAGAGAAGGAAAATTGTGAGAAAGGGAAAAGGGTGTGAGAGAGAGAGAGAGAGAGCGAGAGATTCTGGGATCTCTCGCAAGCTTACACGAACCCAATTAGCTCAACCTTGGGAGTTAACCCGAACCTAGTTTCATCCCCTCGCACCTTTTCCTCCCTCTCTCATCTTCTCCTACCCTCATCGCCATTTCATTGAGTATTAAAAGAAGATTATTCGATTAAATTGAGAAGCGTGGAAACACGTCTCTCTCTCTCTCTCTCTCTTTCTTTCTCTTTTTCTCTCTTTCTCGAAACTCGACGGATTCGTATTCACAATTTGGAGCAAAAGCTCAGACACCGATACGACAAAGTTCGAGCGAATTAAAAGTCGAGATCAAGCCAATTCGATAAAAAATGAAGGACGATTCTTTCCATCCTTAAATTATTTAATTTTCTTGGAACAACGGAAAGAACGCATCTGGCGTTTTATTATTACTCGTACTAATTCTCGCAATTTTTTTTCATCCCACCGCTACCCCCTCGGTACAGTCGAGCAAAGCCTTCTTTAACGAACCCGTCTCAACTTTTAAACGGAATCATCCCGCGCGATACAATGCCGGAGATTTGCTCGGGGTTTCGCAAGACGATCCTCCGACCTCCTCGTCTTCTTCTTCTTCTTCTTCTTCACCGACGACTTACTTCCTTTCAACCCTCTCCTCACCTCATACTCTTTGCCCATCCCAAAGTAAGCGTCACGTTACTTATTTTTCCGACAGTGTCCTTTCTCGTCCGGCTGCTCGACTCTTTGTTCCTGATCCACGATAACGTTACCCCCCCCCCCATCCCTGTCTCTAGCTTTTGTACCGTTTTCCCGGCTGACGGAACGAGAGCCTCAACCCCCAACCCTATCTTTCTTTCTTTCTTTCTTTTCTCCCTCTCTCTCTCTCTCTTTCTTTCTAGCTTGTCGTTACTCTAACCGTCCGTTCTCTTTATCTCGAACCTTTGTACGTTATATCTATAAATACGCGTCGTTATATACATAAGTTTCATCCCGTCCATTAACTCGCACCGTTTCGTCTCCTTCCTGCCAAATAATACAGTAAGTCGCGTAACCGGTCTTTAGTAATGCCGGCTGGACAATGAACTCGCGTACTGTAAAAATGTCTCGTAATAATTCTCCATCGTCGTATCCTTTCGCGCGAATTATTGGACGCGATTTTTCTCGAGTAAAGATCGTCGGAGCGAAATTGAAAAAAGAAAAGAAAAGTAGGTAAAAACGAAGAGTTTTATCGTACGAAAAAATAAAATATACGAAGGTTCTTTTTACGTTCTTAACGTTGCGAATTCCTGTTTTTATTCGCGAATACGTCGAGCGGGCCTCTAAGCTGCTTTTCCTCCTAATACGGACTCGAGCGCGCAGTGGCTACCAAGAATCAACGTAATCTTCCGTTTTATTCCCGTTTTTTCAACTCGGTGCATTTACATATTAGTTATGGAATTAACGTTCTTCGTAGAACGCGTAATATTCAGAAATTAAAAATACAGTTGTTTTGTTCTTTTATCTTGTATTTTTCTACTTTTAAATAGAAAAACCGAGGATCAGAGAGACGAGTGCATCGTCGCCCAGGAAAAAATGCATCCGGCGTGTGCTCAACGCGTCGAACTCGCCGAGATGCCGACGTGTCACAGTCTCGCTGAAGTTTGTCGCGAGGACAAGAGTTGCAGGTAACGAAAAAATAAAAAATGGAAAATTCCGTCGCTCGAATATTTATTTTTACCGAAGTTTTTTTTTTTTTATTTTCGAGGAAAAATTATAGTGTCGATGTATTCAATTTTTAGATACAAATTGGAGCACTACGAGCAGAGTTGCGCGGTCGACAGCGTGACGAAAAAATGTGCAGGTCCACCGAGCGATTGCAGAAAAGCGATGCTCGGTATTTTGGGAACGGAGCTGAGATCGAATTGCGCCTGTAAGGGAACCGACTTTACGCAATTGTACGATTGTCTCGGCTGGCAACGATTGCTTTGGGTCAATCCTTGCGTCGGTGAGTCCTTTTTGTCAAATTTACAATTTTCCGAGTTAAAACAAGAAAATCCCACGAACGAGAAAAAGAGCCGCGAAAACGCGTTTATCTTCGTACTCTCGTTTTTATCGCTCGAGGAAAAAATTTTTTCTATCGAAGAAGGAAAATCACGAGAAAAAAAATGGCAATTGCAACAAACTCGATCTCGACGTAAAACGAGGCAGTGGGAGATGAAACATTGTACCTATATAGAGTTTCAGCGAGAGCGAATACGAGAGAAACCGAGAGATCGTGAACGAGAGTAGGAAGAGGCGTAAAAAAGAGCTCTTGCTCTTATTGATCACGAAAAGTTGTAAAGCGAAAGATTCGCGACGAGCAAAGTCGTCGCGTAGCTTTTTACCTAGCCGTATTCAACGTTTAGATAAGTCATTTAGATAGTAAGAAATTGCTCCGTCGCCATAAACGAACCACCCTTACCACCCTCACCACCCTTGTGTACCGAATTTTAGTGCACGACCTCGTCGTTTCAAAAGTCAAAATAGCAATTCCGCGAACTTCTCGCAAAAAAAAATCACCTACTCGCGTCACAACAACCCCTATTTCACCCTCGCGACGCTAAACACCTGCGTGACTTAAAATAACGATTCGTTTATTTCTCAGTCGAGTCGCAGAAGGATTATCACGCGAGAAAGAAGCATCATCGTTACGTTCATCAACAACCAAAAACAACGACGGCAACGCCGGTCGTCCCGTCGCCGAGCACAACGGCAACGACTTACTTCGTGACGACGCTGGAGGTGATCGAGCCTGCCGAGGACAACGTGATACCGGAAGTGACCAGAAGTCCCACGACACAGCCGGCAACGACGACGGAAACGAGTACGATAACGCCTAGTACGACGCCCAGCACGACGACGACGACGACGACACCACCCCGTGAGTCTTCGCAAATTGTCTCGCTTCTTTTTTCTTCAACCCCTTTCGACCTTTTTTCCTTTCAAACCCGATGAAACGGCTACAAATGGAAAAGATTCGTTTGTGTTCGCCGAGGAGAGAGAAGAAATTTTCGTACGAGTACGCCTGAAGAAAATGGTATTTTCGAGAAAAACAAAGAAAGAAAGCAAAAAAAAAAAGAATGAAAAAAAAATAGAAAAACGCGTCGACGGTAAAAAGATCGAGGCCAAATACTTTGATCTCTCGCGACCTGTACGATTGTTGCCTACAAGTAAAGACTCCCACCTCCCGTCGTGTTCAGTCGCGAAATTTGGACAGGTGCTCTCGAAGCGTTTACCGTTGTGAACGAAACGCTTCGTGCCGTTTCGTTTCGTCTCTTTTCTCTTTCCTTTTTTCCCCGCCCTATCGTTCGTGGACCCTCGAATGCTCGAGGGTGCAAGCGGCATAAAGAAAAAGTATAGAGAGGGATGTCAAGGGTGAAGGAGTTTTGGAGCGGTCTCAAGCGAGCTTTCTCTCTCTCTCTCTCTCTCTCTCTCGACTCTCCTTACGTACGGAAACGTACGAAATAA
The DNA here is from genome assembly GCA_951802705.1 of Netelia virgata. Classification (NCBI taxonomy): domain Eukaryota; kingdom Metazoa; phylum Arthropoda; class Insecta; order Hymenoptera; family Ichneumonidae; genus Netelia; species Netelia virgata. The sequence continues at coordinate 50,840,300 of OX637863.1, forward strand.
CGGAGTATCCGAGGAGAGTAACGTTTGAGGCGTAGGAAAAAGAGGCTTTCTCCCGGCCTGGACCGAGAGTTCGGCACATATAGATTCTTTGAAAGAAATGTACACACGCGACACAATTTCGTCGTCGCTTTCCCTCCCCTTCCTCCTCCTCCACCTCTCTCTCTCTCTCTCTATTTCTCTTTCTCTCTTTTCCCCCGTCGCTTTCTCATCCATTCGACTATTCCAGGCTTCTGCGTCGTTCAAAGGCCGAGACAAACTCACCAGTACATTCGCGAGGGCAAAGGCAAGAGGGTGAGTAATCAACCCCATTTCGATTCTATTCTACCTGGGACTCTGTTATTGTAAGCGTCGTTTGCGAAACAACGCCGGAGTAATACAACTGTTTAAACGGGAATTACGAGAGGGATGCAACGACAAACTCGACCGTTACATGACTTTACGCAAGGTCATATTCTTCGTGTACCCTTTATCCCTCTGGCATGAAGGGATGATACAAATTTTGTTTATATATATATATATATATATATGTGTGTGTGTATATTTGTTTATTTTGTTTTCCCTTCTTTTTTTACTCGTACCGAGCAGCTTTACAGGGACGACGAGCCCGAATGCTCGGAGCTTTGTCAGTGCGGCGAGGGTGAGGTGCTCGTCTGTAACACTATATGCATCGAGTCATCACCGTGCAAGACTCCCTTCGCGTTTTACAACCATGCCGCGCCCGCTTACCAGGCTTTTCGCGGACGTTGTCTCTGCTACAGCGGACAATTCATATGCATGCGGCCATCGCCCGGTGAGTAATAAGCTATTTTCCTGTATCGCGTGGTACTACGAAAATACACAACCCCCCTAGAAACATGCACACAAACGGACCAACCGGGAAATATAACTCCGACAACTCGAAGAACCCCGCATCAACTATACGACGGTACGACATTTGTTGGACAACTGTCGGCCACACGATACGAGATAACGCGACAGTCGACTCGATCCTAGGGAAAGAGCGAAACTGTTTTTCGCTGTATTCAAAATTTTTATCGTTTTTATCGATGCTGAGTAATAATTAGGAATCGTTGGTTGAATACAAAAATTAACTCAATGGAAAGTAGTAATTATGTAATTAATAGAAGAACACAATTACAAGGATTTTGTGGCTAACCGAATAATTTTGATTATTCACGAATAAGAGATGAATTTTTATTCGATGAAAAAAATTTGTTTACTTTGTGAATTACTTGGCGCGATTTTTGTTTTGTTTTTATTCCTCGAGTATTTTTACGACTCGTTGATACAATGAGAATTGATCATTCGGTGTAATAGAAGAAAAATATATGTTTCTCGTTTCACCCGCCCCCGGCTGATAATTAAATAAGGACGAATTCGATTCTACGACATTTCACATTTATCGTTTTCCCACGCTCGTAATTTTGTTTCACGTCTTTCCTATCGGTATATATATATATCTGTTTAAGACAAGACGAGAGTAATTAGGTACAGATGTTCGCAGGGGTAGTTCATGACGTTGGTTGCTTCGTGCTACGTTGCCACGAAGAATTTCTCGTGCTTGTTACAGACCGAAATACCGCGAGAAAGACGCGCAGTAGTGTCTCGTACCATCGACGTTACGAACAACCCGTTCTCTCGTTCGCATCTCTCGTTTCACCGTCGTTTTGTCGCTACCGGTGGTTCGAAACGAAGCCGCAGAGATCGAGCGTGAGCGAGACCGAGAAAGTGAATGAACGAGAGTGAGAGAGAGAGAGAGAAAGAGAGTTTTTGCAACTACCTCACGTCAATGAGTTTTACGATACAATAAAAGCCCTTAACATCGTCGTACATTAAATCCACGGTCTCGTGCAATGTAAATGGATTTACAGAGGAACACGCGGGCAGGCAAGGACGGTACCACCGGTCGCTCGTTAAAACGATACGAAGTTTGCTCTCTTGTGCCGATATTCGCTTTTCGCTCTCTCTCTCTCTCTCTCTCTTTCTTGTCGATCTTACTCTCGCGAGCTTCGTTCGTATGTCGCGACTTGTATTTCGAAAATGATTGTCCATATAAATAATATAACGAGAAAAGAGCGAGGGAGCTGATAAAATGAAACGATGTTATGACGAGTTAGTTTTTTAACTGCGCATAAAAAAAGATTATTTCGAGGCGTTAAGGGATAAAAGGAAAGTAAATAAATAAATAAATTGCAAATTTTCGACCGATCGATCGCAGAGGCCTACAGTATACCGCACGGGGTCTTCATGTTCCTGGGCTACAGCGAGATGGACGAGACGCTTCTGAGGCCACACAATAATTTGACCGTGCTGGACGCGTTCAATTCGCTCGACAATTTTATGCGAGAGGAGGCCAATAATCAGGTACGTATCTAGAAATAAATGACGAGAAGTCGACGAAATAAGGATCGATGCTTTTTTAAACAAAACAAAGTTTCTTCCCCTAAAAACGATTCGCACGTTCTCTCTCGTGATGTTTCATTTTCTTTTTTATAACGAGACGAGAAAGAGAGTCGTTAGGGAACGTTCTACTTTGGACTTTGCAGTCAACTCGACACTTGTCCAGAGGACTCTCAGAATTGTTGTATTTAATTAAAACGACGTTTGAAAGTAATTAGACACCGAGGGAGTTAATTATTTTTTATATAATTTTTGTTCACTCTTGCTATCTCGCGATATATTACGTGTTTCAAGGGTTGCACGCAGAATTCTCTCTCTATATATATATATGAGGTGAAACGTATAATAATAGTGATTTCGAATTCGATTTTACACAGACGGTGTGCACCCTCTTCCTGTACAACGTTACGAGGGAGAATGTAATTGCGGTGGCACGTCTAGGCGGGGATAATCCACCCTTGAACAGCAGCCAGTCACAAAGCTTGCAACACCTGCTACGCGTCAAGGTGAGTCAGTGAAAATGAGTTTTACGTATAATATTATCAAGATATCTTTTTTCTTCGCTCGTTCAACAATATTTCACAATTTTTTTCGCGCAATTTACAATTTTTTTCGCGAATTTCGGCCGAGCTTGCGACAAATCTCGAATAAAAATTGCTGGCAAAGCTAGCGTCGTCTCCGGCGCTTGATTACGATCCTCTCTTTACCTTCGCTCTGTCACCACCGCGAAAGAGAAGAACGGATCTCGTGTAGAAATAAAATATAAAAGGGTGGGAAAAACTCGAGAAATCCTAATCTCGTTAACTCGATCTGCTCGAGACGTTAATTAACACGGATATTAATTACTCGTTTATACGAAAAAAAAAAAAACGGAGCAGATCCAAGTAAAAATTTCTACTAAGAAGAGGTCGTGGGTGAATTTTACGTTGACGCTCGTGGAAACAAAATATTTCTCGTCAATATCGAGCTTGCCTTTATACGACAATTTGATAAATATATTTTTTGTTTGTTTGTTATTTGTCAATCAAAGACGTCGAGAACCGAGGAATATCGCTCGATGTCTCTCGGTCGAGACGAGCGATGTATAAAAGTTTTTCTGACGATTCCCATGCTGCTCGAAAGTCAACTCGAAATTCTCGTGACACCGATGGGCGAGGGTCGAAGAGAGGAAAACGAGGGTGGCTCGTCTCTCTCTTACTATCTCTTCTACCCTTCTCTCGTTCCGTTAGTAAAACAGGGGTTTCGGTCTATCGTCTGCCAGAGAGTTTCTAATCCCAGCGTGTATACCGCCATCGACTTCCGTCCGTTCGGACTGACGGTGCACTCTTGAAATTACTGTTCGACTTTTCGTCGAACTATTTATCTATCTATATATATATATCTCGGTCTCAATTTTAGTTTTTCTATAGAAGAGAAACCATAGCGATGTCACTCTTTCTTTCCTTTGCTTACATATCCGTTTTTCCGGAGGAAAGAACAAAGCTACCAGTATAGCGTAACCTTTTGTCCTCTGCGTAACGTCGCCTCAAAGACCTCTCTCTCATTGCATCAACGTTACGATGACGCGGACGTGCGACGTTTCCCACCTTGGGGATTTATATGTTGCACGTGTCTCGATCAACCTAGCGGAATTTGATTGCCTGCAGATTTTTCTCGAAGGAGTTCATTTTCTACATATATATATATATTTTTTTCATACCCTGGTTTCTTATCGAAAAGTTTCCCTGACTTCTGGTCAAGGACGGATTCCGAATAAGATGTCCGGGAGGCAGTCAGTTTTCACAATTTCGAGAATCGCAAAATGGGTGAAAAAAATTGACATTTTTTTCCGTGCGATTTTTGAATTATTGGAAAAATTAATCAAAGTTTCACAGTCAGAGGGTCTAAATTGTCTCTGTGGTCTTTTAATTCGCAACTATTCAAGCTTTAAAATACCACCAAACTCGTTACGCTGCGATAATTTAATGATTTTTTACACATTTTTATAGTCGCATCCCCTATTTTTTCTCTACATACCGCGATGATTTTACGTCGACTCGACTAAGGATCCAATCGTTAATTAAATTATTTGTTCTTATTCGAATCTCCATTTCTCATAAACCTTGAGAATGCCTCGGAATTGAAGCTTCGAATGAAACACGTTATCAATTCGTCGTGTCTCGTTTCTCAAGTTGCATCCAATTTGAACATAACGCGACCCCCGAGTCCTACCGAGACTGTTTATCTAGTAACGCGATGACGAAACAACCCCCGGAGTAACTTGGCCAGCGTTACGAGAAGTTGAGCGTACAACACGCGATAGCTCAGAAATCTGAAATTTCGTCCGTAACTATGTACCTACAATGTGCATGCGAATGATAGTGTATCGCTGTGTAGTGTGTTTTAAGGGTTTGCAGAGGGTTTTGGAGAAGGGAGAGAGAGAGATTTCGAAGCGTAGTTGTGTTGTGTCGAACGGTCTCGCACTCTCGGTTAGTTCGAGGTCGCCCTTATCAAAACCCCTTCTACCGGTTCTCGACAGGGTTTCAACCCGTCAGGGGAACCTCTACTGTCCACTCGTCGGTCACCGACGTGTGCACGTGTCGGTATAGAGCTCGAAATTCAACGAGAAACAGTTTCAAGTCGTTCGAGTACACAAAGAGAGAAATTTGTGGCAAATGATTATGTAATTATTTAATTATGAGTTTTATTACTGTATTTCCGGAGGAATATTATAGTCGTTGATAATTGCTGGCATAAAATCAGTAATTAAATTGTAAATAATAGAAATAATTAAATAAATGAATAAATAAATAAGTGATGAAATGTTATGTCGTTGAATATCAAAGCTCGGTTTTCGAACGACAAACCCTTCGACCTGAATCGATAATTTCCAACCCTCCTCTAACCATCTCGCTCATCCTATTGTGTACACGTATATACAAACTACCCCGGTTGGTTCGCGTAGCGCTGCATTATTCCAATTAGTCCATGCACGGTTGACGCGCTGCTTAGCGAGAATTTGCAGTTATTAGTGTAATTATATGAGTGTGGTGTAGAGGGTCGTGGTGAACCGCTCGAGGGCTCTAGAAAATACGGCGACGATGGTTGCGAACGGTGAGTGCTTGCTAATCAGGGTATTGAGATATTAAAGAAATATTGAAACGAACGAAGAATATTTTCCAAGATACGAGAAATATTTTTATCGCGAATAAAAATTCAACCCTCCCTTGTTGATTATTTCACATTCCTTTATTGATTATGTCACCCTCCCTTGTATTTCATCCTTTCATCCAGATTACTTATTTACTCGAGGATCGATAAAACTTTCCATTCAAAATTCACGATTTTTCTCTCGCGTTAATCATCGTTCGCTCCACGCTCGATTATTTTCTTATCTATACGCATTCGTTTTTTATATTTTCAGTTACACGAGGCGGATATCTCATCGAATTATTAGAGACTGATAGATTTTTCTTTAAGATAGAAAGATAGAAGATGATCGTTCGAGATCTCGGGGGACGTTCTTAAGGGGAGGGGTCAGAGCGAGAGAGTTATTACTTCTTGGGTCTTTTTGGCTCGAGCCAAAGTTGATGGTCGAAAGAAACGTAGCGGAGAGGTATTTCTATCCTCGAAAAAGGCAAATCCATATATACGCGAATAGATCGAAGGGAGAGCGAGAGAGAGAGAGAGAGACTCGATTGAACGAGAGAGAGAGAGAGAGAGAGAGAGAGAGAGAGGCTCGATTGAACGAGAGAGATTGGTGAGATCAGTGTTTCTCGAACTCAACGACCACCCCGAGGGCCAGTAAGTCGATCCTCCCGAATTTCGAGACTTCGAGGCTCGCTATATATATCCCACTCTCAAAAGCCAGCACACGCGTCAGAGGGTTGAGAAGCGCGTTCACCCTTACCGCTAACCCGACGTTTCGCGATCTAACCACCCTTAGACCATTTCCTTTTAATATATCTATATATATATACATCGTTTTTTTTGCTCTCTCGGTTTCTACTCAACTCAATGACTATATATATTCTTCTCATTCCCCACCCCCCAACCCCCTCTCCGCCCTCCTCGTTCTCGGTTACCTCGTAGACTTTATCCACGAAGCCTCGAATCTTTCGTGGCTCGAACACCAGGGCAGCATCGTTCCTTCGATGAATCGTGATACTTTTTTTTCCCCTCTTCGTTTCTGTATTTATTTTTTATTTTATTCTTTTTTATTTGTCTTTTTCACGTTTCTCTCTTTTTTTGTCGGCGCTTCAGTGCCGAATGAACCGAACTCTTTTAATCCTGGCAGACGACCCTTTCTACTCGCGTTATTTGGCTCGTGGCCCTACGTACAGGTTCTCTACCCCTCATCCTCGATATATATATATATATATGTATATATATATATTGCATGTCCACGGTATTAACGGCGCCTTCGAGACGTTCGCGAGTAACCGCGGCCACTGCAAAGCCGTAAATACTTTGTTCACCCCCTTTTTTCTCGCGCACTCGCCCCATTCTATCCACCCTGTTGTTTCCTTTTTTTTCTTCGTTTTTTCGCGACTCCACCACCCCTGCAACTACCGGAAATCCTTCTCTTCGTACGAGGGAGAGAGAGAGAGAGAGAGAGAGAGAGCGAGAGTGAACCCTCGAATATCGCGAGAGAAATTGAAGTACGTATGGAGAAAGACCAACCACCCCCGTGCCAGTTCAACCCTCATCACCGCCAGTACCCCCAACCGCGCGACAATTGCAAAAAAAGAGCGTGTCACGAAATGTCGTGACTCCTGCCCACTTCCGCGCAGGGTAAGCTCTTTCGCGACGTTTTTCTCCGTATCGATTCGCTAATTCCACCCTCTCTTTCCATCCCCCTCCCCCTCCCGTAACCCGCGTGGTGAGACTCATGCACTTTTGACGAAGTCGTGGAAGTTTCCTCGTAAAAATTTACCGAAAGCGCGCAATCTTTTCTCCTTTATCTCGCTCTTTAACCCTCCTCTTTCTCTCTCTCTTTCTCTATCATGCCCTTCCACAAAACCCTTTGACAAATGTGAACGCATACGAGACACGCCGAGGTTGACGATTTGTACGTTTCGTGAAAAATCTATCACGCGAGAGTGAAAAATAATAGTAGCGCGCGCGTCGAAGTAATATCCGTTACGTGGAAACAAAATTAATTACTTCTCACCTTGGGGATTAATTAAGTTGATCGATCGAACGATTTTACCGATAGACAAGAACGTTCCTTCTTTTTCCTCAAAATTCTGGTTTATAATTTCTCGCGATAGAAGAGAAGAAAAATTACAACGAAAAGAATGAATGAAAGAAAGAAAGAAAGAAAAAAATAGAATACCTCTCACCGCGCGCGACGTATGGAGGGTGAAATATTTTAACGGATGGAGAATCCCGTTTGCTGCAAATTTTATCCAATCGTTTTTCCGTAATGGTCCTTGTACGAGAGGACCGTTCTCTCTCCCTCTCTGCCTCTGTGGCTTTCCAATATATATATCGTCGAATGTATACGTCGAATATATATATATATTCGATGTAGCTACGGTGCTAAAAGAGGAATGGGATATCATCGCGACTATATATCTATGTACCGCGAGAGGAGCAACGTTTTCGCGAATTCCAACGCGAGCACGAAGCTTTTTCACATGTTAGCTCTCTCTCTCTCTCTCTCTCTTTCTCTCCTACCGATCGTAGCAGAGAGTGGTAATACGAGGGGGTGAAATTCCAGATACACCCTGCGAGAGAGGTCTAGGATGAAAGTTCGACTCTACCGGAGAGAGAGAGAGAGAGAGAGAGAGAGAGAGAGGATACGCGCAGCAAAAGTAGCGAGGAATACTTGCTGGAGTGCTCACCGGTTAACTCAACGCGTTACATATATATATATATATATATATTATATATATATATTATATATGTATGTATGTATGTATGTATGTATGTATGTATGTATGTATATATAGGTCGAGAGGAGGGAAATGTTAGATAAGCAGATATAAATTATTGGAAACGAGACTAGCACTTCGTATATGGGTGGGTAAAGCTTGCCTATGGAGAGCGAGAGAGAGAGCGAGAGGGAGAGAGAGGGTGAGAGAGTGAGAGAGAGAGAGAGGAAGGAAGTGAGAGCCACGTGTCGAAAAGATCTCCACGGTCCAGGAGTAACGGGGCCATTCTTTTGGCAACTCTGCTCGCGAAAGGTTTCTGTTTCTCCCTCTCGCTCATTCGTCCTCTCATCTCCCTCCTCGATAACGTGCGAGTCCCTTATCGACTTCCTGCTGAAATATTTTACTTCGAAAATGTATCGAGGCCGATAAACGATACGTCACAAATAAAAAAACGCACACGCAAGAATCGATCTCACCGATGAAAAACGGGCGACCGAGTAGATGAATTATTTTCGAGCATACCTGTTGGATCTTTCGATTCAACTCGAGAATTTTATATAGATATATTTATATACGTGACTCACCGGAGAAGTTCTCTGGCGAACGAGGAACGACGGACGATGTACGACGGACGATCGACGATGACTGATGGCTGATGAAACGATTCTGAAACAATTTGGAAAAAATATTCGAATCGTTTGGAATTTGTCGGGGAATTTTTGAGTTTATTAATTTTTTTTGAAAGAATTCTAAGACAAAAATCGCGTTTTCTAGGAAATATAAAATAACAACTATGCCTATGTACGTATTTGCGTATATATATATGTCGAATGTTCGAGAGGGCAGAGAGGGTAGTTCAAGAGATCGATACTCGGGGATGCGAACCGTAGGTGGCTTTATTGGCTTTATGCCAATGCCTGGGCTATCTATGTGGAACACCTGCGCGTATACTACGCTATACGATATACCTATATATATATATATATATATAGATATATATATGTATATTCTGTGTTCCCTGGCGACTTTGGTCTATACTTACTCCTCCGCCGTCGAAGTAACGGAGATATAGGAACGCCTGCATCGAAGACGTCAAGCGACTACATAGAGAATGTCTCGTTGCAGAAACGAGGAAAATTTTCCAAATGCATGTATACGAAACAAAATTTCCCAAAATCGATCGTGCGATATAAAAAATCTGTTGAAATTCAATCCATTGAACAACTTTTTTTTTTTAGAATATTTGTTAATCAATGAATTGTTCTATTATTATAAAATTATGATTTAAGTGAATTATTAATTTATGTTGATATCGAAATAATTAATCAATTTCTCGTGTTTTCCTCGTACTCGAATCGACGGTGGATGCTGTAGCATCGTGTCGACTACAGAACGTATCGAGAATCCACAGAGTGGCTACTTCCTCCCGGTTTATTTTTAAGGGGGAGAAGTTTTGGTCCAAGAATATCGAAGAAATAACCGAAATTCGTATCTACAATAGGAGAAAATACGATATGTGTGTCCATATAGCCAAACCCCCTCGCCCCTTACCCCCACACATACGTATGTATATATATATATATATAATATCGATTGAAATGTCAAACTTATCGACACATAGGAGTTCGGAATATCACGGTAAAAAATCGCGGGGCAAACACATGGAGTTTACAATAAAAATGGTAAATTCAACCGGTTAGGGGTGACCTGGAGCTAAAACGAGAATCGTCTATACTTGAAATTTCTATCTACGAATATATTCAGAAATAGAACGAAAAAAAAAACGGAACAAATATTAAAATTTTTTTACTCTATAGTACTGAAACTCAGGCCAGGGGGTGGAGTTTCTCAACCCCCTCTGAGCCCAAGCGTCTTAAAGAAGTGGGTTACCAGTTTTTTTCTTTCTCTCCCTCTCTCTCTCTCTCTCTCTCTATATCGCTACTTTACTATTACTCGGTACAGAATTGTGAGGGTGATCCTCCCCTTCCTCCCTTCCACTCCACTCTCTCTCGCTCTCTTCCTACGTCTGCCAAGAGTAGCTGGATTCGATACGGATCGAAAGATAATCGAAGTGACGCGCACTGCGCCATTCCCGGTGAAATTTAATTAAGTGCCAGATGGAAGTTGAGAGCCGAGACGAGGAACGGAGAGAACGAATGGGAATACACTACTGTAAAGTGAACTTGAATATATATATATATATATATATGTGTGTATAAAGATAACGGTATACAGTAACCATAGATAGTGCCAAAGTAATTCTCCCTCGAAACACCGAGACGACGAGAGAGAGAGAGAGAGAGAGACAGACAGAAGAAAAAAAGGAGAGATCCATTGAAATCAATGCGACTATCTACGGCCTTGATGCTTCCACGAATGGAAATATCGACTCTCTGTCTCCCGGCGTCTTATCTCGTTTTCCGTATCTCGAACGTATTCATTGTCCGTTCGAATTTATATTGAAAATTGTTAATTAAAATCAAGATGTCTCCGTACGATACGTGATCTTTGGTCTCGTGCGATTTATTGGTCGAGTAAAGGTCGAAGGAAAGAAAAAAAAAAAAGAAAAGTGATTATCGATAATTCGTAAATCAATCCGACTCACCCCCGGGATTATTATTTTAAAGATATCGAGGGCCTTACTCATCGAGATTCGAAGCTCGCGCTTGTATGAAATTATGGTCTGATGGAATTACGGCTGATCAATATTAACTCTAGCTGGTGCATAAGCTAATGGCCAAGTGCCAAGGGCCATTGGTAATTCTAGAGACGAAGATTCGCTGTATGGCCGTGTGTCTTTGATAATGGAATCGAGAGAGAGAGAGAGAGAGAGAGAGAGAGGGAGAGATTACGATAGCTTATTGTGCGTAGGTACTCGTCATCGTGAGATCGAACAATGCGAGAGTGCGAAGCCTCGAGGTGATTATTCGAGGGTGAAGACGAACTGAGAGAGAGAGAGAGAGAGAGAGAGAGAGAGAGAGAGAAGGAGAAATGGCTAATAAGCGAATCGTGGTACACACGAAATCTCCGATAAGTAGGACATTACAGTATTGAGTATACTGTACGTTACCTTAATGAAGATGTCATATCGTATGAATGGCTCTCTCTCTCTCTCTCTCTCTCGCTCTCTCTCTCTCTCTCTCTCTGGCCCTAGGTTTCACCCTTCGGCCTTGCCCTGCCTCACTGAGATTCCTCTCGCACACCTAGGTCGCGCCTTAGCTACATCGAAACGTACAATCTTCCACAATTCTTCGTGAAAAGTCTCGGACAAATCGCGTTGAAAAATTTCTTCTACGCGATCTAATAAATTCTCGTCTTAAAAATATGTTCTTTGAAAGCAGGAAAAATTTCAAAAACGTACTAAATTCTCGCGCATTTATATTCACCGTTTATTCTTTTTTCACTTGAGTCGAGGGTAACAAACGTTGGCAGCATTCTGAACGGCTCGACCTATGATTAAATCTTCTGGGAGGAGAAAGAGGAGGAGGTGGACGAGGGGGATACGGGTTGAGGGGAAAGAGAGACGTATCGTTCGAGGCCGGTTCGTTCGAGATCTCGATGTATATTCGACGCGAAGGGGTAGTTCGCACAGAGGGTGAGCATTTCGCGTGGTCTAGCACGCGAAACTTCACTCTCTCTCTCTCTCTCTCACTTTCTAGGCAGTAGCCAACCCTCCTACATAGGTACGCCAGGGACTCCTTTATCGACATTCGCTTACGTGCTCGCCGACGTTATTAGAATTCCTTTCCTTCCAAGAATCGACGAGGCGTCGAAAGTACACTCTCCCTTCTCTCTCTCGCCCCTCCCTTCTCGTCCACGCCTCGTTTCCTCGATGTTTTTTTTTCCTGACGATTTTTGTCGCGACGTACAACCCTCCCCTCCCTTTTCCTCTCTTTGTCCCCACGAGCTAGCCAATGCTTTTCTCTTTAATGCTCTCTCTCTCTCTCTCTCTCGAGCTTTCTCCCGTTTCTCACCCCTACGCGCATGTTCTCGTCGCAATGCTCGCGGAGAAAATTAATTCCCTGGCTCACGGAGTACGTTAACCCTCCGTCGTCGTCGTCGTCGTCGTCCTTCTACTCTCTTGTGGTACTCTCGCATTCTTTTATCTCACCCCCCTCCCTTTAAATCCCTTCTCGGTCTCGCGAACAATGTCCCTACTATAAAAACAAAAAAATTTATATTCGTCGCGAAAGACTCGTCTCGCGTGAGATTTTTTCAGACCGTGACGCGATGTTTGTTTAAATTAATTTCTTTTTAAACAATGAAAAAACACACACACACAAGAGCGCAATTTATTTTATTCGAAATGATTTTAATAAAAAGGGAAAATTGTACCGAACGAAATACACAAGCGTGACGCGCGAATATTCTCTCATAATGTTCACACGCGTTGTGAATAAATCACGCGAATCTTGGGAGAAAAAATAGGAAAATCCGTGATTCTCGGTTCGACCTAAATTCGCGTATTTCTTTTTTTTTTCTTTTTTATTAAAATATATATATTTGCCTCATTTATGAAATATCGTGGCGTCGACGAGACGTTTATACAGTCCACGTGGTGTACCTTTCGTCGGTATCGCACGTTTCACGATTTTTCCTAAACCATCGTGTGTCGTGTTCGTATGAAATCTGAGTCGAGAAAAAACTCTCCTTTGGGGCGAATAAGGGCGAGCAACGTGAGTTTACGGACCGAAGAGCCTCTATATAAAAATCTATCTATATAAAAATGTATCTATGGGGCGTTTCATGCTAACAAAACCAAACCGCGACCTTCTATATCTTTTGTCTATTAATTTATAAAATTATATAGAAAAAAAGTAACACATAATTAATTAATTCGAAAATTTTATCAAAATTAATTATACGTCGTAACATTGTTAACGTTAAAATCGTAATTGATTAATCTTAAATCGCCTGTGAAAGATCATTGAAGCGAGACCAGAGATAATAAGACTTTAAGACGATATTCGCTTTAAAGGCGTTGTAAAAATTCGATGCCCCGGTGACCTAGTTTTCGCTCGACGTAGACGTAAACAACGGGGACGGGACAATAGATCCCGCCGACGCCTCCGACCACGAGTCGCGCGACGAGTTCCCCGAACTCGCGTTTAGCGCGCGCGTACACCAAGGGGCGAGGGCCTTGGCGCGATTTTCAATGTCTGTCCACGTCTCTAAAGTTTGTAAAATCCACGTAACAAAGACAATCCCAGCTGTTTGATTATTTCTTCCATCATCCATCGACCTTATCACCTTGACTACCGAAATTTAAAAAAAAAATCATAAAAAAACAAAAACCTAAATAACATTGTTCAAACCGTAAAATAATTAAATTTTCTCATACACGAATCGCCAAAATCGTTAATTAGCGTAGCGACTCGAAAGAGTTTAACCCTCGATCCCACCGGAAGAGAGAAATTTGAGAGACTACGTCGAACGACGCGTGAATAAGGGGCGAGAAGGGAAGGAAAAAAAATTATCCGATTCCGGCAATTTTTACAACTTCGACGTCTCGTGAAATTTTGCCGGTACGTTGAACACGAGCGGCGCCGGGTGAAGGAAGGGGATGCGAGTAACGAGTAACGAGCCGTCGAGGGTATACGAGACGAGATGCAAGAGAGGGTTGGAAAAAGGGGGTGAAAGAGAGAGAGAGGTCAGGTGAAAAAATAGAGGACGTAGAGAGTCTCGATCGGTACACTCTCTCTCTCTCTCTCTCTCTCTCTCTCTCTCTCTCTCCCTCGCCCTCGGTTCGTTGGTTGGTTCGAAGCCAACGTAATTCCCGGTACCCATGAGCGTCCCTCCAGAGGGCCGATAACGGGGGAAGTATGAGGGAGGAAAAGGAACGGGGGTTGCACAGTTCGAGAACGAACCGCGAAGGCCGCGTTCCCGTACTTTGAAAGTATAGCGAGAGGAGCTCGACATTCCGCGGCATTTGCGACTCGTACGTACATACACGTGCGCACATTCGATCGTTCGTACGACCGTAAACGAGTACAGTCACACAAACATACCGTGTACAGAACGAAATTACGGTGTGCCGTGCAACCGCGTACCCACTTAATCAATAACGAGAGACGTCCAGGCTCGTCTCGGCCTCGTTCGCCCACAAATACAGCCACACTTTTTTTTCTCGGCACATTTACATCCGTAAACATTTCGTAAGATATAGACGACAATTTGAACAAACAAACAAACAAACAAAAAGCATCGGTAGATGGGCAAATAATTTCGAGAAACAAAATAAATAAATAAAAAATTGAAAAAAAAGACAATGCAATTTTTCAACTTTTTTCCCGGAAATACTTCGTACTTCGACGTAACCCTTGTGTGCCATTTCGTACTCGAGAGTCCGCATTAATCCCCGCATTATCTATAAGTATTCCGTATATTTCGCGTCCGAAAGAGCAACGAGGAAAGAGTTTACAAGGGCGAAGGGAGAATGGGAATATGGCGAATGAAGGAATGAAATGCGAAGAGGGGAAGCGGTGGGAGGAGAACGAGGCAGAGGGAGAAGCAGCGAGCCGGAAATCAGCGACATGCAACACACGCGAATAGTCGTACACGTGGCTGCGAAAAAGAGGGAGGGTCCAGAAACAAAACGTGCGAGACAAAGAGAGAGAGAGAGAGAGAGAGAGAGGGAATGGGGTGAAACACGTAAAGGGTCTCCGCAGGCATGGAAAACGCCTTGTCACGCAATGCAAATGAGTCTCCACCTCCTCCTCCTTCGCATCGTACTATAACTCTACGTGAGATTTCTCTCTCTCTCTCTCTCTCTCTCTCTCTCTTCGCTTTTTTCCCCATCTATTTCGTTTTTTCTCTCTATCCTTCTTCAAAGTCCGCATATAGGGTCGGAGGGCTCTTCGCAACGATCGAGCGCGCCCTTTCCTTCTTCTTTCGTCTTTTATTTTCTCTCGTTTCTTCGTTTTTTTTTTCTTCTTTTTTTTTCGTGTCTCCCTACCGCTTCGTCGAGTACAAAAGCTCAAAAGCCTATTCCTAGGCTCCATATACTTTATACCCTCGCTCGACACTGGTTTCAACCTACAATACCCTCCTCACTTCGCCGAACGAACCGGCTCTCTGTTGCGCGCATCGACTTTCGTGCGCTCCCGAGAACACAAACTGTCACGCTAACCGGTCGACTGAGATTTCGTCGTGCGAAGTGCACACCCTTCGTATAACGCATGAACATACTTTTATACTTGAATATATATATATATAGCTGTATATATATATACATAGGTACGTATGTTAAACCATGAACGAGGAAACGAGATATTAATCTTAAATCCCTGGTAATCGTCATCCGCTCTCGTCGAGCCACTTGGGCGCGAATCGTGCCGCGCCGACGGGAATTTCCGTCTCAAAAACCGCGCGATGGAGTAGGGGGAGAGTGAAAGATTGTAAAAGCAGAATTATAACGTACCCTGGATTATTATTACTTCGCGAAATTAATGAACCCTCGATGGAAAATAACGAGAAAAACATTGTGGTAATGGAGTTTCGTACGATTTTGGGGTTGTTTTTATTTTGTTATTTTTGTATAATCTTTACTTCCGCGATCGACGTTCGATAATAAACGTTTAATCGAGAAGAGGGGATATAATCCTGCATAAAGATCGTTCGCGATTATCTTTTTCGCGTCATACGCAAAATTTCTTTTTTCTCTCGTTTGTTTTATTTTTTCTCTCTGTTTTTTTTTTCTTTTCGTCAATCCGGTTCATTAAAAAATTCTTACCCCGCGCTGATAAAATCTTTAGCTAAGATACTCCAGCGGGCGCATAATTACTCGGGCAGAGGATATCCCGTCAATCTTGAGAGCTTCAGCGAGGATCATCCTCGCCTGAAGATGGAGAGGGGTAGATTTGCGAGGAAAAGCGATTCTTTCGTTACCGTGTTTTCCTACCACTCTACAGACCCACCTCCTCCCCACCCCTCTCTCTCTCTCTCTCTCTCTCTCTATCCTTCACTCGCCCTCACGCCGTCGCAAGTTGACGCGATCTAGTACCCAACCTCGCTTCTCTATCCGTCGGAAGATATCCAATTAGTCGACTATTAATAAGAAATTCTGGCCTCGGTTGTAGTAACTGCCTTCGTAAAACGACCATCTCCCACTGGAGATAATGGCATCCTCTCTCTCTCTCTCTCTGGTTCGTTCTCGTTCACTCACTCTCTCACCCTCTACACGCTGTGTCCGCTCCCTCAATTTGTCCCCTTTTCTCGCAGTCCCGAGCCCGTGACCATGATTTCCGAAATCCCTGGAAAACCCTCGCTATTTCGTGCCACTGGCAATCTTCGCTGCCTTTCCGCTTACACCCACCTCTCTCTTCTCATTCTCTCTCTCTCTCTCTGTCTCTCGCTATATATATATATATGGTTATAAGAACAACGGGGTAAATAAGATCTCATGAAATTGCTTACAGTCTCGTTTGTATCGTGACACACCCCGATCTCTATCCTCGCGTTTCGACCACCCTTGCCTACACACGTTGAAAACTCATTCCTCATAGTCTATCAACAATTTTCATCCTCTTGTCTCGAAATCCTCGCGTTATTAATTATTCGCAGTCTCCTTAATACGCGCTCTCGCACAAATTTAGTTCGTGGCCAACGACGTGTAAAATTTACGTAAAACACGTGAGCTTTTTTCTGATTTTTATAATCGACCGAGCCGGAGACAAATTTTCCAACGACGTTTCGAGGACAGGAGGTCACAGTGAAAATAAAGTGGATACGAGGATAAATGTTGGTAGACAAGAGAGGAGTAGAGAAGAAGGCAAGGGATGTAAAGAGAGAAAAGTGTCCAGAGGATCGAGATGAGTGGCAGAGTTATTATTACGTTCGAATATCCCCCGCGCGACAAAGAGAGACAGAGACACGTTCTATTCTCGCGCGAAGATTCGAGAACGAAGCCTGAGGGAAAACGCGAAAGCGAACTGAACACGGTCTCGAGAGTAAATTTCTCGAGAGGACACGTGATAATATTACGTGATCTCGATTAAAATCCAGGGACGGTCGAAGAAAATAATTGAAAATTTGCTCGTTTTCTTGAAAAGTGAAACAAATTCGACGGAACGCCCCATGCGAAACTGCGAGGGGATGAGATTCGGGGACACGGGACACGGGTTGATCAGCGACGAGGAAACTCGATTCAATTATCCGAAAAACACGCAGACGTGTACAGGTCGAAACGGAGAATATTTTTAGCAAATGCACCCGGCGCAATTTTACCCTCGTTTCTTGTTTTTATTTTTTTATTTCGTTTTTTTTTTAAACTATCGCAATGAGAGATTTGCACACATTCTACGTGTACATAGCGCGGAGGAGAGAGTGCATCAGCAGTTCTGAAATGTTCAGCTCACTCCACCGAATGACCCAATTCGATTGAGCGAATTCAAAACAGTAACCGCCCCGCATATACCGCGGGGGAGGATAGTCGGAGGGAGGAGGGGCAGAAGTTTCGCTTCACCTTTTATTGCGGTGGCAAACGGACGTAGGAGTGAGAGAGGGTTAGGAGGAGTTGAAAACAAAAATAGTATCGGCCAACAAAACTGAAAATAAAAGGTTGAAAAAATATACAGAGAAACGCATCGAGTCGTATCATTTTTCCTCGTTGTATCTCTCGAGGAACGTTGCCATTGAAGCGAATCAAAGCTATCGTCCGCCAAACGACAAGCTCATTTACGTCCGGTTCGCGTTTTGTTTTCAGTCTAGCCCTGGACGTATCGAGTGTCTTCGTTGAAAAAAATATTTAACGATTTATTACGAAATGATAAATTCTGGAATTTATTAAATATTTTGTTCGAACGCTTTTTTTCATCCCTTGTGAGAAAAGTTGTAAATAAGGGATGAAAGGTAAACTGTGGCATTGAACGCGGGTAATGTTATTGGATCGATTAATCGATGAAAATAAAATATGAATTCAAGTCGATTATAACTCCTCGGGCGGATAAATTTATTAAATCGATGATTCGATTGATAAACCTATATTATAAACTCGATAAAATTGATCAATCAAGGTACGAGATTAAATCATGAATTCAAGCAGATTAATTGGCATTGAAGTTTATAAGTATGGGTAAGCGTATAAATCCGCGCGATTGCGTCGATTAAAGAGCTCGATTAAAAAAATAAAAAGAAGAAGAAAGAGGCAGAGGGGGAGTTTGATGACGGGGAAGAGTCCAGACAGTCTGGCCCGGAAGGGTCAAAGCGCGTTACGCCGGTCCCCCTATATATATTACTGTCTCTCACCCCAGCGTTTTCATCGTTTCATAATTATACCTCCCTTTTTCTCGCGTTCGGTCCAACGCCCCTCGGAGTTCGAGAAACAAAAAAGTCGAGAAACGAAGCGCGTGAGAGGGAGAGAGAAAAAAAATAGAAGAGAAAAAAAAAAGAACACGACGATGGAACCGATGATGAATGAAAGAGAGGAAAAAGGAAATCATACCGGCTCGTCGCCTCTCGCTTTTCTCCGTCTGCGTCAAGCGCCACCGGAAATTAAAGATTCAACGAGCCGAGGGTAATTTCGGTAACAGACTCGTGAAACAAGAAGGAGACGAAGGCGCGATTGTACGAGAGGGAAAGAGGAGAGTAGGCTGGGGTATGTGCGCGATGTTGAATTTTCTCTCGCTCTCGCGTCAGAGGGGCCGGGAGGCGTAATAATGGAAATCGATATGCGCGCACCTCTCTCTCTCTCTCTCTCACAGAAACTTCGATATAGCCCCGAAGCCGAGTTGGCCCTCGAGACTCGTGTCCGGTGGTCGACATCCGGCCTCGTTCGTTAAGCTCAGACGGACCTTAACAATCTCTCCCTCTCCCTCTCTTTCTCTTTCTCTCTCGCGAGCAATTACAAATTGACGAGATAGAATTCGCGATGAGAATTTTCTATCCACATATACCAAGAAAAGAAAAATAAGAAAAACCTTCTCTTCTCATTTCCTCCGATGGCGATTCTCATCCCTTGAGCCAAACGTACGCTCGATTCGTCGCTGAATCGAGCCAATAACACATCGAATTAAAAACAAAAAAAAGCTCTGATCGAAATTTAAAAAATTTCTCGATCTTACGATCGAAACGTAATTATGATAAAAAAAATTTCTCTGTCCGTAGGAACAATGCAGCGGCATGCTGCAGGATCTAAGCGAGAAAATAAACAACAAGCATCAGGAGGTACACACGCATCCGTTGCTCTCGATATTCAAGATGGCCGAGGTCGAGGTCAACCTGCCGCAAGGTGGTGTCGCCAGTGACGCGACGAGATCGTCCTGGCTCCTGGTATTACTAGGCTCGATGGCGAGCCTGATAACGCGCTCCAGGATCTTATTGTCAGGCGCGAGTCTCGATATACGTGGCTCACGTTGCACCTCGATCTCGTGACAGAGACTTCAGCGTCGCTGCGTACGATGAGCTCGCGATCACGAGTCTTCGCGCGAAACCAACGTATGTATTATAATCTCGATTGTAACAGTATCGATATCGCGTGTTATTGTACGAGAGAGAAAGAGAGAAAGAGAGAGAGAGAGAGTGGACGATCGAGCGTGAGAGAGGGACGGAGATTAAGGCGTGGAATCGAATGTGGTACGCCGCGCGTACGAGCCTGCTAAGCGCGCCGAGAGCTACGTATACTATTATAGATATATATATATATATATATATATATATATATATATATATATATATATGCATACATATATATGTATATAAAAATATATATGACGATAAGACACACAATTGAGGACGATAAGATGAGAAAGCATCGACCCTAGGTGATTGTCTCTGTGTCCGCGCGTGTGTGTGTGTATGTGTACGCCGATTCGCTGAAATCAATATTAACCACGCGAGAATGAGATTTAGAAAAGAAATATAGGTAATAACGACGTTCCCCGATCCCTTCTCGTTGCTGAAAACAACAAAACAACAATCTTTCACGATCTTAAATTTGACAAATTTCGAGAACCTCCCTTCTCGAAATGTTTCAATTATTTTTTGTTTTTTTTTGTGTCGACGCTCTCCAGCCAATTCGTTCACCCTAATCTATTTTCTTCTCGTATAACTAATCGAATTTCGAGCGAAATGACTCCCTTAACATTCACAAAGTGACGAGAAAATCTCGCGAAGGAACGGCGTATCGAGACAACGGGTGGTAGAGTTCTCTCGCGAAAGAGATGGAAGAGCAAACAGAGCGGTGGATGGGGTGAAAAGGAAGAGAAAAAAAAAACGCGTTACGATCCGGAAGAACGGAACGAGAGAAAAAGAGAGAAAAAAACCCGGGAGGGGGGAGGGAGGATTTCGTCGAAGCCACCCTCTGAATATCGTTGAAACCACCCCACAATCGTCGTTACGGAAATTACTTTCGCACGCGCGCCATTCTTCCACCGAGGGATATCTCCACCCTAGAGCCCACCTCTTCGATGCCAAACCCCTCCCCCACCGCCTCTTCTCTAGCCCCTCGTTCCTTTTTTCCCATTCGATGTTTCTCCCTACTTCTCTCGCGCACGTTTCGTCCACCACATCTTCCTTCTCATCCGAGAGTTTCGTGAAGAACCCTCCCTCCTCCTTCCTTCCCTTGCCCTTTCAACATCCGCTTTTTCGAGCCACCGAACCTTGTTTCTCTTATCTGCGTTGTTTCGCACAACGCCGATCTTTCCCTCACGACCTTCGTTATCGGCGAGTCTCGATACATCCGAGCCAAGATGTCGAGGGCAACGTCTTTTCCTCCCTCACTCTCTGTGTCTTGTTCTCTCTCTCTCTCGATCTTCCGACAACCGCGGTTGCTTGCGGTTTTTCTTTTTTCTTTTGTTATCGCGCAAAATGTCGAGAAAACTCGGTGGTTGTGTATATTTTTTCTTTTCTTTTTTTTTGCACCCTTACCTCGTCGTAACGCCAGAGTAAATCTCCGGGGGTTTGCGCGGAGATTTCGCGAAGGAGAAAAGCTTCGGCTCGAAAGAGAAGAAAACTTGTTTGATCTCGCGAAACGTGAAACAATGGGTTACGTTCACCCTTGTTTTTTTTCCTACTTTTTACCTTATTTTTACGTTCTATTTCGTTGGTTTATAAGATTTTTTTTCATAACGTTTATTTTGCCCCGTTACACGGCTACTTTCCATTAATAATGTCGAAGAATTCCGAGGCTTGTATCGATAATCGAACCCTCGTGCGAGATAGTCGCGACGACGAAATGGACAGAAAGGAATTTCTATCGAGGTCGAACGTAAGCTCGCTCGGTGGTAGACAGTCAAGATTTTTCAAATTTCGCGAATACTTTTTCTCTCTCCTCCCTTTCCGAGCGCGAGAGCGGCGACAGGAGAACGAGGATCGTGGAACGCGTTCTATTCTCGACTTGATCTTATCCATTTTTTGTTTTAATTCGATTTTGTGCGAGGAAAAATCACGTATGAATAATAGTTTGAATTATAGAAGAATCGAGAATGAGAGAAAGAGTGGAAAAACGTGCTATGAGAACGAGCGACCGAAGTTAGAAGAAAAAAAAAGAACGTAAAAGGGCAAAGTTCTTCGCGAAGGATCTATAATTCTCGCGCGAATGAAAACAAAATCTTCGCAGCGTGAACTTTTACCCTCGACGTCCGATGTCCAGTACTAGCCACAATACGTACTTTTAAGTAGATCGATTAAACCGATAAATATTGGAGGATGAACAAAGAAAAATAAATAAATAATAATGATAAATAAATTATAAAAAAAAAAAGAAACGTCGCGAAAATCGCGTCTTTCGCGGGAACGACTACGACTCTAATTACTCGATATACTCGTATAAGAGCTATATTTACGAAGCAACGTGTAACGTCTGCATCCACGAGTCGTTCTCGTCGTCCACCGAGAAAACAAAAAATCGACAAAAAAACAAAGAAGAAGAATAAGATTACGAAAAAAACAAAAAAAAAAAAAAAAAAAACCTATAGACTATCGTTTGTATATTATGCCATAAAACGTGACGTTGAGAGTCGCGTAAAGAAAAATGTGTATCTAGGGCGTGGATAAATTTGTTGATTATTTAAGTGCGAAGTGTCGAGTCGGTGTGCGTTCGCGTGAGAAAATTTGTAATTTGAAAACAAAACTCAAAAATTGACTGAACGCTCGATATTCCTATATTCTTATTTCTCATGCCCTTATCACGAAGTCATGACTGTAAAATAAAATTCACAGGTCGTGTCGGCTTCGGGAAAAAAAAAAAAAAAAAAAAAAAAAACAAGAAAAAGCAAAGAAAAAAAAGGAAAAACGAACGCACGATCGGAAACTGGAAAAAAAAACTGGAGAACGAAAAGAGCGCTGAAGAGGAAGATGCGGTGAGGCATAAAGAAAGAATGGAAGAAAAAAAAAACGAAAAACGAAAAAGAACGAGCTCACCGAGTCCTCGAATTTTTACGAGGGTTGCTCGAGTGGACCATCGATAACGCGCGTTGCACCGAAGTGAGCGAGTTGTGAATACGTAATGTACGTTCGACGTATCTATATACCGTGTACATCGTGTGTAGGAGAGAGAGAGAGAGAGAGATGGAACAGTAGCGAACCACACGGTGCCCCGTTGACTCCGAGAGTCTTCGAAGGTTTCTAAGGAGTACGTGCCCGAATTGGTCAGACGTAAGCATTCAGCGTCGTTCTACACTGTACGTTAGTCTTATCTACCGTATACGAGGTTTTTCGCGTCGAGTCGATCTTACACCCTGTCTACATTACATCCCTACTATTTTCGTTCAAAATTAATCGATCGTTATAAAAAAAAATAACAAAAAATAAATAAATAAAATTTTAACAATCAAATATTATCCATAATAAATATTCTATTGATTTATGTCGATAGTGATTATGTTTATTTTTTTACTAATAACGAAACGCGTGTTTTGATCGAGAATATTATTTAAAAAAAAAAAAATAATAATAATACAATTTTGTAAAAATTGGATCAGGGTCGATTCGACGTGGAACGCCCTCTATATCAATGCTACCCGTTTTGCTGCTGCTGCTGCCTATATCTAATCTAACCGGCATTACCGAGACCGACGAGTCCCAGGAACCTGATATATTATGAATGTTAGTGTGCGTATGTGTATGTGTGTGTGTGTGTGTGTGTTGTGTGACGTGCCGTGGCTATCGGAAAAGCAATAATGTACGAAGTTTATGATACGGTGGCGAGAGGCACGTCGCTCATGCCGCCGTCAGTTCACCCTTGGTTTCTGCAACCTCCCCTCCCCCTTTCCCCATCTCTAGTGTAGACGACGAGGCCACTCCGAACGATAAAGAATACGTACACGCGTCTTGTGAAAAGCGACCAAGATGAAAAAACAAAAGCTCACGTGAACGCACTCGACTCTGATATAAAACGCATAATATTATAATGTATATTGGTACGAGAGAGAGAAAGAGAGAGAGAGAGAGAGAGAGAGAAAGAAAAAATGTAATCGAGAAGGCAGAGGGTGTAAAAAAAAGCACGAATGACCAACCATAAGCTCGTTAATATTTAAGTCCGTCGATTCGCTGTGCTTCGACTCACCGATCGACCGCGAGCCGATCGTTAAAATTTTCATAAAAAATACTCTTCGAATTCAATCACGCCTCGAACATCGGCGCAATAGCCTCAATAATTTTATTCCTCTTCGAATCGATCGAATCGTACATTTCACGTTGCCCCGATCGACGATATCGACGCGAAAGATTCTCGAAGCAATTTTTTTAACGTTTTTATTTTCTCCCTGCGATCGGTTCGCGAATCCTGCGATCAAATCCAATGGCTATAATAAATGAATAAATTATTCGTGACTCGAACGTTACCGAGACGCGAAATAGCTGGGCAGAAAAAAGAAAAAAAAACATCGTAGTCGTAACGAAGCGTTAACGTTTAAACCGTTATATCGTCGCAATCGCTGGTCGTTGTTTCTCGTGTAAACAAAAATCATCGAGCTTATAATTGTTTAATTTTCTTTCGTATCATTCGACATTGAAGAATTCGTCAATGGATTTAAAGACCATGGGAAATAATTCAGCCGCGGATTCGACGAGCGAGAATCGCGCGAACGTCATGAACGGCGGCGGGAGAAAATCGAACTGGGAGGGGAGAGCGTTATTTGCAATCGGAAGAGTTTTGGTTTCGGATGTGAGAATTGAAATTTTTATGACTGGCGAGAATTAACGGGTCGCGGTTATCGACACAACGAGAGAGAGAGAGAGAGAGGGGTGATAACCCGCCAGTCCACACACACGTTCGTATTCACAAACATTTTCATACATATCCATCGAGCCTCGCGGAAAAAAATGACGATTGTTATCGATTGGCGTTTGCGTCCGGTTGGACAAAAAAAATAAAAAATACAAATAAAAAATAAAAAGGCAAAGAAACAAAAGTAAAAAAAAATCGTGATAGGGAGAGAGACAAAAATAAAGTCTAGCCGAGAGCGAAAAGGAGAAAGGTATATATCCAATTACGAAACGATAGCGGGCGAGCGATCGAAGCGAGAACGGGTTTGGGAACAAACGAGCGAATTAGTCGTTCGTTCGGTTGTTTTTACGGTATATATTTGGTTCATATGCACACAAACGAAATCGACGCGCGGGCGCGAGAGAGAACCGAAGGGTTGAAAGGGAGTTGCGAGGGTAGTGTCGAGAGGTGAACGGAATATCGAATAAGCGCGTTGTACGAGATGAAGGGAGGGGGGAGGGCGGGTTGTTCGGCAAGGGATGAAAAACGACGATTGACGGGAAACGAAAAAGTGAACACGAGAGAGAGAGAGAGAGAGGGAGAGAGCATAAGGGAGAGTCGATGGTATTTTTTGTGTTTTCTTTTTCCTACAAATTCGCATGGTATTTTTGATTTTTTTTTTGTATATTTTACGACATCGATTCCACGCAGTATTGCAAGTTCATCGAATTCTCCTTTGTACCTGTCTCTCTCTCTCTCTCTCTCTCTCTCTCTTTCGATGTTGCATCTGCATATCGACCATCGACCGATTCGTGCTTCCTCTTCGTTCGACAATACTTTCTTTTTTTTTATATCTTTTTTACCTTCGTTTATTTTTAAACGCAGAATCGACCCGAGATTGCGACGGTAGTTCGTAAAATTGTCCATCGGGACAAGAAAAATAAAAATAAAAAATGCGACTTGTGCACTCTCGCGAATTTTCAATGTCAGGATTTTTGTTGGTCGATCTATTTTCTTTTTTTACTTTCGATCCTGAAGAATGTAACGGGCGCCACGAAACTTCGCACGGTAATCGGTTAAAGTCTGACGAATCCCAACATATCATATATTGCGTATGTCTCATCTACTTTGTACAAATCTCTCTATATATATATATAAATATATATCTATAATTATTACGATTTTACAAACAAACAAAAAACAAAAAAAAACATCCACGCACAGAAAAACGAAAAAACGAGATGACTACTGACGTATTCTAGTTTTGTGTGATGTATTTTGTTTTTTTGCAAATATTTTTGCGCTGAATATTCTGAGAATATGCTTGACTGTAAAAAGAACTGAAAAGAAAAAAAACGAAGAAGAAGGAAAGTGGCGTAGGTTATTATTTTCAGTATCTCGTTCCCCGGATCTTTGTTACGCGATTCGAACAAAGTACAAATGTGTGTATGCGCGCGTGTGTATCGTACTACGAATAGCATTTTTATTTATTTATTTTTTTTATTTCAACGAGTTTGAGAATTATCGACGTGAAGAAAAAAAAAAACAAAACAAAAAAATCGGCAGAAATGTGGAGAAGCGAAAACAGGGAGCCAGGCAACAGATGCGATATAATTAATATTCTTTGGCTAATGGTCGAGGAAGAGAGAGAGTACTGCTAGTACAACGAGCAAGGCTGACTATAATTGACTCGTATCACTGATAGCCCACGGGCGAGAATATCGACGATGATAATCACCGACGAGAGAGCACTCTCGACCATATCACAAATTTAATATCGTTTCGGAAAACTGATAATTGACGTACCGTGCGAAGGCTTCGTCGTGTAGAGGCTTCATTTGCATCCCCAAATTTGTTAATACGCCACGAGAAACGATAGAACGCAAATAAAATTGCAAATAGGACAAAACGTACGCGCGTAAAAAAAAAACAAACAAAAATTCAAAACAAAGAAAATAGCCAATGAGCTGCTCGAACGTCTCTCGTTGTAATAAATTCGAGAAATAAAAAAAAGCACAAATTATCGAGGCGAAAGAAAAATGAGAATGAAAATAGGACGAAAAAAAAAAATGAAAAAAACAATAATGAGAAACGTAAACCCGGTGGTTCCAATCGAACATATCAAGGCCCTCGAAGAAGGGCCAGCCAATTATAAACCCCGTTTTAATATCTCATTTACGGTAGATTAAGTTCTTTATTCAACGCTTATCGAGTGAACCAAACAAAAAAATAATAATCGCCCAGGAACACAGCTTAATAACGAAACGAGATAAAAAAAAAGAAATGGTAAACGTTATCAATGGCGCGTTCGTCGAGACACGAGAGATCCTCGAGTTATCACTTTTTCGTCGTGTTATTTTTTTTTCTCGCTCGACTCGATAGTTCGTTGTCGCAACGATATTTTTCAACGTGTATATTGTGTATCTTTGCGGAAAAAGAAAGAAACGAGAGGATCGTACACAGCTTTCGCGAACGTGCCACGGCAGAATTACGACGGTGTACCAAGTGGCAGGGGTCAGAGATCGATTTTTCGCGCGCGCGTTGGTACGATGACGATGAATAGTTTAAAGAGATAACGAGAGAGAAAAAAAACGAAACGAAGGAGAAAAGAGAAAAAATAATAATAATACGTGATCTCTCGACACGATCGACTACTCCTCCCATCTCTAAGTAGCTTAAGGTATGCATTAAGCTCACCTCGTAAACTCGTTTTCTGCCTGATCGATCGCGCGTAACGTGGAACGAACCGCACTTTTCACGGTGATTCTCGTCTCATCGGTAACTCAAATACCGGCGAACGTCGCGATACCGACGGCGAGCTGGCCGATAAGCCAACAAAATAAACGTTCGTCTATCGATAAGAAGAAAAAAAACTTGTACCGACTGTATGAAAAATTTAAGCTTACGACGTTACTCGTCGAAAATGAAAAAACAAGTTTTCATATCGAAATAACGATTCCTTTAACGATTCGTTCGATCGATCGGGCAACGCGAGAGCTCAACCAATACGAAGAAATTGTGCCCGCGGTGTGAAAGAAACTTTTTTTTGCGAAACAAGGGCGAGACCGATCGAAGAGAAATCCCCAACCCTCTTCCCTTTCCTCGCAAACAA
Organism: Netelia virgata; assembly: GCA_951802705.1. Lineage (NCBI taxonomy): Eukaryota > Metazoa > Arthropoda > Insecta > Hymenoptera > Ichneumonidae > Netelia > Netelia virgata. The sequence continues at coordinate 50,867,814 of OX637863.1, forward strand.
AAGAGAAAAACAAACGTATCGTTGTATTCGTACGAATAACGATATATCAAATAGATAATATTCTACGATAAGTATAAAAATAAAAATATATATTTTTTATTACTTAAAAGAAAGAAAAAGAAAAAAAATGAAAAAGAGGAAAAAAAGAGAAACGCCATCTGACCCCGGCCACGCGAGTAAGATGTAAGCCCGTAATAAGACTACGATGGATTGAATGACGATAACGATATTAAACGATTAATCTATGGAGAAATGAAAAATGATAAGAGAGTAGCGCACCGCTGAAAATGCTTGAAAATACTTCCTAAAACGAAAACGACTCACGTAAAGATCCTCACGTAAACATTATATACATATATATATATATATTATATATAAATATATATATGCATAATTATAGATATATCGAATGATGAAAACATTAGTCTAATCGACACGTTGTTCGCAACGACGCTCATGTATCTCTCGGGACGTTGACTATAAGGGATGAATTATTCCCTCGAATGACATAAATAAAATTAAAATTGAACGAGTTGAACTTTTCCGAGCGACACGTGCGAGATTCTGTTAGAATGAGAAAACGGAGAGAGGCGAGAGGAGTCACATGTGCTCATGAAGGGATGATCATCGTTAAAAAATTAATTAATTCTCAATTATTTATTTGTTCGTACGATGATTATTTTTATTGTACTTTTTTTTTTGTTTTTTTTTGTTTTTCTTAATTCCAACGATGATCATCCTTTTTTCGTGAATTTCCACAGCGAGGGCGGATTACCGAACGAACGACGTACGCCTATATCTATGTACATAAAATACCTACTCAGTTAACGAATAACGAATAAGAATACATCTATACGTACGATGAATGAAAAGGAATATATATAAAAAAAAAGAAGAAACAATTACCCAACCTACAAAAAAAAGGGGGGAACGATGGAGTAACGAAATCGTAATTAGGGGATGGCTTGAAAAATGTTTGACGGAACCGGCTGTACGATATATTAATTGTATAAGTGCGACGGTGCAATATAGTGACGATGATGATAACGACGCGCCTGCGCAAGGAGAGAAAAAGAAAAGAAAAAAAAAAGAACAACAACAACAAATAAATTGTTATAAGTTATTATATAAAGACAATTAAATTGCCGAAACGTTGGTAAATAAATGAGAAACGAGTACTTCGTGACTCGAGGAGAGTATAAACGTGTGAGTTAATTATTTTCAACCCCGTTTTTTTCCGTCTTTTCTCATCCCTTCGAATTCTCGGAATCGAACGTAACCGATGAAGTTATAGCGCGCACGAATAAATACGAGTGAGATTCGTAGGGGTTGCTTCCCTTTTGAATCGTGTTTGACTCGACCCCACGACCACGCGGAGCTTAACCCCACTTACCCCTACGACTGTACAGGCCAATGAGGATTTAAAAGTATATTTTCTACTCGAGTTGGTGGGGGTACTAAAGACCACCCCCTCTATGGCACCCAGCGCGTCAAACTTTTCATTGTCTAATCATGCTCCTCGTTATTATTATTCCACCAAGTAAAAAATCCTGATAGAATTTGATTTTCGAAAGAAGAAAAATAATAATTTTTAAAAAATTGGGTCAACTTTTCCTCAATCCTAAAAAAAAAAATATCTTATCAAATTTTAATTGCAGGATAGAGGGTGATTTTATTTTTATTAATGTATTGTTTAAAAAAACATACTTTTACAGTGACACAGTGACGGTGAGTCCCCGATTGTGCTAAATTTCATTTGAATCTTTTTTTCTTTCGCGTCGATGTGCGATGGAAAGATCTCGTTAGACATTAACGACCGAAGGCATGACCGTGTAGCCCATCGTCCACGTAGAAGCCCCCGAGACTGCACTTGTATCCTGGTACAAGCTAGAGAAATGTGCAGTGTGCCACACTCACACACAGATTTACACAATGGCATTTACACGCCGTGGGCAAACGGTGAGAAAATAACGAGAGAAAAAAGACAGGGTGGTAAAATGTGGAAAGGTATGAAAGAGGAAAGTGGGGAAAAAGAGGCAAGAGCGACAGAGAGAGAGAGAGAGAGAGAGAGAGAAAGAAAGAAAAAAGAAGACAACGATAAGTCGTAACGAGAGTAAGAGAGACGTTGCGTATCGAACAACGGCGCGAGGGGTGGAACGAGAACGTCGAGAATAAAGACGAGAAGGTAGGGCTTAATCAGTTAGTCGATAGGCAAATTGGCTTACAGGCGCCGGAGACCTAAGGGTGGTTTGCCGTGGCAAACCCCCCGCGTGCGTTGCCCGGTGCTGAGGAGCGCGAAAAATATTCGAGACAGACCGCACCGAAGTATGCGGATAATAAATATACTCGCGATAATCTACCTAACGTAACTCGTCGGAAGTGTACGAAGTCGAGAGAGAGAGAGAGAGAGAGAGAGAGAGAAAACGAGGGGAGAAACGAAATATATATATATACAATATATATATAAAGGTAATTTGAGGAAGCTCGCGAGGGGTGGAGGTGGAAACGAGTGTTAATCATAAAAAAAGAACTCCTCGATCGTGATTTCGCAAAGAAAAAGAAAATCGTACGAATCAACGACAGGTAAAAAAGAAAAATTCTCGTAATAGACAGAAGTGAATAAGAGAAAATAAAAACGTTAAACTCGGGTAAAAATCGAATCTTGTCAAACTGGCGGCCAGCGACAGAGTTAGATTGAAATATTGTCGCGTCACTTTTTTTCTTTTGTTTTTGTTATCGTCGATGAGCGAGGTTTGAAACGCGAATGAAGTCGGTTACGGTGGTGTGTCATCAGCCAATTTGCCAGATGTACGCGACGCGGACGATCAGGGTTGATCGTCATCAATTGTGCAACGAGGGTGACAAATTTGTTACGAGGATCGTCACGTATCGTACGTGGAACAAGGTCGATCGTCATTGCACGAAACGACAGTGACACATCGATACGATATTCCAACGCAATATATAGGGATATATATATATATATATATATATGATTAGTGCAACGTCTAATCGATCGATCAATCGAGATAATCTCCGTTGGAGATAACGGAGGACTACGCGAGAGGATCGGCCGGGGGGAGGTAGGGACCCAGGGCAACGCGCGCGATCCTGATGCGAGGCCAACAACGCACGTCGATCAGAAGCTCCGACACACAAGATTATATAACCCGTCGCAGGATCGGGGAAAGCCAATTGGGGTGAGAACGATATATATATCTCGCTCTATCTATCGCGGTCGTTGATAGATTCTCGTTCGATCGACGATCGGCGATTACGAAATGAACGATTCGAACGGATAACGATCTAGCGAGTCCTGAAAAGAATCACGAGTTACACGTTTGTTTATTTTTTTATTATTATTTTTAGATTACAATTTTGTAGCGAGATCGGTTTTTGTTGAAAATGTTTTTTTTTTAATTTGAAAAAAAAAAAATATATTATTATCTCAGGTATGACGAGGCACTCTCTGGTCATCATGTGCTGCTATCTCTACACGCTGCTCGATATGGCAGCTCTTCACTTTCCGTGAGTACTCGAGATTTAATAAACGTGGAACAGTAATATATAATCGCGCGGTTTAACGAACGGGGAGGGTTTATACGAGTATCAGTGACCGTAGTTACACTCGAGAATCTTTCGAAATTATTATTTTTTTGTTTGTTTTCATATATTAATGTTTTTAACCCGCGCGTGAATCACGAGGGTGGTTTTGTTTTTTGTTTTGTTTTTTTGTTGATTATTAACTTAATTCGTGCATACGCCCTTGTCCTTCTGTACTTGTCGAGTTTCAGCGAGAAAGTATGCAACCCGGTACTTTCAACGGAGGTCGAAGGCTGGCATATTAAAGTCGATAGCCTATCGTCCCGTACAATTCGACTTTCCGCAAGAAAGCGCGGGTACCGCTTTTTTCCAAAGATCGAAAGGTAATTAATTTGATCGAAGCTCGCGAGCGTCGCAGCCCCTCGCCCTCTTCCCCTCGCTCTTTTCTCTCCCTCGCTCGAAGTAAATTTACGAAATTTTTACGATTCGAAAAAAAATTAATTGATTACGAAAAAAAGGAAAGAAAAAATATCGTACTAACGTGTATTTTATACGTTAGACGTATACGCGATAGTATTGTAAGCCGCGAACGAGACAGTGCCAGGCCTCGTTATGGCTTCGGTGATATTGCTGTTTCATCAGAATCGCTAATAATTCGCGAGTTGGGCGAGAATGAGAGATACGAGAGAGGGAGGGAGAGCGAGAGAGAGAGAGAAAGAGGAAAAAGGCCAAAGTGAAGCAAGTCAGCTCGAAAACTTGCAACCCTTTCCTATATATTTGTCCAAACCGCCCACCTACACCCCCTTGTCCTCGACCTAAAGGTCGTTTAACGACCACGAGGAAATAGGACCTTAGAACTGTCGCTGGTCTACAAACTGCCTGATTACGTCATCGAACTTTTGACTATTTCTCGACTAAACGAGATTAAAGTCCACGATTAAACGACCGCGCGAATTACTTTGAGCCATCGCGATGGAAACGTCCCTCTCTTCGTTAGAATCATCGCGCGAACATCAATTTCACATTAATTATTTATCGCGAGATAAAAAATAATGATGATCGTCGCTGCGTGATCGAACGACCAAACATTTATTTTTTCGTGAAGAAATTCACGAAATGATTTTTTTTCTGTCGATAAATAGAAAATACAAGAATCGTGTCGATTTGAAAGAAATCTTACGAATCAGCTGGCAAAGTAGAGTCCGATAGACATTTTCCACCCTTAGAACGAAAATTATTATCATCCCTTACCGGTGTTGCCAACAGGGCCGAAAGCTTCACACCCTTCTTTGCCGACGGTAATGGAAAACGTACAGGGCTCGACCGAAACGATGGTTGATACGTGCGAGACCGATGGATACTGAAAATACAATAACAAAAAATCTATGCATAAGATTTGTTTGAAATGGTCAAAAAAAAAATCACAAATTTAAGAAACGAAATAGATTTTTTTCATTCGCAAGAAAACAAAAAAAAAGGAACATTGTGATTTCGTATAACAATATAGGTCTTTACAAAGATATATCAGCGCCTCGCTTCTCCTCGTTTACTTTATTTCGCAGGGAGGAGGTCGAGATCGAGGAGTACGGGAGAAAGGAGGTATCGTTGTCGCTCAGAGACATTTTGCCAATCAACCCGAAACAATACGATAAGCACAGAGCCCCTAAGTTTCTTGGACAACCGACCATCGTTTACTTTCACGTCACGGTGCTCAGTATCGACTCGATAAACGAGGAGTCTATGGTACGTTAACGAACCGCAACGATAATAATAATAATAATAATAATAATAATGATAATTTCATCCCCTTTGAAACAAACAGAGCAAAATTATGCCAAAGGAACGTCGCCCCCGGAGGCTTTTCGGTTTACTCGAAATTGTTCATTTGAAAGCAACACTCGACATTCGGACCCCACGAAATTATCGCGTTTCGCGTTAACGTCAGAGGGTTGAAATTCGCCCCCAGGGGGTTTCCTTTACAGAGGATCGCTGTAACTTTAGGGGTAGTTTTAGAAAAGTTTCCTTTACAGTTTCACGTCTTGGCCACCAGATGGCGTTGCTCGTTCTATCCCTGAGTTCGAACTAACTAGCCCTGTGGCGAGAGGGTTGCTTGCTCGCCCAAGGGTGGCTCTCGGGATAAATAATTTATTTTAACGAAACGAATAATAATAATAATAATAAAATTCTTCTTTTTTATTTATTTCGTAGACCTACGTCGCTGATATATTTCTCGCTCAGAGCTGGCGAGACTCGAGACTTAGGCTACCGGAGAATATGTCGGAGGAATACAGAATATTAGACGTCGACTGGCTGCACAACATATGGAGGCCCGACTGTTTTTTCAAGAACGCGAAGAAAGTCACCTTCCACGAGATGTCGATACCCAATCATTATCTTTGGCTCTATCACGACAAGACCCTACTTTATATGTCCAAGTGAGTTTAAGAAAATGAAGGAGAGAAAGTGAGAGAGAAAGCAAGAAAAAGAAACAAAAATTCTTCAACCCACGTCCCGAAGACTTTTTGTCCTCTCGAACACTACCGATGAGAGAAAAGAAAGAAACCGGTGAACACTACTTTTAACGTATATAGTTTTATAAAAACAAAAAACAAAAAAAAGTGTACCAAAAGAGCCAGGGGGCAAAAAGTTTCTCCGAGAAAAACTCGAAAAGTTGGCCCGGCTGGTCATTTCAAAGTTTTCAAAGTCGTTTTCCCAGAGATACGAGAGAGAATGAGAAAAGAGAGTGCGCTGTTTGTCTCGTACAACGTGGAAATGTCTTCCCCATCCATCCGGAAGGGAGAAGACGTTTCCTTCGCTACTTCGCGAACTTTTTATTTTTATTTTGTATTTCGCAAAAGTAGCGTAAAAGAAAAAAACAAAAAAAAAAGCATTAATAACATTTTTATGGTTTTTGTTTTTTTGTGAATTTAGATTGACACTGGTACTGTCATGCGCAATGAAGTTCGAGTCTTATCCACACGACACTCAGATATGCTCGATGATGATAGAGAGCCGTATGTAATTGAAAATGAAAAACAAAAGATACAAATTAATCCGAGTAAAATAGATAACGATTATGTAGAACGTTAATTTGGCTAGTTTGCGAGAGATTCGTTAAATTTTTTGACAATTAATAGATCCTCTTGCCTACGATATTGGTATCTGCTTCGATTCATCTCGATGGTATCCGGGTCAACACGTTGGATACCGGTATTCTATATTTAGCTTCCTGTATAGCCATGTAGCATGCCTTCTCGGTGTTTAAGGTCGTTAATTACACAAGAACGCGGTACTATCGAGTGAAGGGGAAGCTTTCCCCTCCTTAAACACACTAGCTATAATATTCCACTTCCGGTGCACAAAATACCACAAAATTTGTAATTAATCGCGAAACAGCGGTTTGTAAAATTTCCTGTATTCTCGTTCATCCCCCTCGAGCTTTGTCAAGCATTGTTTCGGTAGATCTAGCACGTTGTAATTCAATTAATAAGATTCTCGTTATAATTAATTATATTATTTTGTTTAATTTCCAAGTGTCACACACTACCCAAGATCTCGTCTTCATCTGGAACATGACGGATCCGCTGGTCGTTAATCCGGAAATCGAGCTTCCACAGCTCGACATCTCGAACAATTATACGACCGACTGCACAATCGAATATTCGACCGGCAATTTCACTTGCATACAGATTGTTTTCAATCTACGTCGACGTCTTGGCTATCATCTGTTTCACACTTACATACCCTCGGCATTGATCGTCGTCATGTCCTGGATCGCATTTTGGATCAAGCCCGAGGCTATACCGGCGAGGGTCACCCTGGGTGTCACGTCGCTTCTGACACTCGGTCGGTCGAAATTTATTTCATTGTTTTTTTTTTTAATGACAAATTTTTTAATAAAAAAGAAAACAAGAAAAAAAGAAAAAGATCGCGGCTAATATAAGCGTTATCGACGGGATATCGAACAAGCTCTGTGGATAAAAAAAAGAACGAGAAGAAAGAAAATGTCAACGAGAATAATCGAAGGTTCCATACGACCGGTTCTCGCGATACCCGCGAAGCCTTATGCGATCGACTATCACCTCTCGATATAACTACATAGGCTCGCTCGCTCGCTAGCTCGCTCGCGCCCAAGCCTGGCGTGTATCGGAGCCGTCGGAGCGCGACAAACGTGCACCGTGGCCCGAGAAAATCGCGGAGGCGTAAAATAAACAGATCCTCATAAATTCACCCTCGTCACCCTCGGTATAAGCGCCAACTCGGTCATACATTACACGTTCTTGACGTTGTCTCTATATTCCCGGGCAATCGTGATTGTCCGATGTGTGGCTTTGATACACGAGGTATAGAAGGTCTAACCCTCCTACCTCGTTTCTTCGCCAAGTGAGGAAAAAAATAAATACAATTTATTTATATCGACGAAAATTAATAAATCGGGTCAAAGGTCAAATTCTTTTATTACGAAGAATAAAATTAATTATATATCGATATCGTTGATAAGAAAAAAAAATCTTTAGAACTTAAAACAATTTATTTAAAAATTATAAAACGTAGAAAAAATATTAATTTTATTGTAATAGATTGAAAAATTAAAATAATGATTATCTTTGCAGCAACTCAAAACACCCAATCACAGCAGTCACTGCCGCCAGTATCGTACGTAAAAGCAATAGACGTGTGGATGTCATCGTGCAGCGTATTCGTATTTTTGTCGTTAATGGAATTCGCGGTGGTGAATAATTACATGGGTCCCGTGGCAACGAAAGCGATGAAGGGCTACTCGGACGAAGATCTGAGGGAAGCGATCGACGAGTTTAAGGTATCAATTTATTTTATCTCAACTTACCTTCTTTTTTATCTAATAAGCAAAAAAACACAAAATTTGTATACGTTTAGTTTTTTTTTATAAAAAAATAATTGTTTTATTCGCCAGACACCGATGAGGTCGGACACGGAGAGGAATCGAAGTCCGGTGAGGCCACCGCCAAGCGTTCAATACGACACGTGCTGTCAGGGAAGGGCGACGGCGATCTTGATCGACAAATTCTCAAGATTCTTCTTTCCTTTCTCGTTCTTCATTCTAAACGTCGTCTACTGGAGTACTTTTCTCTAAACTCGAGAAATCGAACGTGACCGACGATTTTTATTTTCGTCACGAGAAACGAAGCAAAACAAAAAAGAGAATGATATAAATCGTCACGGAGAAAAAAGAAATCGTTGTCTTTTATATAGAAATGTATCGCTAGAGATGGCGTCGAGCATCGATCGAGTCCGTATTATTACCGGTTGTTAAAGATATAATTACGAATAAATTATAGCGTCCGATTAATTAATTAAAAAATTCGTGTTTTCTCATTCACTTACCTAGTTCGTTGAGAAATCGTCGAAGTTCAAGGGAAAGGGGGCAGGGCAGCTTTGTCGAAGAGATTAAATAAGAACGACAACGAGGGGAGAAAACATGAGGGGGATGAATGATCAAGAACGGGGAAACGTGAATAAAGACAGTACTTTATTTTTCTCATATATCCTTTTTCTTTTGTTTCTCGTTTTCTTTTCATCTTTTATCGGTCCGTATATATTAATAATAAATATATTTTTGTTAATAATTAAAGTGGTTCCTTTTTCTTTTTTCATTTTTGCTTTTTTTTAAATATTTCATTTCATTTGTTCTTTATCGCGCGTATTCTCCCGGCATTACGAGGGCCAAGCATCGATCGATCCACGATCGATCTTGGATCTCGTTCCGCCACGCGCGTCGTCAAATTAATTTCTCTCACCAACGTCTCCTCTCTTCTCTTACAATCTTATCTTCTTCTTTGTTTTGTTTTCGTCTATCGTACACACCGCGTCGTCATTTATTTATTTATGCATTTTTCTTTTGTCAATTATTTCTCTCGATTGCGAAACGTCTTATACCGCGTGAACGCCTTGATCTTAAAACACGCATGGTCGCGCTAAGCGCGTCACAAACTTCGTCGTTATTTATCCCTTTTCTCATTATTTTTCAACTTTCGTTCGGCCCCGCTGGGCAAAGAAACGAAAATTAATCGTTTCTTTTTTCTCATCGCACTTATCGAGATTATTTTCTTGCCGAAACGAAACTGATGAGCCATCCTTGCAATTATTATTCGTACCAATGCAACGCGACTAGATGCATTTTTAATGCACCTGCGATTTTTTTCGTACTTTTTTCCTAAAACTCCACTGTACGTTTCCTTATTAATGTCATTTTTTTCATTATTTCTCTTTCTTTTTCTTTCTCTCTCTCTCTCTCTCACGTGTCTAGTCTACTCACGGTAGTACTGTCCTTGTTCTAAATGGCCTCGATCGATTCGGTTTCGCGATAAAACGTGGACGTCGCGAGTAAGCGTTTTATTCCGTACATTCGCGTTAAGAAAAAACAAAAACAAAAAAGACGGCGACAAATTTACGGGACAAACGAGGAACAATTGTACCGAAACGATCGTCAGCGCGAGGAAAAGGTTCTACGAAGAACAAAAAAGTGTCTAGTCTGTCTTATCGTCCCCTTCTGGTGTCTAATCAGAGTTCAGAATCGTTCGATTTTATTCCATCTTGCTCCGACTCTTCAAATTTTAATGTCGCGACGGTGGTGCTCGTATTTAAAAAAGAAACATAAATATTAAAAATCAGATCATTTCATTTCAAAATTAATAATTAATTCTTTCCCCCAATGACCTTGACAATATTTTAATATTTTTATTTTTCAACCCTTCATCGAGCCCTGTTCTCGTCCAACATGTGTTTACCCTCTCGTGTGTACGCGGGGGTTGAAGAGGTATTGCGTTACATCGACGTCGTTCCAACGAGCTTCTCAAATTTTATCGGTTGCTTTCTAGGTGTCGATCCTTCGAGTACATCGTGCACAAAGTACACCAAACCACACGATTATATATGTATATATATATATATATATATCGCGTGTGCTAGGTTGGAGGAGACAAAGAGACTACTGTTTGTCGATACAGGACGATGGGTAAAGAGACTGGGGAAAGTACTATCTCTCTTGCTCTTTCTCATTCTCTATCTACCCTCCCACCCCTTCTCTCTCCCTTTCGCTCTCTTGTACACACACTGATACGTTGTCTTTTATGCACGCTCGTAATTCGTGCTCGAGGGTAAAATCGATCGGATCGCACCGCACGAGCGTCAAGAGAGGCAAGTCGCGCGTTTCGTACGTGAAAAAAAACGATGATAAAACATCGAGTCTCGCTGTCCTTTTTTTTCTATCACCATCATCGAGCTCTCAATTTTGTTGTTTTTTTTTTCTAAGTGTATAATCACTACTTTGGTAACGAACGCGAGAATAAACGAGATAAAAAGTCAACACAATGAATACACGAGATTGTTATGTTTGTTTTTCAATTACTGTTGATTTCAACCTTATCCTAATAATTTGCATAATTGCAGTGCGAAATATACAAATTATCTTTTTTTTTTCAATATTCCATCGGAATTGTGATTTTAAAAAAATATATAAAAATTGAAATTTTGTTTCGATTATTCGCGATTCGCGAGGTTCGAGGTTCTGTCGCGATCGATAATTTCTTGCTATATGGACGCGTTTTGCAGTACGATAGAATGTGCCCGAGGAGGAAGGAGAGACAGTACTATTCGTTGCCCCCTGACACTCGTCGTCGTCGTCGTCGTCGTCGTCGCGATCGTCGTTTCTAACGCGAGGACGCGAAGGGGCTAAAAGGGGATTCTCGCGTTGCCTCGATGGGGGATATGCTTACCACTTGACGTTCCGTGTGCCCTACTTCCTCGTCGCATCTAGAGACCGGCTGTGTACACACTTACACACACATACATGAACTCGAAAACACGCTGGTGTTCGTTTCCCTCTTCGCGAATTCTCCCGATAAGTACCGGTGTGCTCGAATATACCAGAGCGAAAGGAGCTAGGCTCTCGATTAATTGGATGGAAAATCTGATACTCTTAGTAACGAACACGACATAGGCCCGACACTGAAACGTATCGGAGGAAAGATTTTTGTACAGAGTTACGAACAAATTTCAACCGAATGTCATTTTTTTCTAAATTAACTTCTATTAAATCCAATCGTTGTTAATAACGATAGTTAACAACGATGAAACGATAAAACATTGATAATGAAATAATAAAAAAAAAGAAACAAAAATATTGTTTCAATGTTTATTTTTTCTCAACCCTCTCGATATTAAAAATTCTTCAAACTTGAAAAATGGGAACGAACGTTCCCATTGTCATCGTTGGATCGAATGTATTATATTTTTCATTAAGACCATTGATTAAAATAATGAATTATTCACGACTCGACAACGAGGATCGAAAAAAAATGCAACGAAGATCTTTATCGAGTGTGACAAACACGAGCAACGAGAGTCTCGAGTCTCGATACGGTTCAGCCACTTGAAAATTCAGAGCAAGCTCATCCTACCGAATTTCTCGATGAACCGAGTATGCATTCGGTGATTATCGATTCTCTATCCACGAGGTGGTAAGTAACGATTGTCTTGGTTCCCACCCTCGCGAGACAACCCATTCGAATTCCTCTTCATGCCCGAAATTCGAGAACGATCGACACGTATATACGTATTTTACATGCGAGAACCATTTCATCCACCCTCGTACATTTAACAGCTCGACTTCATTATTCAAAGGAGGCTGCTGAGGCCCCGGGGAGAGTCTAGTTCATCGGTTCGATATGTCTTCTCACCCACTGTCTGTACCGACTGGGCTGCTTTCATCGCATTATACACACCCACACACACACACACACATATAGATATACACGTATGTAATACATGAAGTATAACGATAGAACGTTAGTTTTCCAACAACTCTCCCGTACGTTTGCTCAGCGCGTTACTAGGTTCGCAAACCTCGGTCTCGTTCTATTTAGCAGTTGTAGAAGAGGGGCTCGTTACAATCCCTCGATCCTCACGTGTGTCGGTGAAAATATTCAAAGGGAGGTTCTCGTGTTTGACTAACCTATGTATTTTTCGACCGACGGTGCTTGTGGCCATCCGCGAACCTGTGGATCTTGCATGTAGCACATAACCCGATTATGTGTTATATACAAGGGTGGGGGGTTGTTTATATGGATGTGTGTGTGTGTATGTTTGTGTACGTGTTTTAATGTTGTATGCGCATCGCGTGGCCAGCATCGCGTAAAACGAGTCAGTTTGCCAAGGTCTTCCTCTCATCCCCTCGTTTTCTCTATTTCAACCCCCTCCGACTCTTCCTCCTCCTCCTCCTCCTCCTCCTCCTCCTCGTCCTCCTCCTCCTCGTCTAGTTATAGGTATAGGTGTAAACGTCAGTGTACACGCAATCCACGAAATTTCACAAAATTTACTCCCCTCACGCTTGTTTCTATTTACCCAACGAGCTTGTATATCGGAGGGAAAATTTCACGCGGTTTGTTAATACGAACGATTTATACGCTGGCGATTTATGGGCGTAAATAACTCGAGCGAGCGACACACTCGTGGCTTTGAAGGGAACGAGGCTCTTCGATTTATTCAGCGGACGTATCGCGTTAATTTTTTCTTTGGGAAATAAATAGAATATTGTGGATCGTTTGATATCATAAAGAGAATTAATTGGATTAAAAAGTGGAAATATTGTTTAATTAGATTGAAAAATTGAATTTTGGAAAAAAGTAAATGAAAGAATATAGAGAAAAGCAACGATTCACCACCGTCGGGGATATCTGATTAGCCCGGAAACGATTTACTATCGATGAAAAAAAAATTCTTTTCTTTTATCATATTTATTTTTAGGATTTTTTTTTTTTTTTCCATTACGTATTCGTCATTTTTCTTCGTTCATTCTTAATTTATTTCAATCGCGTCGGCGTCTCGTTCTGTCCCGTCGATCGTACGAGTCGCAAACCTTTTATTTTGTTTGCTTCGGAAATATATTGGCAGTACTTTAGTAAATTGAAAGACTCGTTACACATTCTACGAACATTCGGCTTCTATAGTTCAATATCTTTATGGTTTTCTTTGTTTTTTTTGTCGTTACCTTTTCTCATTTTCTTATCTCTCTCCTTCCTTCCCCCTCTCTCTCTCCATCAGCCTTTCTCGCCAAATTGGCTATCACGTACTTTCTCTCGCCGATCTAAATTTTACAACATCGTTTTTTCTCTCTCGTATTTTTCCTTGTATTTAATATTATTCTTCGCGTTGCCCTTCGCACGAGAATAAATCGTGTCCGTCGAGCGAAAGTAAGAAAACGAAAAGAAAAAAGAAAATAGACAAATTGTACACACACACACACACACACACGTCTAAAGGACAAACGAGAGACACCGAAATAATTCTTTTCATTCGTCGCTAATATTCCTTTTGCGTTTCGTTATCGATCATATATATATATATATTTGTTATTTCTTTTTTCATTCGTATCAAGATAAATTTGAACTCGTTCGACAATAAAATTCAACGAAGCTGAGCCACCTCTTGTCGCGAGCTCTGGGCAATTTTCGTTATCGATAATTTTTTTTCGTACATCATACAATGTTTACCTCGACTCATCCGGAGATTCGAACGAAGGACGACGCACGACGCCGTTCCTTAACCGATTGACCCGTGTGCCACCTGACCCTCTCTTGATACGATCAAAAATCTCTCTCGATTCTCGCACTCTCTCTCTGTCTCTCTCTGTCTCTCTCGTGTGCGCCTCTTCGTGACAATTTTCAAATTAATTTATTGGAATGTGAATCGCGGACTGATACAAGAAATGAACGAAAAATAAACTTTTTTCTCGCGACGCGCGAGTCCCAACGTGCGAGTACGGAATATTCGTCGATATAATCCTGTTACAATCATCGGCACTGGTATATCAAGAATATTGTCGAGAGAGGGAGACGGGCGAGTGGGAGAGAGAAAGAGTGGGGAGCGAGCGAGCCCCACTCTACGAGCCAAGTGCCTCGGGCGAAATTCCCAGGCAAGCTAGAGTGAGAGAGAGGGGGAGACAGAGAGAGAGAGAGAGAGAGAGAGAGAGAGAGAGAGAGAGAGAGAGATAGGACGATAAGGTGTACGTGCGAAACACTATCGTTCTCTCTCTCTCGCACTCGCGCGATACCAGGAATCAACAGGTAGAACTTCGAGTCGTAGCTCGTTCTCTTTCTCGCTCGATCTTTCTTTCTCTCTCTCTCTCTCTCTCTCTCTCTCTCGCTCGTTGTATACCGTATTCGACAATCGCTTAACGCTATAGTATATAACTATATGACGTATAGCAGTTAGTACGACGATGCGTAGCCTTTTCGTGAATTTGAGGAAAATTGGGGGCAACGCGGGTCCCTCGTTTCAAAATTCTCAACAAAAATCACAACTTGCACGAGAGAGAGAGAGAGAGAGAGACAAGATTTCAAACCCTCTCTTCGATTCTAGGATTCATCGAATGCGTTAGAAAAAAAAATATGTACAATTTCAAAAATCGATAAATTCCCGAATTTTCGATAATTCGAAGATCAAATCGTTGAGACTCGTTCTATCGTAGCCGAGCTTTACGTTACGAATAAAATTCCTCAAATTCGTCGAAACGAAGTATCGGTCGATCGATCGATGGATCGAAATTCGCACTCGCTCTCTGTCCCTTTTTTGTGAGAATCGTCCCTCGGGTGATCCGTATTGCCCCATCGTTTCTCTCATCCCTGTCCTACGGCTCTCTTTGTCCCTCGGGCACGTCACAAACGGCTAGGATAAGGCTAATCGAACTCGTATATCGACCTGTGTGTCACGAGTTGACCCTTTCAAACCGTCGAGAAAAAAAAAAAAAAAAAAAAATCAAGAAAAATCACCCTTTTCGTCAATTAATTGATACGAACTATCGGATAATCGGACAATTGCACGTTATATCCCTAGACTGAATGTGAAGTCGAACGAGAAGGAAAAAATCTCGTTCATCCCCCCCCCCCCTTTTCTTTCCCTATCGCAGCCTCACAGAAAAATTCGAAAAAAACATATGAAAAAAAAAAAATGGAAAAATAATTCAGCATGCATTCCATTATTATACATAATTATTATTATTATTATTGTTGTTTTATCCGTTGATCATTCTCGTAGACATGCACACACTCTCGCTCTATCTTGGAACGCTTTAGAATTTATTTTATTGCACGATGCGAAGTGCTACGATATAGCTATACATATATACACACGAGGCACCCTTGCACTTTTTCGTCAATTTAAGATATTTATAGCGATATATATAGATACCTGTGCACGCGTGTATATATTTGTATAGAACCTTTCTTTTTTTCTTTTTTTAAATTTATTTATATATTTATATATACTCTAGACGAGAACATCGGATCTCGAGCGAACTTTTTTTCTCGTGCTTTTCTCTTTTTGGTTTTCTTTTCTTTTTCTTTTTGTTTTTTTTGTGTTAAACGGACAATTACACGTAATAATTACACTTTTAGTTTTAATTACACTTTTAAGGACAACACGTTAGACGTTTTTTCTCTTACCTCCCACCCCCACTCATTTTCTCTCTCTCTCTCTTTTTTCTGGCTGTTTCGCGTTTCGGTTTACCTCTGCTCTTATATCTTTATCTCGGCACAGAAGATTAATCGACGAGTACGATTTGTATTTACAGACTCAATAGTCGATTGACGAGGAACACCCATGCTCGTCAATTTTTCTTTTTTTTAATTAGTCGCATAATTACGACGCAACGACCGCGTACGATTTTTTGTTACGACTCATTTACTTTTTAAATTTGTTTTTGTTTTTTGAAAGAACGAGGGCATACTATTATCGACTTGATTAAAAATACAAATTTTAAGAGTATCACGAATATCAACGCTGCGAGAGAATTCACGCTGTCTGTCATAATTGTTTATTAAAAATTATTCGATTTTTCTTGTCGTCTCTGCAGAGGGAGAGAGAGAGAGAGAGAGAGAAAAAAAAGAAAAAAGAGAGTGGGAGAGAGGAAAAAAATCTTTGGCAAAATCTCTCGAAGCGTCGTCGAGCTCTCACGTCCTCGATTCTGATCTGATTTTCATCCCTTCGCTGATCGACTCGGGCTAATTGTAATTTTTCTTTGTTTACCTAAGCTTGTTGTTGTTTTTTTACACCCTAATAGAAAAATTCGAAACAACATCATCGTCTTATATATGTTATCTTTTTTCTTCTTCTTCTTCTATTCTTTGTAATTTTTATAGGACAAACTCTCGAACGAGAGAAACATCGTCGTCGCATCGTGACGTATCGCGATATCGTTGATTTTTTGTTGTTTTAAATTTTTTTCGAAGCTTCGACTTCCGTCTCGGGCGATCCCTCGTCGCGATGTCCTCCGGTTTCCGGTTGCAACGATGACGACGAATGATGCGGACACGACCGACGAGCTTGACTATCCTCTCCTCGACCATCCCTCGCGCACCACCCCCTTCTTTATCGTTTCATTTTTCTTCCCCGTTCTAATGTTTCTCTTTTTTCCCTTTCTTTACTGAAATTAAGATACAGATACGTCGATTCATGTTCGAGCGTTACGACGAAAAACCAT
Source organism: Netelia virgata (assembly GCA_951802705.1). NCBI lineage: Eukaryota > Metazoa > Arthropoda > Insecta > Hymenoptera > Ichneumonidae > Netelia > Netelia virgata. The sequence goes on from OX637863.1 coordinate 50,884,873, forward strand.
GGATTTACTTCACATCGGAATAATAAAAATTACTCTCGATCGAATTAAATTCTCGATATAATTAAATTTTGTATAATAAAATTAATCGTAACGAAGTAAATCCACGTTTCTCCATTGAATACGACATCTAGCGTGACTCTATGCGTTTTAAAGCGTTAAGCTGAGTTTTTCGTCGATCCTATATCGTTTTTTTTTTTATATCGATAGCAATATTTTTAATTGAAAAGAAAAAAATGATAATAATAATTTTTTTAAAATAATCGATTAATCGTCGATAAATAAAGTAACATGGATACGTTCGATCGTCAATCGAACGAGGACCGAAGAAATGGCGGGAAATGGAGTCGAATTGGCAAGATGGAACGAGTGTTTATCGGCTACGAGAGAACTTCCGGAGATTCGCCTGGGACAACGAGTCACGGGCACGATACGGTGATGAATAACGAAAGAAGTCGTTTCGTGAGAAAATAAGAGAGCGTCGCTTCGGGACAATTGAAAAGTAGCTTTCGTGAAGCATTCTCTATCCAACGGTACCGGATTCGAAAATATCCCCCGAGAGAGCACAAAACAGACACCGGTGAAGAGAGCCGATACCAGGCGTTCGTTACGTCGAACATTCTCCAAGTTTCATCTTCGAACTTCGACTCTTTCTCCATTCCATTGTCGTACCTCCGAGGTTCTCCCTTTCTTCCTATATCTCGTTATACATTTCTCGTTGTCGAGCACTTTCTCGATCTAAAATACTTTCGTATTTCTCATTTACTTTCATGTTTTTATTTCTTCGAACCTCGGAATTTCCTTCACTTTATTACTTCCTCCGTTTCTCTTCTCTCAAAGTTGTTTCTTTTTTTCGTCTTCGTTGCAATTTATCGTCCTCTCACGAATTATTTTCTTCTTTAATTTTTCGAATATTTCAAAGATTTCATTTCTTTTTTTTTCTTATTTCAAGATTAATTTCACTCGTGATAAACGAGAGAGCTTTCGAAATTTCGACGCTCGATAAATTTATCGGAATATCGGTGTGATAATTCAATAAGAGAGGATGCCGCAACGATTCATCGTTGGACAGGGACGAGAGCGAGTCTCGAAAGCGTCACAACTGGGAGGCAGTCGCTCTTCTCTGATCGATATCTCGGCTACATTGTTCAACGTGGTGTGTACGTCTCTCGTGCATTATGCATATACATATATGTATACATAAACGAGTCTCTCTTTCTCCAATGCTACTTCGAAGCTTCGCATCGTCGCGTACTTCCGGTGTACACGCGACGGAACCTCGCGGCGCGAGGACCGAGGGACGATAATGGACCGACTGTCTCTCGTTGCAGCGAGTATCGCGCGTGTCTCTCTCTCTCTTTCCCTCCAACCTACTATATACAGTCCACCACCTCGACGTCTCGTTTCTCCACTGCGACGAACAGTCAGCTTTCCCCCTCCTCTCGTTCTCTCTTCGTCTCCGGCTCGACAACCTCCCGCGGGAGCAAACGCGGAGTCGAGACACAAAAATCTCCCGGCAAAGTTTGAATCGAGAAAACGAGACTCTGGTGAGAAACAAAGGGTTGTGAGTCGCGAGAGAAATATTTTCCAATGAAAAAAAAAAACAAAAAAAAAATAACGAGAATATGCACGAGAAAAAATAAAATCAATTTTTCTTATCGTTTCATGATAATTAGACTCGTGTTTTTACGACCGCTAATTTTAGTTCCTGTAGGAACGAGGAACGTTGTTAAGGTCGTTTGAAAAACAAAATAAAAATAAATTATTTTTTAAGTCCGATGTAACGCAATTTTTCCTTTTTTGTTTTATACTTTATAGGGTTATTATTATTTCCGTCGGGGGAGAAGATTGAAGAAGGAGGAAAGTAATGAGTGGCTTGTTTGAGTGGTGGCGAAAAACCGAAGGGGCCGCTCTTCCTCTCGCGACTCTCGACCGCAGCGAAGTCGACGTTTCACCCTCCTCGACGTCGACGACGACAACGACGACGAGGACGACGACGCGGCTGCTGCCATCGTTGTGCCGATCGATCGCACACTCTGTGTATGTCTCACACTCTTCGCAGTGTGTGCGAGTTCCTGTCTCGCTTCGGAATTTTTCTTCCGGATTCGTGAGACGAGAGAGTTATATTTCTCTCGCTTGTTTTCTTTTTTCTTTTTTTTTCATACGCTCTTCGTTTCAAACGCGTCTTGTGAAATATATCGATCTCGAGCTTTCGAGTGTACCAACGAGAAATATCAGCTCAACGTCACTACATTGAGCAGGCCGAGATGCTGGAGTAGACAATTTCAGTCTTTGTCGTATCGGTAACGAAAAATATTCGCGCGAAGGGCTCGCCAACTTCATTTTTACATTCTCTCGTTCTTTTTTCTCATCTCGATTCTTTTTTTTCCCCATTTGTTTTCCAACGTCAAACAAATGTCATAATATTTATTTCACAGCTCGATTTATATTTCAACGCGCTGCGATATCTCTCTTTTTTTCCTTCTCTCGCCAATTTGTCTAGAATCGCGAGTGTGAGAGAGAGAGAGAGACGTCGATGTAAAAAAGAAAAAACTCTCACTCTGGTCAAGCGCGAGTTCTTTTTTCGTTCTTCTGGCTACGTGTGCGAGTTCGTATATAATACGTGGGTCTATACGATTGTAGCTCGTGCGAAAATGAGCGCGAGCTTTTGTCGAAAGGCGAAGGCACTTTACGCGAAAAAGACGTATGATCGTTTCGAGATGGGGATGGGGAAGATGATGATGACGAGAGGCACTTGGAATTCTCGCGCGTTCTACCGACCGTCGATTTTCCGGCGTACGAACGAGGCGAAAAAAAATCTTTCGATTTAAAAAGTTTGAATTTTATATTTATTTATGTTTTTAAAATATTTTTCATAAACCAATTCTTTCTTGATTCTCGGACGATTGTTGATTTTTATTAGCATCGATCGACGTTACTCCACGTGTCTCCGAGAAGCCTCGACGTAGTTTTAGATTCAAGGCCCTCGTTTCTCCTTTATTTTCCCCTTGTTCTCCCCCATTAAAACAACGCGAGAGCTTCCACGGTCCGTTCGAGCGGAGAATTTCGAAGAAAAAAGCACGCACGTTCCTTTCGAGAACCTCGGTACGAGAGAAACCTCGGAAGAGAGAAAGAACGACGACGGGGAAAGGAAAAAAAACATTTCGCGAAGCTTTAAAGCTTTAAAGCTAGACTTCTCTCCTTTGTCCTTCGCTCGACTGATTCTGCATCGTTCGCGAGTCCTCTCCCGACTCGTTTGTTTCAAATCCACCGGACAAAGAGCGAGAGAGAGAGAGAGGAATTTACCGCGTACATTGTTAAAAAATAATAACAGCAACAAAAACGACCAAAAATCCACCGTACAATTTTAAATATCGCGAAACTGTTAAAAAAAAAAATGTGGCGTCCACTCGAGACTAAAAAACATCCGTTGAAAATTCGTGTCGAATATTCCTGCTGTATCCTAGATTTATGGCATTTTGGAGATCTCGTTAATTCAAACCACGAGGAAATATGTCGAATTTAATTATTGTGCGAGTCGTCGATGATCCAAAGTGTTAGTGGTGGGGGGTGTGAAACAAGGGAGGGTAGGTGGGGGTAAAAGGGTATGAAATCATCTCACACGATGACTAGCATGTTCTGGTATTTGAATTTAAAGGGAGGGGGGAAATGGATACGTCGAAGGCTCGTATGCTCAATCTAGCAGTGAGGAAATTCGCCTTCGACCTCGTTTGCCAGTATCTATGGCCCCTCGAGATGCACTCGAACGAAGTGCTCCTGCCTGCTTGTATCCTCTCCTTTCCCCTGTTTCATTCTCTCTCTGTCGGTCTCTCATTTCTCTCGATGGTTCTTCCCTGGTTCGCTCTCGTCATGAGGTTGAAATTCGAGAGAGAGAAAGAGGAGAGAGGGGAGAAGGCTAGCTAGAGTGCCGGAGGGCTTCGGTCCTCGATTATCGACGAGACCTCGCAGCACATGCGCTCTCCTATATTCTTCGTGTAGTCTCGCTCCTGGATGAGCCTTTTCTTCTTTCCCTCCGAGAATACATTTCTCTCTCACTCACTCGCTCACTTTCTCTCTCTCTCTCTCTCTCTCTCTTTTACACAGTTTTCATCGTTTCGACGTCGACGTACGGAATTTTATTTTTAACTCGTGCCAAAATTAGCCACTCGAGGTATATTTGTTCTAAGGACGATGGTTTTAGTGCGAAATGGCAGGATTTTGAACATCGAGGTTCCTAAGGGGGATGGAGAAATAAAATGGCAAATGTTTAAAAAAAATGTAATTCGCGATAAAAATGGACTTACGCGTTTCGAATAAATTTCATATTCAAATAAAAATCAACAAATATTAATTGAAATTGATAGATTTTTGATAAATTTATCGAATTCGAGAAAATCCATTTTTTTAAAACGTAGCCAGACGCAGTTTTGCTGGTGCCCTGACACACACACAAATTCCTCAAGAAATATTCTATCGACTCTCGGTAATTAAAACGATATAGTACCTTATCGTAAAACTTTGGTAGTAGTTAAAAAAAAAGAACGAGATACGATATATAGTCGTAATTTGTTTTGTTTGTTTGTTGAATGACGAATGCAAAGATTGAAGCTTGTTGATGTTTTTGCAATGTTCTTTGTTTCTATTTGTGGCTCACCGTAAACTCGGCCAGTCGGCCGGCGGTCGAACGAACGAAGGAAGAACGATGGTGGTGGTGGTGGTGTTGGTGGTGTTGGTGGTTGGTACAATGTATCGATGATGATTGAATTCGTATCATTGAATCGCGTTCGATGATTTGATGGCAAGTGCGGAATTTCATTTGCGAACGTCTATTATTGGTTTGTAGTGGTGGAAAATTCTTACTCGAATGACAATCAAGCTGTCTCCGATAGCGAGAGAGGAGGCGGCGGCTGATGCCCACCGGCGGAAGTAGTCATTGCAGTCGTTGTGTTGGTGGTTGGGACCGGAAGTGGCTGTAGGGCCTGCATGTCGCAGGTGTGGGACCCGCGCTTCTTAAGGTCCTGGAACAATTGGCATTTTTCGAAATGTTTGAGATCTTTCTTTTTTCCCTTCCACCTTTCCTTCCTTCCTTTCCTTCCTTTCTTTCTTTCGTTCTTTCTTTCTTTCTTTCCTCAATCTCTCCTTTTCTCCTCTGTCTCATTTAATCTCGATTCATTCCCCATTTTCTGCGTCTCTTGTCTTTCTTTCTTTCTTTCTTTCTTTCTTTCTTTCTTTCTTTTTCCTCTTTCTCTCGCTTCCTTCTTCTCACGCAGCTTTCTCTCTCACTCCAACATTTTTCACATCTACATCATCTTTTTCTCTCTATCTCTCGCTCTTTCGCTTCGTCTATTATTATCCCCTCTACCGGTTCCTCGTTGATTCGGTCAATACGTTGGAATAATAATTATCCAACGAAAATAATCGCGTTCAATATCGTTAGACAAAATTTTACAAAATTTTCATAATTTACGATTCGTTATAATTATTAGAAACAATGTTTTCATTATTTTTGTGAATTTTTTTTGTTCTTATGAAAAATTGTAAAGACGCGGAAGAGAGACTTTCGAAAGGGAGAGGGGAGAAAATAGAGAGTCGCGTTTCCACATTCGTACTCGTTCATTCACAATTTTCATTATTTTATTTCTATTCTTTTTTTCCGTTTAATTTTCTTTTTACAAATTCACTCTTTCAGAGACAGAAAAAAAATGCTCTCGTTCTCTATCTCTACATCGTCATCTCGCTCGTACACCGATATGCGCAGCCAGACACACATACACAGACAATCATTAAGACAAAAGAGGTGAAAAAAGTTCAAACGAAAGAAAGAAAAAAAAAGACAGAAAGGTGTGAAAACCAAAAATAATTAGAATTATTTTCAAACACGAATATACAGAGAGATAGATAGATATATATATATATATATTCATATATATACGTATATATACACAACGAGATAGTAGTAGAGTGCAAAAAACGAGGCGTTTTTCAAGCACGAAAGTTTTGCTCTGAACAGAGACAGAGATAGAGACAGAGACAGAGAGAGGGAGAGTCGAATAACTTGTTAAAGTTTACGTGAAAAAAAAAACAAAAATGCTTTTCAGTCTACGGATTGAAAAAACGAGAAGATATTCAAGAGTATAATATATTTACAGTGGGAGGCGGATACGTTTGTAATTATGTCAGAAGTGTGCGAGTGTACGTACGTGTCAGTGTGTGAGTGCAACGTTTTTTCATTTTGCGTACAAAATACATCGAGCTACGTGAATTTGTTACGAAATGAAAAAAAAAAGTAGAAGAAAATGGGAACGAGAGGACATAAAAAAATAAAAATGGTCGTTCTGAAACTTTACGAGGCTACGTACGAGACTGCCCTGCATTGTTTCTTTTTGTTCCAAGGTACGTAATAAAAATATGGAAAAAAACGAGAATTCGAAACGACGAAAAATATTTGTTAATTTTTTTTTTGGTTGTTTAAATCTAAAGTAGGCTTTTTTGTACATCGAACTACTTTGATGCACCAGCTACTACGTCAAACTACGTATATATTTATGTTTAATATATATATATGTATAAAGAGAGAGAGATGTATAAATATATATACACACGTAACGGTAAAAGCTACATTACAATAATTTTAAGGATTTAGTAATATTATATCGTACAAACAGTTAATACAACGAAAACTCAGCTGCACAACAATAACTACGCGAAAATTTGCTCTATTTAAATATTTGACAATCGTACATAATATATGTATATGCATATATATACACAATATATATAGACATATATGTATGTTATACGAATTTATTATTTACGTAACTACGAATACAGAATAGAGGGGAAAGAGGAGGGTGGGAAGTAACAGTGATACTGCGAACGACAGTGATAAAGGGAGGAGGGAATGGAAAAATTCGTCAACGTTGTTTCGAGACGACGTAGTGGCCCAAATCGCGTTTCAGTGAGAATTTTTTGGCGTTGCACACATCGACGATACAACAGAGAGAGGGATGGTATCGTACATAAAAAAAAAAGAATCTAGGAGTTGAAAATAGACGCAGGAAATAAATAAATTGGTTCGTGCAAATAGAGTGGCTCTCTCTCTCGTCACGTACCAATTCGCAATTTTAATCCAATATAATTCATAATACCATGAGATGGCGAAAAGACACACGGGAAACCCTCGAATCCCATGAATACGAAATAAATACGAGAGATGAGAACGAATTGTCGCAAGAGAAAGAGGGTGAAAACAAAACAACAACGAAAAAATGAGATAAAACAAAAATTTTGCCTGCTGGAGGAGGAACGCACCCCTTGGTAAATGTGTGTGTGTTTGTGAGGGTTTGTGTCGGGGGGATGAACAGGGTGAGAAACGCGACCGTGCGCGAAACGCGATCAATTCTGCCATATGGTATCAGCCAAACGTGAATATAGAATGGCAAAACGATAAAAAAAATCTGATATTAAAAAAACGAGAGAGAATCAGGGGAAAAAAAGAAGAAAAAAACGTGTGTAGGGGACATCGGAGAACGGTGGCGGGTAATAACGATTTTGATTGCCTCTCGTTATGAACCTCGATCTGTAAGCGTTTTTGGGCGAATATATCGTCGAAAGAGAGATAGAGAAATGGGTGTTGAAACAAAGATGAAATAAATTATCGTGGGGTTTGCAAATTTTTTTGTTTGTTTTTTTTGTTGTTCAGGAAGGAAAAGCGTATGGCTATTCATACCTAGATATTCGTATACGACTAATTCGTCGAGGGATCTCTACTGGTCAACTCTTTGTTTACAGTGCGAACTTCGAACCATTTTTGAGGTGCAAAGAGGTAAAAAGCGAGAGAACGAAAAGAAAAGAAAAGAAAATTAGAATGCGATTTATACGTTCGCCCGTTTCCGTACGCTGGATTTGTCGAATTATCGACGGTTCTTCCAGCTGCGACGAGAACACGAATTATAATTTTTCGATTATTGTCTTGTCGTTTCTATTTTTGTATCGAAGACTGTCGACGAGAAGACGAGCTCGCCTCTCTCTCGGCGTTTTTTTCGCTTCTTCGTGTTTCGTCGTCGAGGTGCGCGTTCGCTCATTGTGTGCAGTACGACAATACTTCCGGTCATGCGTGAAGACGAGATCCTTTTGAAGGCTCTCTCCTCGTAGGTGTTACAAGGACAAAGGACAAAGAAAATTTGCACGACGCGCATGCGCGTCTCTGAGATTTCACAACGGAGATGCGTCGCTCGTCGAGATTTTTTTTCTCCGTTCTATCTTTGAGTTCGAAAAGAAAATTAGGATCGTAGTATGTGGTTCTCGAGTAATAGGGGTTGAAAAACAAATATAGGAGTACTAATCAGCGAGTACGAACGCCTTAGTTTTCGCAATGAAAAACTTTTCAGTAGAAATAATTATTAAAAAAAAAAAAAGGAAAAAAAACACCAAAACGATAGTAACAGGCAAGAAGAAAGACGTAAAATAATCAGGAGACTTGATTAATTTATATTAAACGTGTAATATATTATATAGAATATATTTAGTACTTTACGAAAGCGCAAAAGCCAGGCGAGCGATTGGATACATAACTATGAGTCTCCGTCGATCGAAGACGATTAACGAGACACTCGCGACAGAGAGAAGAAGAACGTGCGTTTTTTTTTCAACTTCGTCCCCTTTTACGATCTTTTCTCTCGATCGTATATAATATTTTGGCAATTTTCTTATTCGCTTGAGCTTGCATCATTCTTTTTATTTTGTGTCTCGTTTTAAAATTTTTATTTTCTGTTAATATCTCAAAGCTTTTTGGTTAATCCTCACGTACACGCACTCTCTCGATACACTTATCATATTCTGCATAGACTTTTTATTCTGTTTTCTTTTTTGTCTCGAATATATTATCTTGTTTTTTTTTTGGTTTGTTTCAAATTAAAATCTCTTTTGGACTTGGTGAAAAAGCACGGTGTTTTTTTTTTGTTTGTTGTGCATTGTGATTGTCTTTACCTTTTTTCTCACTTGTATACGGTCTCCGTATACGAGCACCACTCTATCCTTGTTCTCGTTCGATGTTAGCTGATACGAGAGGCTCTGTTATGTTTTTTTTGTTTGTTTGTTTGTTTTTTTTTTTTCATTTTTTTTTTTCGTTTCGTTTATCATTTTTTTAAATCGACGCCCAACCCACACACGATCGCACACACACACACACGTTTACACACAGAAGTTCGTTCCCATATTCCATTTTTGTATTTTTATTATTTTTATTTTTCGTCCATTCGTTGCAAAATTTTTTTCATTATCCAGTTTTCCGGTATCCATTTTGTTTTTTGTATTCGTGATTTTTTTTTTGTTTTTTTTTTTTTCAATATTATCATCCATCGTCAAGTTTGTTATTTCCATTATTGTTTCGTCGTGCGTGTCAACGTCGTGTCGACCAGCCGTGGCAACGAAAGAACGACGAGAGAGAATTATTGCGACGTCGATTGGAAAATTCGAAATATGGTTGGCGGGCACGAATGACGAGAGGCAAAGGAGGAGAAGAGAGATATGATGAGCGAGAAAATTCGCGCGGATGAGTGATGATCGATCCAGCGTGGCAACGACGACGAGGCCCCGTGTGTGTGTGTGGTGTTTTATTTATTATTTTTATTTTTTATTAAATTTTATATATATATATACACATATATGCATAAATATATATATGTGTATATTATTTTTTAACGTGCGTGCGTGTGTGATTAGACGGGAAGAACAGAGAACAGGGCGAGGATGAGAGAGCACCGCACAGCAGCCCCCAAAAATACCCCCGGACGGATGATAATACACGTGTGACACGCGATGACGATGACGAAGGTAAATCGGGGACGAAGACGATGACGACACGACGAATGTGGTCCCGGGATGAGAGAGAGGCGGCGTTGTTGTTGTTGATGTTGTTGTTGTCGTTGTTGTTGTTGTAGTTGTTGGGTCGTCGGGCGATTGGCAGTTGAAAGGTGCGTGTGACGGCCGCGGGTGGCACGGAAATAGGGAAATAGAAGAATTTCATTGATTTAATTTTCTCTTTGGCGTATTTTTGGTACGATTTTTTTTTTGCAGTGTCCCAATTTTTTTGATTTTTCTTATTTTCAAATTTTGTTCATATATATATACACATATACGTATCTGTATATCTGTATATTTGTATATATATATATATATATATATATATATATATATACATATTTAAATATATATTTTCAACAGCGTGACGTGGACTCTCGTCGGGTCACGATTTCCGTGACAATCGTGTCGAAGGCTCGAGAGATTCTCAAAGTAAAAGTATCCATTTTTCATCGCGTTCGATTCGTCCCGTCCACAGGCCCCTCTCGGAGTCATCTCGCTCGCGCTGCTTTTTCGTTCCATCGTTTCGCCAACGAAGCTCTTTCTCTTTTCTTTTTTTTTCGTTTGTTTGTCATTTATTTATTTATTTATTTATTTATTGTCGCGCGTACACTCTGGACAATTGGCTCTCGTTTCAGTGTACACGCACGGACCTTCTCGTCGCGCTTTCCACGCGGTTTATATTTTCTCTCCGTGTATATATATACATATAAACATATATATATAGATATATATATATATGGATATATATATATGTATATATATGTATATTTAATATATTTTTGTTTTTTTTTTATTCACACGAAGATTGGCCGAATCGAGTCCGTGCATCGAGCTCGCTTATCTATGTACATCAAATTTTGTTTTTGGTTTATTCCTCGCTCTCGTGGCGCATGCGCCACCTAGCGGGTTTTTAATGTATCTACACACACATATGTCTATATACATATATATATTGTTTCTTGTTTGTGTATATATATATATATATATATATATGTGTATATAAACATATATGAATATATATACACGGTTTGTATCGTTTAATTATTTCGTTTGTATTATTTTCTTTTTCTCTGTTTTTTTTAAATTTCATTATCATCTTTTTATTCAGACTCAAAATGAGGCCTCGACGAGATAGGTGCCGTCCATGGCAACCCCCGTCTGTCCGCCCGAGCCGTCCGAGGCCTGGGCCCTCGTAGCCGGGATGTACTGACTGTACGCCTGCTGAAATTCACACCACAAGCACACACACTACATTGTTGCACGCCAGGCTCGCCTAAACTAACCTACGACACGTGACGAGCTTGCGGGGCTCGTTTATTATTCTTTCTTTTTTTTTTCTTGCAAATTTACCATCGCGTACTTTGGACGAAGCAACTAAAATAAAAAAAAAAAAAAATTTTAAACACATTCATCTGATTTAAATGAATCTTTGAATCGAACGATATTTAATCAAATTTGTCTTGATTTAATGAAAAATTGTCCTGATCGCGTGTAAATAAATCAATTGATTTAAATCAAATAAATCGTTTTGGTTTTTTAGAGCGATTGTAGGATTTTTTTTTTTTTTATAATCCTTCCCGTCTTGCCTACTGTGCCCGAGTGAAAAGTGATCGACACGAGATCCGACAGTGTCCACGATCTACCACACACACATATATATATATATATATCTATACATATATTTCCCGAAGCAAAATTGGCCGCTAATGTTCCCATCACACATGATCGACTCTACCACAGTGTACTATTATCTACTGGTAAATTACTATATATATATATACACATATATATATATGTCGTATATAGATATAGCTAGAGGGTTATATCGCTGTTCTACATATCCTGGAGGCCTGGTCACGTTATACAATCCGAGCTCTACCCCGAATGTGCGTATATATGTGTACAACGTACGTACGTCAAGCGAGCTGCAGAATGCACGACGATACACACGATCTATTTCAGCAAGTAAGACAACACCTGACAATCCGACAAACTGTCAATATATATCTATATATATATATGCGTATCTACGTATGATTAAAAAATTGCTACTTGTAATTAATTTTCATTTCATACGATCAATTTCGTTTCAATTGTTTTTTTATTTTTTTTTCATAGTTCCACGCGCATAAATTTTGATATCTTTAATTGGAGTCTAGAGAGGTTTTGGGTCGTGACGGATTTATATCTAATTACAAAAGTGCTATCTCGTGTGTATCCGTGCGTTACACTACACCGCGGTCGCAACTACTACTCGCTTTTGCGTTCGGTGTCACGACGAAATTACTATCCCCCTACACGTCACTGTATTTCTTCCCCTTCCCGCTCGTCCATCCCCTGACACACTCTCGACGCTTTTGCGACTATTCGTCGTGCAATCAACGAGTTTTCCCGCGTAAATCCGACCCCGTTCGGGCAACGAAATGTTACGTAATTAATTAATTCGCGAGTACGAAATGGCCGCTTCCAAGGTTTTCACATGTGCTCCCCCGTGTCCAGGGACTAGGTTACCGGGCAGTTTTCATTTCAACGAGGGTGAGACGCTCGTGTTTTGTTCCACCAACCATGACGAAGAGAAAGAGAGAAAGAGAAAGAGAGAGAGAGAGAAGCTTTGCGAGCTATCGCGAAACCGTTACCTCTTTACCAATGTCGATCGTTTAATTGTTTCCAGAAATCGTTGATTAAAAATAGCGATAATTAATTGTTTTGTTTTTTATTTTATTTTATTTTTAATCGACTTCCTGAAACAATACTTCATGGTATATTGTGCTTTTAAAAAATACGCGCCGGTAAATGGATGAATTAATTTTCTTTGTTTTTTTTTCTTTTCTTTTTTTTTATAATGAAGTATTCGCGGTTGAGGTCGGAATTCATCAAATCCGATGGACTTATCTCACCGGACGACCTCGCGTGGCGAGCGCGAGAGGGTGAGAGAAACAATCGGCCGTCGAGATCGCGTGACGCTTTTACCTTCCTTTACCATTCCTCTCGCCCCTCTTTCGCCGAGTGTTCGCTTCTCTCTCTCTCTCTCTCTCTCTCTCTCTCTATCTCTCTATCTCTCTCTCTCACTCTCGCGACACGTAATTAGAACCTCTAGTCACTACGAGGACGCGAAAAGCTACGACGCCGTGACGTCACTCTCTCGGCCCGTTTCACACGCGGCATATTTCGAAATCGTTGCGAATCTTTTACACGTATAACTATCTTCCTACCTCGTTCACCTTTCGGGGCTAATGGTGTGCCGGATACTTTCGCTCTGTAATGTAACGAGCCCCGTTTCTCCAGGTAAACGTTCGCGTTTACCTGCGTTTGAAAATACGGTCGATTCACGCGAGGATATTTTATTTACCGCGACACACACGTCGATATTCGTACGCGAAGTTCGATCCTTGGTACGTCATGCGATTCGTGCATGTGCCCGCGCGCTGGGGATAGAGAAGAAGAAAAAAAAAGTTTTCCACCCTGCGGTGTACGCGTTTCAATAATTCAACGAGAAAAACGTTGCTCGATTCGTATACACCGGCGAGAATGTTGCTAGTTTTTTTTTTGTATTATTATTATTATTCTATTCGATATAATCGCTGCGAAAGTAACGAACAAAAAATATCTGCTGAATATTCAGACCTGCTGCATACGTGTAATATTTTTGTTTGCTTTTTTTTATATATATATATATTTTTTTTTATACAACGGGACATGCGAGGTAACGTTTTAAAACGACTCTTGAGACTGTCGAGCGTCCACCAGTCGAGTAATAACCGTGGGTAGTACGAGTTCGATAGCGGAAACATCGCCGCGAGAGCGTTTATAAAATTTTATTAGGGATGTAACGAGAGGATTGTCCCCTGGGGGGGATGAAAAAAGAATTGTAAAAAAAAAAATGTCACGTAGAGACTCATATGACCGGAGGACAATATTTGCCAAAAGGTCACGAACGATGAATGGAATTTTACCGATAGCTGTACAAGACTAAAAACAGTAATGATATCACGATAAAAAAAAAACAAAAAAAAACGAGTGAACTAATTAAATATAATGAGGGGGGGTTGAGGGTGGATGCACTTCGTGGTTCTTTGTACAATACCTGTGTTCGACTAAAAATTCGATCAACATTTAAAATGTACATTTATAATATTTATATTACAGAGAGGGATGTTTTATTTTTATTTCTTTGCATTTTTCAAAAAGTCGAGATTTACGAGAAGGGGAACAACGGGGCAGAGAGTTGGATTTTTACCTTTCTTTCACTACTCGGGAGGCAACGACGAATATAATTTTACAGGCTCTACGTGACACGTCACACGTAATTTTTCTTTCAAGCCTTTCAAAGATGAGTTTTTCTAGCCCATGTAAAATATACCTATATATTTATATGAAAAAAAAAACATATATAAATATAAAGAAAATCGACGAGGCAACAACGATTAATTTACGAGACAGCTGGAAAGCTTCGAGATATATATATATATAGAGAGAGCTGGTAGAGGGTGGGGGTAGTAGGGCTATATAGGTGAGAGGGGGTTGTGAGAGCGAGGGGCTGTATTACAGAGGAACGAGGGACTGGCATCTGCTCGTTACTGGGAATGACGAGGACGACGACGAAGAAGAAGAAGAAGACGACGACGAAGACGACGACGAAGACGAGAAGGGGTTGACAGAGCTTTTTAGGCGGACACTCAAGATTCAATTTTGTCTTGCCTGGCTCATCTGAAGTGGATGCCCGACTACCGTCTCATCCGGCTGTTCCTTGGTCTATGCATTATTCATAAAAGCAACTCGTGTTACATTATAGTAAGTATAAAGGGGGTGAGGGGTTGGGGGGTTGAGAGAGAACACGTTATCCGTGTTTTGATTTTTATTCTTTCATTTGTTTCTTTCATCGACCGAGTCTGTAAAAAAATCGATCACTTTTTTATATTTTTATCTTTCTACAGAATAAAACAAAAAAAGATAAAATTTCTTTTCTTTTCTCCTACGTGAAAAAAAAATCAACTCGATCAATTTTCTCGCTATTTCCGGTGAGTAACGAGGCTAGAGCGTTATCGTTCATACCGTTTCGTTTATCTCTCTGACCTACGAATTTTTCCCGATTGGTCGCTAATTTAGTCATAAAAACGAAAATGAAAATTTAGAAGAAAAAAAAACAACGTTATTGCCTCGCTAGCCATTCTCGTCTCTCAATGTCCGAGGGAGATTTTCCAATCGACTGCTAGCGAACAAAATCCAGCCGATATCTCGCTATTTATCTCGCGCCCGTCTGCTGCCCGGACAGCCGGCATCGAATTCATCGACAGTTTTGAATCTCCGCATGACGTGTCGTCTCACGGTAAATCTCGTTGCGCTATAGTTCGGGGGTTCCCTCGACTGTGCACGACGGATTAAACGAGAGCGGAAATGGAAGAGAAGCTGTTTCGGGACAGCTCTGACTTCGGGGCAATTTATAAGTCGTTCGAAAAAAAAACTTTACTGGTATATACATATATATATATATATATGTTTTTATATCGTTTGTGCCGACGAGGCCAAGCTCCGTTGAATATCCGAGGAAACTGTTTTCTTCACTGGAAGTAGTACGACAAATCTCATTTATCATTCGAGACATTTTACCTCGACCGCAAACCCGAGAACTTATTTAATTTCGAGAATTGCCGAAAATTTGTTTTTTTTTAATCCAATTTTTGGTTACGTTCGAAGAAAAAACTTGTTATATTTCGAGAATTAAAAATCGTAGAATTTATCGATTCGTCTAGGTCGAGGGTCGCGAATGAAAAAAAACGAGGGAGAAAACTACGACGAGCCCCGTTCTCGCTGGTCGAAAAATTCGTCGATATGGAAAATGAAAAAATCCCTGCGTCCGTCTATTCTGCTCTCCGTCGATATTTCCTACCCGACGTGGTCCCGACGAATCCTCGAACGAATAATTCATTCAGAAAAAAAAGGAACTTCAAAAAAACCATGTCAGATTTATTCGCGAGAAAAATTCCGCACCGAAGCGAAATTTGTCGTAATAAGAGAAGAGAAGCCTGCAATAACTTCGTGTGTGTGTTTAGCTTACGAGGGTTTCTCTTTTCGTTCCTAGCCCCCGCGATTCTGGCGCGAAAGAAAAAAAGGAACGAATGATTAGCATTTTTTCCTTCCTGACTATTAATTTCTTTTTTTATTTTTCCTCTCGTTTTATTTTACTTTTTAATTCTTTAACACGAGTGAGAAACCGTGAGATATCTCAGCTGTTCCAGTCATGCGTGTTCGCGGCAAAGGATGGGGGGAGGGGGAGTCGAGGTTGTTTTATCACTTCCCGAGTTTGTAAGGAGATGGGTGCAACGCGTACATTCTAAAATTATTCCGCGAAAAACGAAAACGACGAGACGTGAAAAAACGAGCTGGACGTTATACCCCCACCCCTCTTCCACATTTTCCTTCTCCTTCTCTCGACTCTCGTCCATTTTGTCCGTTTCCCCCGATCCCTTGATAATAAAACGAGGAAAGTTTTCACCTTGAGAGATAAAGGGAGCAAATATACTCGCGAGGGGTGGGTCGAGGGTGGACGAGGGGTTGAAAGCTAGCCATCATGCGGCACCTCGGCGAGGGCCCTCGATTCAACGTGTAATTAATGCGGGCTTGGCCCGAGAGAGAGAGAAAGAGAAAGAGAAAGAAGGAACGGGAGAGAACGAGAAAGATTCAAAAGCTCCTCTCGCCTTTAAGAATCGGGATTTCAATTAACCGGAGCAGTGTGGATGACAGTGAAAATCGTACGAGTAAACGCGACGAGAAATTTCCACGATAATTATTGTTAATTACGACAAGAGCAGCAGGTGCACGTTATAATTATATCCCCGAAACTCGTATATATTAATGGCGGGCGTATTAATTAATTAGCTCGATTAATTTCGAGGTCGCGAAAAAAGAAGAGGGTCGAAAATTTCGCAAGTGTAGTTTCGAGAACGAGGGGCTTGTCGTTCGTTAAGGAAAAGTTTTCGTTTTAAAAAAAATTCTTAATTCTTTATAAAAAAAAAAAAAAAAAAAAAACATCCTAAGAGAGAGATAAGAAATATCTTGTGGCGATATGATCGATCGCAATTGGTCGTGATAATTCGAGCAAGGATGACTGTACAATTGTTAAATATCGACAATGGCAATTGAATACTCCTATGAGAATACAAATGTTACAAGACGTTTCGGCAGCTGGAATGTTTCAAGTATTTTCGTAGCTATTTACGTATAGACGTTCGACGCTTCACACACCCTCTTTCATTAACGAGAAAACAATATCTTTTATACATTATACATTTCACCCTCGATACTCGATCGTGGACCGTGTTTGAAGACTTTTTGTTTATTTTTTTGTAATTCTTAAATCGACCGAAAAATCATTTTTTCGACGAAATAACATTGTTTCTCTTTTCGTCGTAAAAAAAAAATTATTTTCATACGATATTTGAGTTTTTTTGTTCTTTGTGTTTTGTTTGTTGTTTTCAAACCGGTTCTCACGTCGAATAGCGCACGAATCAGGAACGAAGAGAAAACACGACCGAAAATTACGAAATAAATAATTAAAATGTACAACTAGGAAATTCGTCGTCTACGAGAGAGAGTCTCGATCGTTCGAATGATCGAAAAGTCTTTTCTAAAATATTATTCGTATATACATACATACAATGTATGTATCGTACGTACGTATATTATATTTACTATACACGAACCAGATCGCTTTACTCGTATCGTCCATTACCGGCTTTGCGAAGCTCGACGAACGACTTTTGGCAATGAGCCCGACCATGTCCTCAGTTTCTCTAACCTTTCATCCCCCCTTGACGAAAAAAAAACAATAAAAAAAAAGACGAATCGCATCTCGATTTCTCTCGAACGACCGCGTTCTCACGATTTTATCTCTTCTTTTACTACGATCTTTTTTTTGTAACTTTTTTTGACCACCTTAGTGTCCCTCTTCGTCGAGTTCATTTTTCGTGACAATTTTTAGTTCATTTTTTTCAACTCTGTCTAGTCTGCTTTTTATTCAAATGATATTTAGGCCTAACTATGATCGAGTATTTCGTAATAATCGTCGGCTCGTTTATCGACTAGAATATACGAAGAATTAACAACCGTAATAATGATTCATATATAATGGCAAAGCTCGCACCCTTTCGTCGCGAATTATATTTATATATATATATATATATATATATATATCCTTTTATTTACCTCGTATATATATATATATACTGTTGATCTTTGTATCGTTATTTATAATCTTAAATCCTAATTTTGAGTCTTTTTTCCATCGTTCGTTTTAAACCTATAATTTATCTCGACCCTTAATCTTTTCGCCCCCTTATGATCGACGCAAAATTATTTCGTATTTTTTATTCGTTCGTGCGACGACTCTGTGCTCAAGGGACTCGCGAAATTTTCGTCACGACGGTTTCGCGTATTGAAAAAATTTCGAAAAATGTGTTACGATTTTATTTTTCATTCATTTTTCATGAATTATTATTCATTATTTTTATTACGATAATCCGAGGAACCCTCTTTTGACTTTGAACGCAATTTTGTGTTTCTTTTTCTTTTACCCACGAACGACTCCGAGTCTGTTCTCGGATGCTGTTTGAATTTTGTGTTTTTCAACGTCGCGGAGTGCGCTTTAATGTTCCGGAATAACGTATGTACGAGACAGGAAGGTCAACGAGGGGGTGGGTTGAAAAAAAAGTGGCCGGGGGATTATGAAATTTCGTTTTCGCGGTTGTACAGGCGCGCTTGCGGAAACGAGAACGTACACACACACACACACACACACACACACAGACCGCGACGCGTCGAAAGAGAACTGCGCGCTGTAAAAGCCGAGTAGGGTCAAAGTTCAAAGGGAAGAGAAATTAGCCCAACAAGTCGAGCCTGCCAAGCAACGAGTCCATAATCGTAACGATCTAGTAGTATTTCGTGAGAGACCTCGTCCTACCGTGAATTTGGCCCGAAAGAACGCTCGGCTCGAACGAAGAATCGTCGAAGGATTTCTAATATTTTTTTTTTATTTTATTTTTTTTATTACTTTCCTATAGAGAATATTTTATTCTAATTGGATTGTCTAAAGATTGATTTTTTTCGTCGTCTCGTTATATTATTTTTTTATTTTCATCCCCGAATGGACCACCGGGTGACGCGACGAAATCGAGATGATCGAGGGTCTAATTCTATCATCTAAAAAGACACATGGAAGACGTGGGAAGGTCTGTTGGATTTTATTTTTTTAAGAGCGCGAAAAAACCGAATGTTTTTTTTCGTAGAGAATGAAAAAAAAACAAAAAAAAAACGAAATCCGACTAATCGTATCAACGTAAAACCGGACGTGACGCGACGATAATTAACGTCTCCCCTTGTGAGGAAGACCGTAATTCGAAAATTGCACGAGGACAGCTGCTGGCTCGTTATTAAAATTATATTGCACGTTCGTGTTTGGCACGTATGCACGCGATTATCGATTAGATTACGATTGGATATAATCATCGCGCGTTTTCAGACGAATTTGGGAAAAATTGTCAGCTCTGCGATAATATCATTTAAATAATTAAAGAACGAAAAAACCATCGATTTTTTTTTTTTTTTTTTTTTTTACGTTTCGATAAATCCTCGACGCGAAATAAAAATGACTGAATTTATCGTCCCTCCTGATATTACGACGGCTATTTTCGCAGACTTTTCGTAGTCTGAATAAAAAAAAACTCTCAGCGAAATTAAAAAGTTATTTTTCGTTCATCGCGAGAGGCAAAAAAAAAGTACGAGAAAAAAAATGTATTACGTTATCGCGTAACTGATTACCACTCCGTTTCAACGTACGTATAAAATACAATATAGTCCCCTCACAATTTCTCTCCACCGAGAGAAACATGACCGACCGTCCCGTTTTTATGATATGTCGTGTTTTCACGCGTACATTACTACGCTTCCCCTCGTACCCCCGCGACATGACGACGAGAGACGAGAGGGAGAGAGAGACGAGAGATATTTCTCGAATGAAAAAAATCTCACCATAGTCCCATAATTCATTTTTATAATTAAATTTTTCAACAACTTTCGTAAAGATATATATTTTGTGCACTTCAACGTTCGATATGTGTATAGAACAAAGAATTCTGTAATTAACGAATTGATTAATTAATTAATTAATAATTACAACGACTCGAAGCGACAATTTTTCCCAAATACGACGTTTTATCGGTTATTCTTATTTGATATATATATTTTGTTTTTGTCTGATACGAATATATTCGTTCGATTTATTGATATTAGGCCCTCGCGCATATCGTGCCCTCCTTTAAGGTAAAACTCGCTCGTTCGCCATATCGATAATACTGATTCCCTTATTTTTTGTTTTTTCTTCGTTTAAAGATACAATATTTATTTATAATATGTACAGACTTTCAAACACACCGAGACGCGGATTCGAATCGATTCGCGGGATGCTCGAATTTATTAATCTCGGTAAAAAAAAACCCGATAAAATATGTCGAACGAATTAAAATCTCGACGTTCCAACGAATAATCATCGAAATATTGAAACGTGGCCAATAAACGAAAATAGAAAGAACAAATAAAAATCCGCGATCAAACAGAAAACGAGGATTCGTGGGAGAATATAGTTGGGACATACTCAAGGATCGTATCACTTCTCGTATATATATATATAATATAATACTTGGACAATATATCATCCCCCCTTCGAGCGAGTCTATTTTTCCGTGGTCATACGTATATGTACACACACACATATATAACCGACTCCCTACAAGGTTCCTCTTCGAAGATGAAACTCCTCTCTCTCTCTCTCTCTCTCTCTCTCTCTCTCTCTCTCTCTCTCTCTCTCGTGATTTCGCGTCTCCGATCCACTATCTAATAGTCTTTGGTCGTACGTGCGAATCTCGAGATCGTGAACAAGAGTACCGTTGGAATCAATACTATTTATATGAGATATATATATATCGCATATATGTGTATAAAATATGATTTATATACGTAAGGGATATTTCTATATTCGCACGGTACTCTCTCTTCTATATATATATATATATATAGGAGAGAGTGTACTATAGATAATCGAGTACGAGGAGTACCAAGACGAGTTCCCAAGACGCGGAGACCCCCGGGGTTTGTTCGTACCCTCGGTGATACTTGCGTGTCGGCAACGTTTTTCTATCTCTTGCCCCGTGTCCACGATATATCTGTATAGAACGATCCTCGCGATTCGACTCGATGGAGATATTATATTAGAACGCGTTGCCGTTCGATACGATTCGATACGCTTCACGATATAGAAATTTTCCTTGGTGTGGAAGATAAAATAAACCGTGGAAATTTAAAACATTTTTGTTTAGGGAAAAAAAGGATTTTTTGTTTTACGGGACGAACATCGATCTCGAAACCGGACGTTTCTTTTATCTAATTATTTCTTGTTTTCCTCCTAATCATCCCTTATTATTTTCGATACCTCGTTTCGTTATTTTGTAATTCTAGGCTTGGCCCTAACGATTTCTTTTTCTTTTTCTCGTATTACGAAGATCAACCATCGTGTGCGGCGCTTTTTTGTTTTTTTTTCTTTTTTGCTTTTTTTCCTATCGAATTAACTATACCCTGTCGTCTTACCCGAAGTCATCGCGAATGCATGAAATTGTCCACGCGAAAAAAAATAAATAAATAATTGAGGAGCCAGCCGTTGGATGTTCGATCTAATATTGTTTTTTGTTAGCGCAACGATTCGTATTGAAAATCTTCGTAGAGGCTGTTTTACGGGGGTGGCACGGAAACAAAAAAAGAGCGAACGAACGTCGTCGACGATAAGAACGAAAATACCGTAAACGAGAGGAATAATTGATACTTCGATCGTCGATCGATTCCCGAATCGTCGACGACTTTCATTGTTTCCCGTCCTCGTATTTATTATATATATTTTTTTGTTTTGTTTTTTTTTTTAATTACGAATAATCGTTATCGTTATCGACTACTTGGATCAAAATAATCGTCTCGCGCTAGTTCCTTGATCGTTTATTTTTATTTCTATTTATAACTATTATTATTTATTTTATTTTTAGACTCTCGTCTCGTTGTAGGGACTCGAGTTGGCCGAACCACCAGGGTTCTGATGATAATTTCGTCTGGTACGTTCGTTATCGCCGGGAACGTTGAAAGCGACACTTGGGACAGCGACGACGTCCTCATGATCAACGAGACGAGAGTCGTATCGCGAGTTGGACGAAACGATCAAGGAATCGTTCGGTCTCAGGGCACGATTAGATTGATCAGAAGCAACAGCAGCATTGCCACCTATCGATGTTTGCAATTGCTGCTGCTGTTGAGATTGCGAATGAGAGGACGAGGATGGCGCTCCCTGATCGCTGATCGAGGTGGTCGAGACGAGAATTCGCCGACCGCGTACCTGGTAACGCTGAGGATAACAACGGCCGCAACACGACTGCAATAAACCACCCCGCGACGCTGTACTGTGCGCCGGTGACGTCAGCGGAGACGGGGACCCTGGCCTCTTTGGTGCACCGTTGAACGGCACTTCCATTTCGACGAATTCACGATCCTGGAACAGAGCAAACGCGCCAATTTTCGTTGGTATACGTCTTGATTGCGATTGATACTTAAAGTTACGAATAGTCGAGCACGAGGGAAGGTTTTTTTGTCGGGTTTTCACCTGTTATGGTAATTTTGAGCTACCAAAAGAATAGCCATCATGTTCGTAATGTGCGGGAAATTTTCGATCGAAGAAGACTATTTGAGAATCATTTTTAGGAAAACAAATTTTTCCCACCCTCGGGGCTATTTTTTGGGGGGTAAAATTTTCGTCCGGTCGCAAGGTTGAACATTAGGGTCGAAAAATCGACCTTTTTCAATTTCATCTTTTTTCGAAACTCTTAAAATCTATATCGATCGGAAATCGCGCGCTGATCACGAATCCATTGGGTAGTTTTGAGGTCGGGTAATAATTTCTAGGTGAAAAAGTGAAAAAACGTGAAATTTTAGCGTTTTTCGGGGTTTTCGGCCATTAGATTCGAACTATCGAACGAATAACCATGATTTTCGTAATGCGCGGGAAATTTCCGATCGAATAACGTGGCGCTGAAATATTTTTAGTGAAAAAAATTTTTTCCCACCCACGGAGCTAGTTTTTTGGGGGGTAAACCCCTTTCGTCCAAAAATCGCGATTTTCGAAAATTCACCACGGCCACAAAAATAAAGATATCCGGATTTTTCTTACGCCATTCTGCTCGTCTCGGCGAGGTCTTCAAAAAGTTCTTGGTACTATTTGCTGTAGGACTAACGCGAACCGAGCTACAGAAGCGCGAAAAGTCGTTTTTTCGCGTTTTCACGAACCCATAAAAATTTACGATGTATCTAATTCCGGTCATTTTTAATCGTTTCCGAAGTTCTAAAAATCTATGTCGATCGTAAATTTCCCGTACAACAAGAAAATCTCGGTTTCGCTTTTGATTTTTGAGATTTTATCGACCTTAAGCGGGAAAATCGTTATTTTCGGTTTTTCGCACTTTTCTCCCAGAGTTTTTGAGCTATCGGGAAAAAATGCCATATAATTTTCATCGGGGCGAAATTGCCTATCGAATGGCATTTGTGAAATTTTTCCGCGGTAAAATTTTTTATTTTCGAACCCTCCGAGTCACAAGGTTGAACATTAGGGTCGAAAAATCGACCTTTTTCAATTTCATCTTTTTTCGAAACTCTTAAAATCTATATCGATCGGAAATCGCGCGCTGATCACGAATCCATTGGGTAGTTTTGAGGTCGGGTAATAATTTCTAGGTGAAAAAGTGAAAAAACGTGAAATTTTAGCGTTTTTCGGGGTTTTCGGCCATTAGATTCGAACTATCGAACGAATAACCATGATTTTCGTAATGCGCGGGAAATTTCCGATCGAATAACGTGGCGTTGAAATATTTTTAGTGAAAAAAATTTTTTCCCACCCACGGAGCTAGTTTTTTGGGGGGTAAACCCCTTTCGACCAAAAATCGCGATTTTCGAAAATTCACCACGGCCACAAAAATAAAGATATCCGGATTTTTCTTACGCCATTCTGCTCGTCTCGGCGAGGTCTTCAAAAAGTTCTTGGTACTATTTTCTGTAGGACTAACGCGAACCGAGCTACAGAAGCGCGAAAAGTCGTTTTTTCGCGTTTTCACGAACCCATAAAAATTTACGATGTATCTAATTCCGGTCATTTTTAATCGTTTCCGAAGTTCTAAAAATCTATGTCGATCGTAAATTTCCCGTACAACAAGAAAATCTCGGTTTCGCTTTTGATTTTTGAGATTTTATCGACCTTAAGCGGGAAAATCGTTATTTTCGGTTTTTCGCACTTTTCTCCCAGAGTTTTTGAGCTATCGGGAAAAAATGCCATATAATTTTCATCGGGGCGAAATTGCCTATCGAATGGCATTTGTGAAATTTTTCCGCGGTAAAATTTTTTATTTTCGAACCCTCCGAGTCACAAGGTTGAACATTAGGGTCGAAAAATCGACCTTTTTCAATTTCATCTTTTTTCGAAACTCTTAAAATCTATATCGATCGGAAATCGCGCGCTGATCACGAATCCATTGGGTAGTTTTGAGGTCGGGTAATAATTTCTAGGTGAAAAAGTGAAAAAACGTGAAATTTTAGCGTTTTTCGGGGTTTTCGGCCATTAGATTCGAACTATCGAACGAATAACCATGATTTTCGTAATGCGCGGGAAATTTCCGATCGAATAACGTGGCGTTGAAATATTTTTAGTGAAAAAAATTGTTTCCCACCCACGGAGCTAGTTTTTTGGGGGGTAAACCCCTTTCGACCAAAAATCGCGATTTTCGAAAATTCACCACGGCCACAAAAATAAAGATATCCGGATTTTTCTTACGCCATTCTGCTCGTCTCGGCGAGGTCTTCAAAAAGTTCTTAGTACTATTTGCTGTAGGACTAACGCGAACCGAGCTACAGAAGCGCGAAAAGTCGTTTTTTCGCGTTTTCACGAACCCATAAAAATTTACGATGTATCTAATTCCGGTCATTTTTAATCGTTTCCGAAGTTCTAAAAATCTATGTCGATCGTAAATTTCCCGTACAACAAGAAAATCTCGGTTTCGCTTTTGATTTTTGAGATTTTATCGACCTTAAGCGGGAAAATCGTTATTTTCGGTTTTTCGCACTTTTCTCCCAGAGTTTTTGAGCTATCGGGAAAAAATGCCATATAATTTTCATCGGGGCGAAATTGCCTATCGAATGACATTTGTGAAATTTTTCCGCGGTAAAATTTTTTATTTTCGAACCCTCCGAGTCACAAGGTTGAACATTAGGGTCGAAAAATCGACCTTTTTCAATTTCATCTTTTTTCCAAACTCTTAAAATCTATATCGATCGGAAATCGCGCGCTGATCACGAATCCATTGGGTAGTTTTGAGGTCGGGTAATAATTTCTAGGTGAAAAAGTGAAAAAACGTGAAATTTTAGCGTTTTTCGGGGTTTTCGGCCATTAGATTCGAACTATCGAACGAATAACCATGATTTTCGTAATGCGCGGGAAATTTTCGATCGAATAACGTGGTGTTGAAATATTTTTAGTGAAAAAAATTTTTTCCCACCCACGGAGCTAGTTTTTTGGGGGGTAAACCCCTTTCGTCCAAAAATCGCGATTTTCGAAAATTCACCACGGCCACAAAAATAAAGATATCCGGATTTTTCTTACGCCATTCTGCTCGTCTCGGCGAGGTCTTCAAAAAGTTCTTGGTACTATTTTCTGTAGGACTAACGCGAACCGAGCTACAGAAGCGCGAAAAGTCGTTTTTTCGCGTTTTCACGAACCCATAAAAATTTACGATGTATCTAATTCCGGTCATTTTTAATCGTTTCCGAAGTTCTAAAAATCTATGTCGATCGTAAATTTCCCGTACAACAAGAAAATCTCGGTTTCGCTTTTGATTTTTGAGATTTTATCGACCTTAAGCGGGAAAATCGTTATTTTCGGTTTTTCGCACTTTTCTCCCAGAGTTTTTGAGCTATCGGGAAAAAATGCCATATAATTTTCATCGGGGCGAAATTGCCTATCGAATGGCATTTGTGAAATTTTTCCGCGGTAAAATTTTTTATTTTCGAACCCTCCGAGTCACAAGGTTGAACATTAGGGTCGAAAAATCGACCTTTTTCAATTTCATCTTTTTTCGAAACTCTTAAAATCTATATCGATCGGAAATCGCGCGCTGATCACGAATCCATTGGGTAGTTTTGAGGTCGGGTAATAATTTCTAGGTGAAAAAGTGAAAAAACGTGAAATTTTAGCGTTTTTCGGAGTTTTCGGCCATTAGATTCGAACTATCGAACGAATAACCATGATTTTCGTAATGCGCGGGAAATTTCCGATCGAATAACGTGGCGCTGAAATATTTTTAGTGAAACAAATTTTTTCCCACCCACGGAGCTAGTTTTTTGGGGGGTAAACCCCTTTCGTCCAAAAATCGCGATTTTCGAAAATTCACCACGGCCACAAAAATAAAGATATCCGGATTTTTCTTACGCCATTCTGCTCGTCTCGGCGAGGTCTTCAAAAAGTTCTTGGTACTATTTTCTGTAGGACTAACGCGAACCGAGCTACAGAAGCGCGAAAAGTCGTTTTTTCGCGTTTTCACGAACCCATAAAAATTTACGATGTATCTAATTCCGGTCATTTTTAATCGTTTCCGAAGTTCTAAAAATCTATGTCGATCGTAAATTTCCCGTACAACAAGAAAATCTCGGTTTCGCTTTTGATTTTTGAGATTTTATCGACCTTAAGCGGGAAAATCGTTATTTTCGGTTTTTCGCACTTTTCTCCCAGAGTTTTTGAGCTATCGGGAAAAAATGCCATATAATTTTCATCGGGGCGAAATTGCCTATCGAATGGCATTTGTGAAATTTTTCCGCGGTAAAATTTTTTATTTTCGAACCCTCCGAGTCACAAGGTTGAACATTAGGGTCGAAAAATCGACCTTTTTCAATTTCATCTTTTTTCGAAACTCTTAAAATCTATATCGATCGGAAATCGCGCGCTGATCACGAATCCATTGGGTAGTTTTGAGGTCGGGTAATAATTTCTAGGTGAAAAAGTGAAAAAACGTGAAATTTTAGCGTTTTTCGGGGTTTTCGGCCATTAGATTCGAACTATCGAACGAATAACCATGATTTTCGTAATGCGCGGGAAATTTCCGATCGAATAACGTGGCGCTGAAATATTTTTAGTGAAAAAAATTTTTTCCCACCCACGGAGCTAGTTTTTTGGGGGGTAAACCCCTTTCGTCCAAAAATCGCGATTTTCGAAAATTCACCACGGCCACAAAAATAAAGATATCCGGATTTTTCTTACGCCATTCTGCTCGTCTCGGCGAGGTCTTCAAAAAGTTCTTGGTACTATTTGCTGTAGGACTAACGCGAACCGAGCTACAGAAGCGCGAAAAGTCGTTTTTTCGCGTTTTCACGAACCCATACAAATTTACGATGTATCTAATTCCGGTCATTTTTAATCGTTTCCGAAGTTCTAAAAATCTATGTCGATCGTAAATTTCCCGTACAACAAGAAAATCTCGGTTTCGCTTTTGATTTTTGAGATTTTATCGACCTTAAGCGGGAAAATCGTTATTTTCGGTTTTTCGCACTTTTCTCCCAGAGTTTTTGAGCTATCGGGAAAAAATGCCATATAATTTTCATCGGGGCGAAATTGCCTATCGAATGGCATTTGTGAAATTTTTCCGCGGTAAAATTTTTTATTTTCGAACCCTCCGAGTCACAAGGTTGAACATTAGGGTCGAAAAATCGACCTTTTTCAATTTCATCTTTTTTCGAAACTCTTAAAATCTATATCGATCGGAAATCGCGCGCTGATCACGAATCCATTGGGTAGTTTTGAGGTCGGGTAATAATTTCTAGGTGAAAAAGTGAAAAAACGTGAAATTTTAGCGTTTTTCGGAGTTTTCGGCCATTAGATTCGAACTATCGAACGAATAACCATGATTTTCGTAATGCGCGGGAAATTTCCGATCGAATAACGTGGCGCTGAAATATTTTTAGTGAAAAAAATTTTTTCCCACCCACGGAGCTAGTTTTTTGGGGGGTAAACCCCTTTCGTCCAAAAATCGCGATTTTCGAAAATTCACCACGGCCACAAAAATAAAGATATCCGGATTTTTCTTACGCCATTCTGCTCGTCTCGGCGAGGTCTTCAAAAAGTTCTTGGTACTATTTTCTGTAGGACTAACGCGAACCGAGCTACAGAAGCGCGAAAAGTCGTTTTTTCGCGTTTTCACGAACCCATAAAAATTTACGATGTATCTAATTCCGGTCATTTTTAATCGTTTCCGAAGTTCTAAAAATCTATGTCGATCGTAAATTTCCCGTACAACAAGAAAATCTCGGTTTCGCTTTTGATTTTTGAGATTTTATCGACCTTAAGCGGGAAAATCGTTATTTTCGGTTTTTCGCACTTTTCTCCCAGAGTTTTTGAGCTATCGGGAAAAAATGCCATATAATTTTCATCGGGGCGAAATTGCCTATCGAATGGCATTTGTGAAATTTTTCCGCGGTAAAATTTTTTATTTTCGAACCCTCCGAGTCACAAGGTTGAACATTAGGGTCGAAAAATCGACCTTTTTCAATTTCATCTTTTTTCGAAACTCTTAAAATCTATATCGATCGGAAATCGCGCGCTGATCACGAATCCATTGGGTAGTTTTGAGGTCGGGTAATAATTTCTAGGTGAAAAAGTGAAAAAACGTGAAATTTTAGCGTTTTTCGGGGTTTTCGGCCATTAGATTCGAACTATCGAACGAATAACCATGATTTTCGTAATGCGCGGGAAATTTCCGATCGAATAACGTGGCGCTGAAATATTTTTAGTGAAAAAAATTTTTTCCCACCCACGGAGCTAGTTTTTTGGGGGGTAAACCCCTTTCGTCCAAAAATCGCGATTTTCGAAAATTCACCACGGCCACAAAAATAAAGATATCCGGATTTTTCTTACGCCATTCTGCTCGTCTCGGCGAGGTCTTCAAAAAGTTCTTGGTACTATTTTCTGTAGGACTAACGCGAACCGAGCTACAGAAGGGCGAAAAGTCGTTTTTTCGCGTTTTCACGAACCCATAAAAATTTACGATGTATCTAATTCCGGTCATTTTTAATCGTTTCCGAAGTTCTAAAAATCTATGTCGATCGTAAATTTCCCGTACAACAAGAAAATCTCGGTTTCGCTTTTGATTTTTGAGATTTTATCGACCTTAAGCGGGAAAATCGTTATTTTCGGTTTTTCGCACTTTTCTCCCAGAGTTTTTGAGCTATCGGGAAAAAATGCCATATAATTTTCATCGGGGCGAAATTGCCTATCGAATGGCATTTGTGAAATTTTTCCGCGGTAAAATTTTTTATTTTCGAACCCTCCGAGTCACAAGGTTGAACATTAGGGTCGAAAAATCGACCTTTTTCAATTTCATCTTTTTTCGAAACTCTTAAAATCTATATCGATCGGAAATCGCGCGCTGATCACGAATCCATTGGGTAGTTTTGAGGTCGGGTAATAATTTCTAGGTGAAAAAGTGAAAAAACGTGAAATTTTAGCGTTTTTCGGGGTTTTCGGCCATTAGATTCGAACTATCGAACGAATAACCATGATTTTCGTAATGCGCGGGAAATTTCCGATCGAATAACGTGGCGTTGAAATATTTTTAGTGAAAAAAATTTTTTCCCACCCACGGAGCTAGTTTTTTGGGGGGTAAACCCCTTTCGTCCAAAAATCGCGATTTTCGAAAATTCACCACGGCCACAAAAATAAAGATATCCGGATTTTTCTTACGCCATTCTGCTCGTCTCGGCGAGGTCTTCAAAAAGTTCTTGGTACTATTTTCTGTAGGACTAACGCGAACCGAGCTACAGAAGCGCGAAAAGTCGTTTTTTCGCGTTTTCACGAACCCATAAAAATTTACGATGTATCTAATTCCGGTCATTTTTAATCGTTTCCGAAGTTCTAAAAATCTATGTCGATCGTAAATTTCCCGTACAACAAGAAAATCTCGGTTTCGCTTTTGATTTTTGAGATTTTATCGACCTTAAGCGGGAAAATCGTTATTTTCGGTTTTTCGCACTTTTCTCCCAGAGTTTTTGAGCTATCGGGAAAAAATGCCATATAATTTTCATCGGGGCGAAATTGCCTATCGAATGGCATTTGTGAAATTTTTCCGCGGTAAAATTTTTTATTTTCGAACCCTCCGAGTCACAAGGTTGAACATTAGGGTCGAAAAATCGACCTTTTTCAATTTCATCTTTTTTCGAAACTCTTAAAATCTATATCGATCGGAAATCGCGCGCTGATCACGAATCCATTGGGTAGTTTTGAGGTCGGGTAATAATTTCTAGGTGAAAAAGTGAAAAAACGTGAAATTTTAGCGTTTTTCGGGGTTTTCGGCCATTAGATTCGAACTATCGAACGAATAACCATGATTTTCGTAATGCGCGGGAAATTTCCGATCGAATAACGTGGTGTTGAAATATTTTCAGTGAAAAAAATTTTTTCCCACCCACGGAGCTAGTTTTTTGGGGGGTAAACCCCTTTCGACCAAAAATCGCGATTTTCGAAAATTCACCACGGCCACAAAAATAAAGATATCCGGATTTTTCTTACGCTATTCTGCTCGTCTCGGCGAGGTCTTCAAAAAGTTCTTAGTACTATTTTCTGTAGGACTAACGCGAACCGAGCTACAGAAGCGCGAAAAGTCGTTTTTTCGCGTTTTCACGAACCCATAAAAATTTACGATGTATCTAATTCCGGTCATTTTTAATCGTTTCCGAAGTTCTAAAAATCTATGTCGATCGTAAATTTCCCGTACAACAAGAAAATCTCGGTTTCGCTTTTGATTTTTGAGATTTTATCGACCTTAAGCGGGAAAATCGTTATTTTCGGTTTTTCGCACTTTTCTCCCAGAGTTTTTGAGCTATCGGGAAAAAATGCCATATAATTTTCATCGGGGCGAAATTGCCTATCGAATGGCATTTGTGAAATTTTTCCGCGGTAAAATTTTTTATTTTCGAACCCTCCGAGTCACAAGGTTGAACATTAGGGTCGAAAAATCGACCTTTTTCAATTTCATCTTTTTTCCAAACTCTTAAAATCTATATCGATCGGAAATCGCGCGCTGATCACGAATCCATTGGGTAGTTTTGAGGTCGGGTAATAATTTCTAGGTGAAAAAGTGAAAAAACGTGAAATTTTAGCGTTTTTCGGGGTTTTCGGCCATTAGATTCGAACTATCGAACGAATAACCATGATTTTCGTAATGCGCGGGAAATTTCCGATCGAATAACGTGGCGCTGAAATATTTTTAGTGAAAAAAATTTTTTCCCACCCACGGAGCTAGTTTTTTGGGGGGTAAACCCCTTTCGTCCAAAAATCGCGATTTTCGAAAATTCACCACGGCCACAAAAATAAAGATATCCGGATTTTTCTTACGCCATTCTGCTCGTCTCGGCGAGGTCTTCAAAAAGTTCTTGGTACTATTTTCTGTAGGACTAACGCGAACCGAGCTACAGAAGCGCGAAAAGTCGTTTTTTCGCGTTTTCACGAACCCATAAAAATTTACGATGTATCTAATTCCGGTCATTTTTAATCGTTTCCGAAGTTCTAAAAATCTATGTCGATCGTAAATTTCCCGTACAACAAGAAAATCTCGGTTTCGCTTTTGATTTTTGAGATTTTATCGACCTTAAGCGGGAAAATCGTTATTTTCGGTTTTTCGCACTTTTCTCCCAGAGTTTTTGAGCTATCGGGAAAAAATGCCATATAATTTTCATCGGGGCGAAATTGCCTATCGAATGGCATTTGTGAAATTTTTCCGCGGTAAAATTTTTTATTTTCGAACCCTCCGAGTCACAAGGTTGAACATTAGGGTCGAAAAATCGACCTTTTTCAATTTCATCTTTTTTCGAAACTCTTAAAATCTATATCGATCGGAAATCGCGCGCTGATCACGAATCCATTGGGTAGTTTTGAGGTCGGGTAATAATTTCTAGGTGAAAAAGTGAAAAAACGTGAAATTTTAGCGTTTTTCGGGGTTTTCGGCCATTAGATTCGAACTATCGAACGAATAACCATGATTTTCGTAATGCGCGGGAAATTTCCGATCGAATAACGTGGCGCTGAAATATTTTTAGTGAAAAAAATTTTTTCCCACCCACGGAGCTAGTTTTTTGGGGGGTAAACCCCTTTCGTCCAAAAATCGCGATTTTCGAAAATTCACCACGGCCACAAAAATAAAGATATCCGGATTTTTCTTACGCCATTCTGCTCGTCTCGGCGAGGTCTTCAAAAAGTTCTTGGTACTATTTGCTGTAGGACTAACGCGAACCGAGCTACAGAAGCGCGAAAAGTCGTTTTTTCGCGTTTTCACGAACCCATACAAATTTACGATGTATCTAATTCCGGTCATTTTTAATCGTTTCCGAAGTTCTAAAAATCTATGTCGATCGTAAATTTCCCGTACAACAAGAAAATCTCGGTTTCGCTTTTGATTTTTGAGATTTTATCGACCTTAAGCGGGAAAATCGTTATTTTCGGTTTTTCGCACTTTTCTCCCAGAGTTTTTGAGCTATCGGGAAAAAATGCCATATAATTTTCATCGGGGCGAAATTGCCTATCGAATGGCATTTGTGAAATTTTTCCGCGGTAAAATTTTTTATTTTCGAACCCTCCGAGTCACAAGGTTGAACATTAGGGTCGAAAAATCGACCTTTTTCAATTTCATCTTTTTTCGAAACTCTTAAAATCTATATCGATCGGAAATCGCGCGCTGATCACGAATCCATTGGGTAGTTTTGAGGTCGGGTAATAATTTCTAGGTGAAAAAGTGAAAAAACGTGAAATTTTAGCGTTTTTCGGGGTTTTCGGCCATTAGATTCGAACTATCGAACGAATAACCATGATTTTCGTAATGCGCGGGAAATTTCCGATCGAATAACGTGGTGTTGAAATATTTTCAGTGAAAAAAATTTTTTCCCACCCACGGAGCTAGTTTTTTGGGGGGTAAACCCCTTTCGACCAAAAATCGCGATTTTCGAAAATTCACCACGGCCACAAAAATAAAGATATCCAGATTTTTCTTACGCTATTCTGCTCGTCTCGGCGAGGTCTTCAAAAAGTTCTTAGTACTATTTTCTGTAGGACTAACGCGAACCGAGCTACAGAAGCGCGAAAAGTCGTTTTTTCGCGTTTTCACGAACCCATAAAAATTTACGATGTATCTAATTCCGGTCATTTTTAATCGTTTCCGAAGTTCTAAAAATCTATGTCGATCGTAAATTTCCCGTACAACAAGAAAATCTCGGTTTCGCTTTTGATTTTTGAGATTTTATCGACCTTAAGCGGGAAAATCGTTATTTTCGGTTTTTCGCACTTTTCTCCCAGAGTTTTTGAGCTATCGGGAAAAAATGCCATATAATTTTCATCGGGGCGAAATTGCCTATCGAATGGCATTTGTGAAATTTTTCCGCGGTAAAATTTTTTATTTTCGAACCCTCCGAGTCACAAGGTTGAACATTAGGGTCGAAAAATCGACCTTTTTCAATTTCATCTTTTTTCCAAACTCTTAAAATCTATATCGATCGGAAATCGCGCGCTGATCACGAATCCATTGGGTAGTTTTGAGGTCGGGTAATAATTTCTAGGTGAAAAAGTGAAAAAACGTGAAATTTTAGCGTTTTTCGGGGTTTTCGGCCATTAGATTCGAACTATCGAACGAATAACCATGATTTTCGTAATGCGCGGGAAATTTCCGATCGAATAACGTGGCGCTGAAATATTTTTAGTGAAAAAAATTTTTTCCCACCCACGGAGCTAGTTTTTTGGGGGGTAAACCCCTTTCGTCCAAAAATCGCGATTTTCGAAAATTCACCACGGCCACAAAAATAAAGATATCCGGATTTTTCTTACGCCATTCTGCTCGTCTCGGCGAGGTCTTCAAAAAGTTCTTGGTACTATTTTCTGTAGGACTAACGCGAACCGAGCTACAGAAGCGCGAAAAGTCGTTTTTTCGCGTTTTCACGAACCCATAAAAATTTACGATGTATCTAATTCCGGTCATTTTTAATCGTTTCCGAAGTTCTAAAAATCTATGTCGATCGTAAATTTCCCGTACAACAAGAAAATCTCGGTTTCGCTTTTGATTTTTGAGATTTTATCGACCTTAAGCGGGAAAATCGTTATTTTCGGTTTTTCGCACTTTTCTCCCAGAGTTTTTGAGCTATCGGGAAAAAATGCCATATAATTTTCATCGGGGCGAAATTGCCTATCGAATGGCATTTGTGAAATTTTTCCGCGGTAAAATTTTTTATTTTCGAACCCTCCGAGTCACAAGGTTGAACATTAGGGTCGAAAAATCGACCTTTTTCAATTTCATCTTTTTTCGAAACTCTTAAAATCTATATCGATCGGAAATCGCGCGCTGATCACGAATCCATTGGGTAGTTTTGAGGTCGGGTAATAATTTCTAGGTGAAAAAGTGAAAAAACGTGAAATTTTAGCGTTTTTCGGGGTTTTCGGCCATTAGATTCGAACTATCGAACGAATAACCATGATTTTCGTAATGCGCGGGAAATTTCCGATCGAATAACGTGGCGCTGAAATATTTTTAGTGAAAAAAATTTTTTCCCACCCACGGAGCTAGTTTTTTGGGGGGTAAACCCCTTTCGTCCAAAAATCGCGATTTTCGAAAATTCACCACGGCCACAAAAATAAAGATATCCGGATTTTTCTTACGCCATTCTGCTCGTCTCGGCGAGGTCTTCAAAAAGTTCTTGGTACTATTTTCTGTAGGACTAACGCGAACCGAGCTACAGAAGCGCGAAAAGTCGTTTTTTCGCGTTTTCACGAACCCATAAAAATTTACGATGTATCTAATTCCGGTCATTTTTAATCGTTTCCGAAGTTCTAAAAATCTATGTCGATCGTAAATTTCCCGTACAACAAGAAAATCTCGGTTTCGCTTTTGATTTTTGAGATTTTATCGACCTTAAGCGGGAAAATCGTTATTTTCGGTTTTTCGCACTTTTCTCCCAGAGTTTTTGAGCTATCGGGAAAAAATGCCATATAATTTTCATCGGGGCGAAATTGCCTATCGAATGGCATTTGTGAAATTTTTCCGCGGTAAAATTTTTTATTTTCGAACCCTCCGAGTCACAAGGTTGAACATTAGGGTCGAAAAATCGACCTTTTTCAATTTCATCTTTTTTCGAAACTCTTAAAATCTATATCGATCGGAAATCGCGCGCTGATCACGAATCCATTGGGTAGTTTTGAGGTCGGGTAATAATTTCTAGGTGAAAAAGTGAAAAAACGTGAAATTTTAGCGTTTTTCGGGGTTTTCGGCCATTAGATTCGAACTATCGAACGAATAACCATGATTTTCGTAATGCGCGGGAAATTTCCGATCGAATAACGTGGCGTTGAAATATTTTTAGTGAAAAAAATTTTTTCCCACCCACGGAGCTAGTTTTTTGGGGGGTAAACCCCTTTCGTCCAAAAATCGCGATTTTCGAAAATTCACCACGGCCACAAAAATAAAGATATCCGGATTTTTCTTACGCCATTCTGCTCGTCTCGGCGAGGTCTTCAAAAAGTTCTTGGTACTATTTTCTGTAGGACTAACGCGAACCGAGCTACAGAAGCGCGAAAAGTCGTTTTTTCGCGTTTTCACGAACCCATAAAAATTTACGATGTATCTAATTCCGGTCATTTTTAATCGTTTCCGAAGTTCTAAAAATCTATGTCGATCGTAAATTTCCCGTACAACAAGAAAATCTCGGTTTCGCTTTTGATTTTTGAGATTTTATCGACCTTAAGCGGGAAAATCGTTATTTTCGGTTTTTCGCACTTTTCTCCCAGAGTTTTTGAGCTATCGGGAAAAAATGCCATATAATTTTCATCGGGGCGAAATTGCCTATCGAATGGCATTTGTGAAATTTTTCCGCGGTAAAATTTTTTATTTTCGAACCCTCCGAGTCACAAGGTTGAACATTAGGGTCGAAAAATCGACCTTTTTCAATTTCATCTTTTTTCGAAACTCTTAAAATCTATATCGATCGGAAATCGCGCGCTGATCACGAATCCATTGGGTAGTTTTGAGGTCGGGTAATAATTTCTAGGTGAAAAAGTGAAAAAACGTGAAATTTTAGCGTTTTTCGGGGTTTTCGGCCATTAGATTCGAACTATCGAACGAATAACCATGATTTTCGTAATGCGCGGGAAATTTCCGATCGAATAACGTGGTGTTGAAATATTTTCAGTGAAAAAAATTTTTTCCCACCCACGGAGCTAGTTTTTTGGGGGGTAAACCCCTTTCGACCAAAAATCGCGATTTTCGAAAATTCACCACGGCCACAAAAATAAAGATATCCGGATTTTTCTTACGCTATTCTGCTCGTCTCGGCGAGGTCTTCAAAAAGTTCTTAGTACTATTTTCTGTAGGACTAACGCGAACCGAGCTACAGAAGCGCGAAAAGTCGTTTTTTCGCGTTTTCACGAACCCATAAAAATTTACGATGTATCTAATTCCGGTCATTTTTAATCGTTTCCGAAGTTCTAAAAATCTATGTCGATCGTAAATTTCCCGTACAACAAGAAAATCTCGGTTTCGCTTTTGATTTTTGAGATTTTATCGACCTTAAGCGGGAAAATCGTTATTTTCGGTTTTTCGCACTTTTCTCCCAGAGTTTTTGAGCTATCGGGAAAAAATGCCATATAATTTTCATCGGGGCGAAATTGCCTATCGAATGGCATTTGTGAAATTTTTCCGCGGTAAAATTTTTTATTTTCGAACCCTCCGAGTCACAAGGTTGAACATTAGGGTCGAAAAATCGACCTTTTTCAATTTCATCTTTTTTCCAAACTCTTAAAATCTATATCGATCGGAAATCGCGCGCTGATCACGAATCCATTGGGTAGTTTTGAGGTCGGGTAATAATTTCTAGGTGAAAAAGTGAAAAAACGTGAAATTTTAGCGTTTTTCGGGGTTTTCGGCCATTAGATTCGAACTATCGAACGAATAACCATGATTTTCGTAATGCGCGGGAAATTTCCGATCGAATAACGTGGCGCTGAAATATTTTTAGTGAAAAAAATTTTTTCCCACCCACGGAGCTAGTTTTTTGGGGGGTAAACCCCTTTCGTCCAAAAATCGCGATTTTCGAAAATTCACCACGGCCACAAAAATAAAGATATCCGGATTTTTCTTACGCCATTCTGCTCGTCTCGGCGAGG
Organism: Netelia virgata; assembly: GCA_951802705.1. Taxonomy (NCBI): domain Eukaryota; kingdom Metazoa; phylum Arthropoda; class Insecta; order Hymenoptera; family Ichneumonidae; genus Netelia; species Netelia virgata. The sequence continues at coordinate 50,922,035 of OX637863.1, forward strand.
TCTTCAAAAAGTTCTTGGTACTATTTTCTGTAGGACTAACGCGAACCGAGCTACAGAAGCGCGAAAAGTCGTTTTTTCGCGTTTTCACGAACCCATAAAAATTTACGATGTATCTAATTCCGGTCATTTTTAATCGTTTCCGAAGTTCTAAAAATCTATGTCGATCGTAAATTTCCCGTACAACAAGAAAATCTCGGTTTCGCTTTTGATTTTTGAGATTTTATCGACCTTAAGCGGGAAAATCGTTATTTTCGGTTTTTCGCACTTTTCTCCCAGAGTTTTTGAGCTATCGGGAAAAAATGCCATATAATTTTCATCGGGGCGAAATTGCCTATCGAATGGCATTTGTGAAATTTTTCCGCGGTAAAATTTTTTATTTTCGAACCCTCCGAGTCACAAGGTTGAACATTAGGGTCGAAAAATCGACCTTTTTCAATTTCATCTTTTTTCGAAACTCTTAAAATCTATATCGATCGGAAATCGCGCGCTGATCACGAATCCATTGGGTAGTTTTGAGGTCGGGTAATAATTTCTAGGTGAAAAAGTGAAAAAACGTGAAATTTTAGCGTTTTTCGGGGTTTTCGGCCATTAGATTCGAACTATCGAACGAATAACCATGATTTTCGTAATGCGCGGGAAATTTCCGATCGAATAACGTGGTGTTGAAATATTTTCAGTGAAAAAAATTTTTTCCCACCCACGGAGCTAGTTTTTTGGGGGGTAAACCCCTTTCGACCAAAAATCGCGATTTTCGAAAATTCACCACGGCCACAAAAATAAAGATATCCGGATTTTTCTTACGCTATTCTGCTCGTCTCGGCGAGGTCTTCAAAAAGTTCTTAGTACTATTTTCTGTAGGACTAACGCGAACCGAGCTACAGAAGCGCGAAAAGTCGTTTTTTCGCGTTTTCACGAACCCATAAAAATTTACGATGTATCTAATTCCGGTCATTTTTAATCGTTTCCGAAGTTCTAAAAATCTATGTCGATCGTAAATTTCCCGTACAACAAGAAAATCTCGGTTTCGCTTTTGATTTTTGAGATTTTATCGACCTTAAGCGGGAAAATCGTTATTTTCGGTTTTTCGCACTTTTCTCCCAGAGTTTTTGAGCTATCGGGAAAAAATGCCATATAATTTTCATCGGGGCGAAATTGCCTATCGAATGGCATTTGTGAAATTTTTCCGCGGTAAAATTTTTTATTTTCGAACCCTCCGAGTCACAAGGTTGAACATTAGGGTCGAAAAATCGACCTTTTTCAATTTCATCTTTTTTCCAAACTCTTAAAATCTATATCGATCGGAAATCGCGCGCTGATCACGAATCCATTGGGTAGTTTTGAGGTCGGGTAATAATTTCTAGGTGAAAAAGTGAAAAAACGTGAAATTTTAGCGTTTTTCGGGGTTTTCGGCCATTAGATTCGAACTATCGAACGAATAACCATGATTTTCGTAATGCGCGGGAAATTTCCGATCGAATAACGTGGCGCTGAAATATTTTTAGTGAAAAAAATTTTTTCCCACCCACGGAGCTAGTTTTTTGGGGGGTAAACCCCTTTCGTCCAAAAATCGCGATTTTCGAAAATTCACCACGGCCACAAAAATAAAGATATCCGGATTTTTCTTACGCCATTCTGCTCGTCTCGGCGAGGTCTTCAAAAAGTTCTTGGTACTATTTTCTGTAGGACTAACGCGAACCGAGCTACAGAAGCGCGAAAAGTCGTTTTTTCGCGTTTTCACGAACCCATAAAAATTTACGATGTATCTAATTCCGGTCATTTTTAATCGTTTCCGAAGTTCTAAAAATCTATGTCGATCGTAAATTTCCCGTACAACAAGAAAATCTCGGTTTCGCTTTTGATTTTTGAGATTTTATCGACCTTAAGCGGGAAAATCGTTATTTTCGGTTTTTCGCACTTTTCTCCCAGAGTTTTTGAGCTATCGGGAAAAAATGCCATATAATTTTCATCGGGGCGAAATTGCCTATCGAATGGCATTTGTGAAATTTTTCCGCGGTAAAATTTTTTATTTTCGAACCCTCCGAGTCACAAGGTTGAACATTAGGGTCGAAAAATCGACCTTTTTCAATTTCATCTTTTTTCCAAACTCTTAAAATCTATATCGATCGGAAATCGCGCGCTGATCACGAATCCATTGGGTAGTTTTGAGGTCGGGTAATAATTTCTAGGTGAAAAAGTGAAAAAACGTGAAATTTTAGCGTTTTTCGGGGTTTTCGGCCATTAGATTCGAACTATCGAACGAATAACCATGATTTTCGTAATGCGCGGGAAATTTCCGATAAAAATAAGCACTCTTGCCATCATTTTAGAAGAAACAATCCCCCCACAAGACTCTTTTCGACGGACAAAAAATCATAATCCTTCATCCGGTACTTGGCCAAATATCGGTAAACATATGCGATAGCAAGAAAATTATTCGCGTCGGCGAAAGAAGTAAAAAATAGAGCACAGAGTTATTATCCCTATATCAGTAGCCGAGAGAGGACCAGGCCAGAGAAAGGAAGACCGAGAATGAGAAGGGTATTCCGGTAACGGGAAAGAATCGAGGGGCTTCTCGTTCTCACTTCCGTTTGCAAGGCGGCACGAACAGCTCATAACCATTAAGCTCGACTATAGGTATGTTACAACAGAGAAAAGAGAAACGTGAGAGAGATGTAAAGAGAACGAGAGGTTGAAAGTGCCGACAAAGATCAGGTCGAAAGGCGAAAGAGGGGGGGGGGGGGGGAGAGAACGGTGCGGGAAGGGAAAATGGATATCCTCCAATAACATCGAGAGATCACTGGATAACCTTGCCACAAGAGGACCAGAAGAACTCGCGTTCAACCTCGAACCGATTCCCCCGAGCTCCATCTCGCTCTTTCTATCCCACACGTTGCCCTCCACGCGTTTTACTCTCTCTCTCCCTCTCACTTTTCTCACTATTCTCACCCATCCTAATTTCTAATTTCTCTCAAAGTTATTTATTTTCAAGACTTTTATCGTGTTTCTCCATCCCTCACACACTTATTACATTAAGAAATATCGATTTCTTATTATCGTCCATTGACAATAAATATTTAAAAAACGTCGATAAAGTTAAAAAAATAATCATCGAACAATCGAACGACGAATTTGATAAAAGTAGTCACGTTTCGCGCGCTACATTATAGGTCAACGATAATAACGAATCATGTTGGAACATCTCTCTCCGACTTTATTATCTCCTATCGGTTTTACGATGAAGACGCCCCCGCCTTCTTCACCGTAACTCACCCGCGATATTCCAGGAGTGACTCATCGGGTACGAAGGCACGAGTACGTCGTATCTTACGCACGAGCCCCTGGACGAGCTCCTACGAGGCTCTTTAACCGAGAGGGGTGGACCGGGGAATGGCAGAGGAGTTCTCTCGTTCCCCGGCAAGTTTCACCCAGAATCTCCCTCGTATCGACCGCTTATTGTGGACGTCCGAGAGGGTGAGTCAAAGAGTGAGAAGGAGAAGGAGAAGGAGAGAGAGAAAGAGAGAGAGAGAGAGAGACAGAGAGAGAAAACGAGAGAGAATCAAAGAGAGAGAACGATAGAGAACGAGAGAGAATCAAAAAGCGACAGAGAACGATTCTCCCGGGGACCGCGGCAAGGTCACAAATGTCGCTCGAACACCTGCACTGTTCGATATGCCATACGTCTATATAGAACGTACGTACGAGAGAACAAGTTTTCGTAAAGTTCTCTACGAACAGACTTTCACGACGGGGCAATCGACCCTCCGTCCCAAAACCTATGCCGATAGGATGGGAGTACCATTCAACGACCCGAGGAAAACCGCACGAAGGGTGCCTGAGAAATGGGAAACGAAGGGTCGACGACGAGAGAATTTAGTTCAAACCTGGAGAACGACCGTACTCGTAATGTAATGAAAAACGAGAATAGGAAATTACGCAAATTTCTATAGGTTAAAAAAGCTCCGCGAATTTGTTCTCATATTTTATGTTCGAAAAGAAAAAAAATTATAATTTTAATTTGATTAATTATTTAAAATAATTATATTTTTGTGGTGAAATTTCAATGTATAAATATTATGGGATTTTAATCGCGTGTAAAATGAACGATTTTCATCAGTTTCCATTAAACGTACATTTGCGTGCTGATTGCAATTTCGACTCGATCCAATCGCGTGGCGCGAGGGTGGTAGGAGGATGATTCTCGCGCAATTTCTCGTCCTTTAACTTTCTTTCTATTTCCCTTGGCAAGCGTTTCACGTTCTCCTTAACGACGTATAATAACGATTAAGGCCTTCGTCGCTCGTAGAGCGCGAGAAGGGGAAGAAGAAAGGAGACGTGGGGCTGCTATTGTTGCCGCGTGTGTAATAAAGAGATGGCAAAACGTTGCCTCCCTGTTCCGTTTCCGTTTCGTTTCCGTTTCGTTGTGTCAGCGAACGTAATAATCCCATCTCGATGTCGGGTATATATACCGATCGAAAAATAGAAAATTGTTACGAGGTGGACGTGCGCCTCGGTACTTCTGTCGGATATCTCGGGGAATGAACAGTCGTTTGTACGAGCTTTCAGAGATGCTGGGAAATATCGCGAAGAAACGAGAGGCTATAAAAACGGGGGTTGAGAAACTTGATGGGAATGCGACTTGACCGAAATCGAAACGATATTCGATGAATATCAACGGGCCATAATAATGCGAAGATGTGCGAGAATAAAGGAAATGGGTTCGAAATACGAACCTTGGCGCCATCTGTGAGCCAATATATCGACTACGAACTGTCGAGAATTAAAAGAATAAATGAAAATCAATTAACCCAATTATTTTCAACTTTTTAACTTTCCAATTAACACCATCCCCACCTCCTATTTTATCAATCAATTAAATTTAATTGATCCATCGGATTAACGAAGAAAACAAATAACATGAAATATTAATTAATATTGGTAATATTTTGAAATTTTTGATAAAACGATGATCGAGATAAAATTCTCGAACGATTATTATGGAAAAGATTGAAAGATCTCAACGACGCCAAGACTGGTAAATTCGACGAACGATGGGAGAGGAGGGGGATCATCGAAGTGGCTATTAACTGATCGTTAATCAGCAATTATTAATTAGAACTCCCATAAACAGCGATACGGGCAAGGATCAATCTCTATCGTTTCCTCGGAGACCTCGAGAGCTTCGAAAGACCCTAACTACTTACGGCTCATAGACCGTTCTACTCGTCGCCAGAACGGAGAATATCGTCCAACTCGCAAAATCGCGCATATCAAAATAATCGTCGTACCGTCAAATTAACGAACCAGCACTATGCTTGACTTTTATCCCGACAATCCATAAAAATTAGAAATTTCTATAATAAAAAAAACACAAAAAAAAATCCACTTTTAAAATCGGACCTCGTGCAGCTTTCGCTTTTTGTTTATACATCGTGTATTCTCGCGGTACGAGGCTGATAAAAATTTATCGCGTTTATACGTAGGAAAAAAGACGAGCGGCGGAGGCCGAGAGAGAAAGCGAGAATTGAGAATTTACGATTTACCAAGGGGGCGAGCGGGCGAGAGAAGCTCGAAAAAGAAACAAACGAGCGAGTGGAAAAAATTTTAATCTAAGAGAACGATTTTTGTTTTCGCATACGTTCGTTACCGTTAACGCGCACACCGGTGAGTCATCGCCACGAGAGAGCGAAGGTGGTCGAATCTATTATCGTACGTTGGAAAATTGTATAGAGAAAAAATAATACAATTAATTTCATTGAATAATTACAAAATTTTGAATTTTTCAAACGACTTTACGAGCAAAACGCACACGAAAATAGCGAATTTCGTATCGTCGCGAGTCACTCGACAAATTTCTCATATTTCTCGTTGAAATACACACCACCCTCCTTTTCTGCCGGTAAGTTTTCATCGTCTTTCTCGATTAGAACGGAAGTCGGTGTATTAACGATCGGAGGGAGATTTCCACAGAGACCACCGAGCAAAACCCTGGATATTTCGATATTACACGTATACAAGTGTATAGAAATACACACGTGGAAAATACACGTGGAACTGGGCACAAGAGAATACGGCTTATTTCTGCGAGGTGTTGAGACCCCGTTCGTTTCTACCCTCCTACGATTAACTCTCGCTCTTTTGTTCGCGTGTCAGAGCCACACGATTGCCCGGGCACTCTAATAAACTCTGGTCTCTTGCGAAACGACTTAATACTCACCCTCACCCCCCAACCCTCCGCCGACAACTTCTGTTTTGTGCGTTTCTATGTTTGGGCGAGTCTGGCTACTGAACTTAGGACTCAGAAGCCACGCTGGCTTTTAACTATCACAAAGAGACACAAAAGCGTGCTTAGCAAATTTTGATTATCGTTAATTAACGACGTTTTTTTTATTTCATTGAGAAAAATAAATAAATATGTTAAATCAAAAAAAGAAATGACGAATTCGTAAATAATAATTGCCAGGAAATAAGGATATTTGAAACCACGCTGGCTTTTAATTGTCACAAAGAGACACATAAGCGTGCTTAGCAAATTTTTATGTTCGTTAAATAACGACGTTTTTTTTTATTTCATTGAGAAAAATAAATAAATATGTTAAATAAAAAAAAGAAATGTCGAATTCGTAAATAATAATTGCCAGGAAACGAGGATATTTGAAACCACGCTGGCTTTTAATTGTCGCAAAGAGACACATAAGCGTGCTTAGCAAATTTTGATTTTCGTTAAATAACGACGTTTTTTTTTATTTCATTGAGAAAAATAAATAAATATGTTAAATAAAAAAAAGAAATGTCGAATTCGTAAATAATAATTGCCAGGAAACGAGGGTATTTGGAAAAGGTGACCCAGATCGTTGGACTATTGCATTGCAAGTACTCGAACTCGAGTGGGCAATCTCGATTTCAAGAATTTCAACGAGAAATCTATGAATTCCGACTCGACAAGTTTCTCGTGTTGCACTCTCTCTTGCTCAGCCCCTCGTAAACACACACACACACACACACACACACACACACACACACACACACACATATAGAGACAAATACACGAGAAGATTCTCATTCTCTAGCCCTGTAACGAGCTCGCGCACTCGTCCGCAAAATACACTCCAATGTACGACGGGCAAACAAACGTGCATGCACGATACGTAACTACTCGTGCTGCATACTGTATTATATACATTTGTGTTTGCACACCCATGTACTATAGAATATATATATATATGTATATAGAGACCAATAATAAAAATAGGAGCGAGGCACTCTCCACGAGAAACCAAGCCCACCCGTTAATTCATCAATTCCTTCTCGTTCTTTACCTAAGCAAAATTAACCCACAATTCATTCGTTAATTAAATTCAAAAATACAACAATAACAAAAAACTCAATTCATCGCTCGAAATTGAAAATAGACGCGTTTATCCATAATACAATATGATTTTATGGATCGTAATATTCGAATCAATATTTCAAAAGCGGATCCTCAAAGTAAAAAAAAAAATTGCAAAAATTCAAATCTATCGCAGCACGCCCCATACCTGTCTGATATAAAATGTATATCATGTACACAGGTAATACATACTATAGGGATATTATATACCTGTGTAGACGATCTTATGTGGTACATACATAAAATATATGGCGCATCAGTAGTATACGTTGCCTGGAGGATTTGCATTGTACGTACGTTTGTTGTATACATATTACACGACTACGAATAAGAGAGAGAGAGAGAGAGAGAGAGAGAGAGAGAGAGAGAGAGAGAGAGATAGAGAGAGAGAGAGAGAGAGAGAGAGAGAGAGAGAGAGAGAGAGAGAGAGAGAGAGAGAGAGAGAGAGAGAGAGAGAGAGAGAAAGAGAGAGACAGAGACAGAGAGGGTTGATAAGTAAGCTAACCAGGGCACAGAGGGGTTACCTATATCCTAGGTGGACAAGCTCACCCACCAACAACCTAACCCTACTCACTTCAGTGCACCGTACAATCTCTCTTCCTTCCCACTTGATATGCCTCGACTCGAACCTCTCCCCCTTCACGCTTCTTTCCATCTCGTTGTTCGCGTGCGTGCTGAAATGCTTCCCGGTTTTCACACACGTGTGTCACTGACGACTGGTAGCCTCTCCCTCTCTGTTTCTCTCTCTCTCTTTCTCTTGCTCTCTCTCTTTCTTTCTTTTCTCTCTCTCTCTCTCTCGTCGAGCTTCCAGCGTCATCGGACAAACGAGAACGAACTCACTCGTATACGTATGTATGTGTTTACGTACTACGATCTCTCTCTCTCTCTCTCTCTCTGTTTCTCTCTCGCTAGCGGCAAGTTGGAATCTCAAAGAGAAAGCAGGCACAACAATCCAGTGAAATAGAATGGGAGAGAGACCGGTGGGAGTATTTTGTGTGCTTAGGACGGTGTGGACGAGGACGCTCGCTCTGTGTGACTCGAGGGTTTTTTTTCGTATATATATATGGCTTTCTACCCTCAACGTACTTTCGAGGCAACGTCTAAAATTAGGGGAAAAGAGTAGAGAGGATTTATGCAAATTACTCGGCTCGACGCGATACCAAGCCCCTCGCGAGAAATTCGTACGATAAACTTTAACCGAGATTGTTTTTTATTCTTTTCACTTTTTGTTCCGTGTTGTTTTTTTTTTATTTCTACCGGCGAGTCTTTGCCAGGGTGAAAATCTTTAATTACTTTTGAAATTCATTGGGGAGGATTATTTCAGCTATCTTTTTTTTTCTTTTTTTTTGTTTTTTTTCGTTAACCGTAGAATATTTGTTGGGAATTCTTTTTGCGCGAGGCGAAAACGAGTTAATTGGGGAGTTTGTTGAAATTTCGCAGAATATTACAAAATGTTGAGTCGAGAAAATTTTGTTTAGACTCACCGTCGTCTTTTCGAGGCAGCGGAGAAGATGATGATGTTGGAGCTCGAATATGTCCTCCTCCCTGTAACTGTCGTCGGGAGCGAGACCACTCTCGAGGGCTGCCAGCCTCGCCTCGGCTGCTTTCTTTTTACTCACGAAAGCAGCGCCGCTCGAAGCCTTTGCTATTCTGATCCTCGCGAGTCTCGCTTTCTGCAAAAAGATAAAACGAATACGAAAATATTTAATTAAACGAGTCATTGTTTAATCGCAAAGAGACTTCAATTAAAAATTGTTTCATTAAATTATATTAATAATTAATTAATATTTAATGTTGGCTTTCAATAAACCATGGAGAAAAAAAAATGCTTTCCTCGCGCGAAAACTGAATTATCATTCCTCCAGCCAAACTCGACGCGTCGTCGACAATCTGTCGACAAATTTTTACCCCCATCGAGACACGCGTTTGGCTCGACTACTTTTTTTTCCCGTTGTTGTCCTACACACTTCGTTAATTCTCGAGGACTCTCGTCCACCGACACACTCAATTAAGCTTTTAGCGGTCATCAGGGAGAGAGAAAGAGCTAAAAGACCGAGAGAGGAAGGAGAATAGAGAGCAAAAAGCGAAAATGCGATCGAGGCATATAAGCCTTTGAGTACTCGAGGAGAGGGTGAGTTGAGAATTATCTCTCGAAGATAACGCTTTACCGTCGGGACTATATACTTGTACATCTTTATACGTATGTAACACATTAATGTGTATACATATGTATCTATGTAAAACTGTATTAGTACCGCGAAACGTGACCGAGAGAAAAGCTCTTAACGAGTCGTTAACACCAAAGCTCTCTCGAGCTCGCACGCCTGCCTTTCCGGTACTTTCCGAAACGATTATTATGTACCACGTGATGGTACTCGGGGTGCTTTCGAATTCTCTCTGTGGAAAATTTTCATTCTCTATCTCTCTCGCTTTATCTCCCTTATCGCCAAATTTTACCTTTTTTTTTTCATTGGATTTGACGTAAATCACATTTTATCCCAAATTCGTATATTTTTTTTCGTTGTTAACCCTTCGAAATAACTCTCGAGTATTTTTCCTTCGGATTAGTCCCCTTTCATTATCGTTATTTCTAAGAGCCCTCGGGGCATAATTGCTCGGCAAACTCGCCGATAAAAATGAAAAGATAATTCGCCCGAGATAGAAGACGTTGGCGAAACGGCGAGAAACTCTCAAAGTAATTAATACGAATACGGGCGCGGCTTTCATACGAACCTATATATAACTCGTAAAAAAATATATATATATATATATATATATTTCTTTAAAACGTGCCCTCGAAACTTTCGTCGTAAATCGCGATATATTTCCGGCCGGATACGTAAAAATTTTCGCGTTTAACGTAGAAAGCGTTAATGCGTTTTTCACCTAACCTTCACCATCTATATATACCCTCTCGTTAATGATGAAAATAAGACGATGATTAAGTGTAGAAGTCCGAGAATTATGACGAAAAATTAAAAAACAAAAAAGCTCTCGGTTAATTAACGCGAGAAAATTTTACCCAGCAAGAATTTATAATTTACGATAAAAACGAAATGTATTCTCGCACTCTGGAAAATTGGCTTCGCTACTTTCCTATACAACTACGTCATATTATTATTATATATATATACAACTAATGGATACCAAAAAAATCAACACATGTACTATATATATATATAGAAGAATATCATGTACAAAAATTTAATCTGCGCAGCAGCTTTCGCAAGGTTCTCGAGTATAAGAGAAAAATAGAGAGAGAGAGAGAGAGAGAGAGAGAGAGAGAGAGAGAGAGTAAGTTCGAGAAAACCCCTTTTCACTGAGCTATACGTACGTACATCTCGTGTACGATATTGCAGTAACAGTTTATATACGTTTGGGGTATATTTCGTTGGTTCGAGGGCCACGAGAGGAGAACTTTCATCCAGCTAGCGAGGAAGCCATTTATTATTTCGCGTTTCAACACCAGAAAATATGTTGTAAAACATATATATATACGTTGGAGCAGGTTTTCGCCAACTCTACTGCAACATTCTCTGTCCAGAGGGATCGAAGACGAGAGAGAGAGAGAGAGAGAGAGAGAGTAAACTGGAAAGGGTTTCCAATAAGGGCTTATACGTTTCATCGCTCGTGCGACGCGAATCCCCAGTGGTAACCGTCAGACACAATGTAAGGGAAGAAACGAACGGAAAGGCGAAAGTGTCGGAGGTTAAAATTGTAAGTGGCGAAAAGCGAGAGAAAAGAAACCCGTTTAGAACTCTTCGCCACCGTGTCGTTTGCAGGATTTTCACACTCCGAGGTAAATGTTCGATCGCGAAATTGGATAATCTCGCTTACGATCTTATTTTCCTATTCTTTATTACAAAGAAAAAAGAAAAAAAAACACTTAATTCTCATCGATTTTTATCCAAAATTGACAATAATTCACGAACGATTGAAACTAATTTCATTTTTATTCCCATCCTTCTCCCGAATACGTATTCAAATCTACATTTTCATTCGGATATATTCGAATGTTACGTGGAAAAATCCTCGCGATACGCGAATCTCGTTAAATTCAGAGCGCCGTAGAAATTTTTCGAGGCGAAGCACACACACCGAATAACAAAATTTCGCTCGTGATAAATCGCAGATGCGTTCCCGTATCTCCCCCTCCCCTCCTCCTCATCCTCCTGCTGGCCCTCCGGCTTGCTCCAGCAAAATCTTCTCTCTATCTCGCGAGCCCGCTTTACAAGTTTCCGCGACCGCACGACGGGCGTAAACTTTCTCGCGTTGCTTTTGCACGATGCGCAAAAACCTGTAAACCGCTCTCGAGACCGGGAAAATGGTGCTTCCAGAAACTCGCACGCATACAAATAAATACACACATGCTCGTATATACACACACATACACACATACATACATATATGCGAATACACTGATAAAGACCCAACGCGTTTCTGCCCTTATTCTCTCGAAACGACGGTTGTTTACGCGCGAAATATCTCGCATCGTTAAAACCCTGGAGGCGCGCTCCAACGTATACGCAAATATCATACGTGTATGTGTGCATGTGTATGTAGGAACAGCCAGTACGTAATTCACGGACGAACGAGAGCGACAGACGCTCGCGATGCACCAGCTGTGCCAGGTTCCGCAAGGAAAATAAACGCTTTGAATTCAACCGCGTCACCGCCGAGGGTTGCTTACCAGAGAGACTGTATAAACTTGTACGATATAGCTAATTGCCAATTATCTCGAAACGAAAAGTGGAGAGGATATAATTTATTAAATTTTTCGACGTTTAATTATCGATTCTAGGACGTAATGGCGATAATTAATTGTCGAAAATAATCTACGATCGATAAATATTCGTTATTACGATAATTATTTATATTTTTTAAATTATTGTTTGTTTTTTTTTATGTTTTTAATTTTTGTGTTGATTCAAATAAAATGTAGGAACATCTTTCATAGATTTGGCTGGAAAAGTAGGGATTAGATGCGTGTATAGGCCACGTAACAGAAACTGGGCACAGATCCACGCGAGAAGTTGCCACGATCCCGATTCTCGACGAGCAAGTGGGCACGTAACTGTAATTATCCTCGATTAATTAGGGTACTGGCGGTGCCAGTAATAGTACCGGCAGCAGCCGTACTGGCAACGGCTGTAGCGTTGATAGTGGCGCATAATAATTCAACCGAATACTTATACATATATGCGTATGTAGATATGTATGTGTGGAATTAGAGGGTGAGAAAGGGTGAGAGAAAGTAGAGGGTCGTAGAGAGGTCGAGGGCCGATTTTCGCAGTCTAATATAGGACCACTTATGGATTATAATAAACCAGCTGGTACAAAACATGCCAAAGCCCGACCACGCTCGATTTCGTATCGTGAACACGACATTGATTGCGAAAAAGAAATTAATGGACGTGACGACTCGTGCCAATTTTAACCAGAGAAAGGAATGAAATAAATTAAAAAAAAAAGTGAATAATAGTAATTTATTATTTTTAATGAATTAATATTTCATTAATTAAATCCTAAAAGATCGGGGGAAAAGAAAATGTTGTGTCACTAATTAACAAACAATTCGTTCTTGCTCGATGTCCCTTTGTTACGACCTAACACCCTTATTTTTTCCACCCGCTTAATCGCGAATTCTCTCGATCTAGTTTTCTCTGCACAAGAATTGTATCTCACTTTTTCTCTTTTCTTCTGTGAGAAAACAATGTTCATTGTGCAGTCGAGAACTCGAGCAGCTTTTATAAATGTTAATGGCCGACGGAGCGATATTATTTGACTCTCGATCTTGCGTAGACAAAGACCGACTACTGTTACACATTTCTCGATAAGGCGACGAATAATGTCTACAACGAAAGGTCCAAAAAAAACAAAAATCGTCTCGCGGTGAATAATCGCTCAAGGAATTTCTTTGTGAAGTCGAAGATAATAAACAATGGTCTAGAGAGATGATCGTAATAAAGACTATTTTATCGTTTATTATCGCGTCCTCGAATTATCATTGTTTTAAACTCTTTGACCCTCGCGATCGAACGAGTACCAAAAAAAAAAAAAAAAAAAAAAAAAAAACAATTCATTCTCCGTTCTCTCCGTTTCGTCAGAAATAACAAATATCACGTCATCAAGAACGAAATTCACCAGCTCACGATATTTTTTTGTGCAAGGTCAAAATTCTTTTAAAAAATGTCAAAAAATTGACTTTTTTAAAGAAAAAAAAAACAAAAAAAAGTCTAACCCTAGAAACTTGATTGTTTACGTTCACTAGGCTGTCGACAATTTACACACATAACTTTAAAAGTCTCCGATCCGTGACGGAAAAATCCGCACGACGTATTTTCCGCGATATACGCGATTGTTTTTCTTTTTGTCTGCTTTTTCTTTTTTTTTCAATCTTTACGCATCCCCCTCCATCCTCCCCTCTCCCTTATCGTTCCGTATGTGTCTCGACTCGACGGCCCCCGAGGCTGGCTTTTATCATTCGCGAAACGACAAAGTGGAATACCAGAGTGGAAAGAATACGCGGATGGGAAGAAAGAGGAATATAACACGAGGTGAATTGTACGGGTGGAGGAAGAACGGGAGGAGCGATAGAAGGGCAAAAACTCCGGTCGTGCCGAGAGTTCGTTCTAAGAATAGCGACGGGGTGAAAATAGGGGTTGGAAATCTCTCTCTGGCGCCAGGCAACAAATCGCGAATCGTTAGTGATCTCCTTCGCTTTCTCCCTTTCGCGTCGTTCTCCTCGCTCTCCTCTCTCTTTCTCTCTCTCTCTCTCTCCTCTCTCTTTCTCTCCCTCTTCGGATTTAATGAGCCGGTCGTCGTCCTATACATTCTATCGCACTGCGTGACACAACGACGTGACGCTCTCTCTCTCTCTCTTGGTCGAGCTTTCGAATGAAATTAAACAAGCACAGGCCGATGGAAACCTCGGGGATGAATATACTTTGACGAAAAAAAAGAGAGAAAGAAAACAAAAATTTACACTCGGAATATTCCGTTCCTCTGACGCAGATAATTCTCTCCGTCGGTCATGCGCGGAAAAGAATTTCTCTATTGAAATATATATTTCGTCGTGACGTCACAAATATCACGAGAAAAATAAATTTTGTATAAATTTTAAACAATAATTTTATTTTTATTTATTTTAATTTTTTTGTTTTAATGAGAAATCGTATCTTCCTTGGTCAATGAGAGAGACGTAAATATGTTTGTTTGTTATAACGCGGCGCCTGTTTCGTAAAAGGGAACGTGAAAAGCTCTCGAAAAATCATTGGTAATCGAGTAGTGATTTTTGGAGTTTACGACGAAAGAGGGGTGGAGGGAGGGGGCTTGTGCACACGCTCGTAAACTCAGGATGGATTCGCCGAGAGAAATCCCGGACGGATGTTATAGAGATAAAATTTAAACGCGTCACGATACGTAGGCATCGAAAAGCAGGAGGTCGAGTGAAACGTTCCGTATGGTTTTTCACAAACACAAACACGAACTGAAAACGAATCGAGGCAACTAACGAGGCCACGAAATATGTGTTTTGACAATCGAGCTTTAGAAACGCATTCGACGACGCACGAGAGTAAACCTTGCGACGACTAATATTTCATAATTCGAACTTGATTCTATTTTTATTCGAGTTTCTATTTTTTCTTCTTCTTCCTTTTTTTGTTTCGAGTACAAAATTAGTAAAAAATTGTTTCGAAAATTAAATCAAGATCTTTCCGTTAAATTTCGTAAAATAAGAAAATTTATTTTTCCACGAGGAGAACGAGAAAAGCGTGGTTCAAGAGGAAACAAATAAATGTTTAACAAGATATCAAGTATCGAGTTTTCTTCTGTTCGTTCGAAACTTTCGTTCTTCGCCCTCTCCACCGCCACCTTCGCCACTCTTTCAACTTTCATCGTTTCTTTTCATTCGTTCAGTAGCCTCTAGCTCTCTCGCTCGTACGAAACTTTTCCCCGATACTTTTCCACAAACACCGTTAAGGAAAACTTTTCGTCTTAATTGCCGGGCGCGTCCCGGTAATTCGATTCGTTTCAACGTAGTTACGGTTTATAAATAAATTTATTATCGAGGTAGAGCGAGGAGAAAGAAGCGACGACGAGTGCTGATAAATGTTTCAAGCGATAAGAGAAAGCTCTTCGCCCGCCCCTCCCTCCATTTTTTGGTATCCGTCGACGACTGACGAAATAGAGGGACGAAGACAGAAACGAGTCAAAAGCGAATTAACGGACGAAACCTGCCACAACTTTTCCCTCGAGCCGAAGACGAAAGTATAGAGAGAGGGAAGAAAAAGGACGAGGAAAGCGTGAGAATGGAGCCAAATGAGAGAACAAGATGGGAGTGAGGGGTTGCAAAAAAAAAGAACAAAAAAAAGAACAAGAAAAGAAAGAAGAAAAAAAAAGAAAGAAAGAAAATAGTCACCGAGTCTTTCGACGATCGAAACTCTCGTACTATATTCAAATGACTTTGGACTGTCGGGCAAAGCCGCTTAGCCCCGAGAAACGTCGTTTCGTCCTCGGTCGAACGAGGAAAAGAGGGTGTACGAGGGGAAAAAACCGGAGGGAGGGAGGGAGGGAGGGGGTAGGAGTAAGGCCACGATATCAAATGCAGATTCAGAGTCAACAGAATGGAGATTCATAGAGTCACGAGGGAGCCCTCGCAATTGAAGAATAGCCGGGCGTGAAATTCAGATTTACGGACGACCGACGACGTTGGTTCCCCCACTCCTATACCCCCACTCCTCCTCTCAACAGCACCGACTCGACATATACGTATATACCCAAGAATTGTATATTTTACGTTCGTGGTTTATACATTATGCCACGTTGAACTATGTACGCCGCATATTTCTCCCTAAATCGAGAGACATGAATTTTTTTCGAAAAAATTCGCTCCACTCTCGAGGCTATAAAAACAAAAAAAATCAAAATTTAATTCAACACTCTCCGAATAAATTTGTAATATCGTACGAAAAACGTTAAAAAAATAATTAATCTTTGAAATTATCGAAAATCGTTAATTATTCGAGTCAAAGGACGAGAAATTCGACGAGTTGCGTCGAAACATCAAAGAGCTCGAACAGCGAGACTAATATATTTATGTATAGGAGGAGGGATGAAGGAAGAGGATATTGCATCAAAGCAGCCCTTATGTCGTGCGTAAGAGTAGCTGGTTCGCTTGTTAGAGCGCACGAACGAGGCGCTTCGTCTCGCTCGCTTCGGCACGCGCGCCGTAGTTATATTGTATAAGCTCGTGGGGTGTTGCCGATGCTTTCTCGTTTCTCATCAATCGAGGACTCGCTGTAGCGTAAATACCGCGAATAACCCAGGGTTTAACGATTTCTCTTGGAAGTTTCGCCTGGGAGATAGATGACGTTCTGAACTTAACCACGTGTGTATAACTGTGTCCACACAGGTATGAGATAAGAAAGGCACACACATATATATATAATGAAAATTATATATATATATATATATATATATAATTTTCAACGTGTAATAGGAAGAAGCCCAGAGAGATTTCCTTCACGCAGGATCAGGAGCGATACCAGTGGCGTGTACGACATCAACGGTATACCAGGGGTAGAGAGAAAAAAAAACATCTCGGTATAACTTCAACGAGGTTTCTCGCTCAAAGTTTTACTCCTCCGCCACGTTCGACGTTACGAATCGTTCCTACTGACTAACATACAACGTGTCTCGCGTTTACACGAGAATCTCGTTAACCCTGTCTCACAGCCGGATGATACGCTTTTGCTGGTTGGAAGCTCGGTGGTAGATAGGGGGGCGTCAAAGAAGACGAGGGAAACGTGATTGAAAGGGAGATAGAGGGCGAGAAAAAAGTTTATATTATCGTGAGACAAAATACGTAAATTCTTAAATTTGCTTCGAATAGCAGGTTTTATTTTTTTATTATTTTTGATTATTAGATTAAATTACGAAAAAAAATTGTTTAAATTAGATAGAAAGTGTTTTAGAATAGAAAATTGCAACTGGGGTTAGTTTTATTCGAATTAAATAATAAATCGTGACTTTTTATTTAAAGTTTAAATTCACCCTGGAAAAAAATAAAAAAGAATGCTTCTCTCATTTCGTCCTTGCGCAGCCCCTCATCGATCAACCCTCCGGCACAGTCTCGAGTGTGGAGCGAGGCACTAATTCGATTTCTTTTATCTACCGGAAATACGTTCTATCTGTCTGTGTTTTTTTTTACCAGAGTTAGATTTAAAGCCGCGTGAAAACCGATGCATTAAGGGTGGGATGGCGGGCGTATCGACGAAGAAAATGAATGGTGCGGAGCCGATCGAGAAAACGTAGACAATAATCTTGAAAAAACGAAAAAAGAAAAAAAAGCGTGAATTAACCCTCGAGTACGGAAGAGGGTGGAAAATAAAGGGGTGGCTTTGGATTCGTAGATTGGACGAGAAACTGGAGAAAAGAGGAGGTTCGTATGTTGAAAATGAGGTACTGGCCGGTATGAAAGGCGAGAGAGAAAAAAAACGAGGAGAGAGAGAGAGAGAGAAAAAAACGAGAAAGTAGAAATGTCCAACGAGGACATTACACAGCTGGCCGCGATCCCGCGACTGACCACGCAGACTCGTTACTTCTTCGATTCGCGTTCTTACAAACGTAACACCGACACACATTTACAACCCTCTCGTTCTCTCCCGTGCACCCTTTTTACCTCGCGAAACGCAAAGACTCGCTCCCATAAATAACTCGACTCTCGAAGTTGGGGGAATTACCGATAAATCTCTATTTTTCAATCCTGATCAGCGTGTGAAACAGGGACAAGATAAATAGCCCCGAGGCTTTGAATTATAGCTTTCGTATTTTGCGCGAATTCTCGCGAATTTTTGACGAATTAAAAAAGGCTACAAAAAAAAATTGTAATTAAATATTTAAAAAATTAAATAGAAACAAAATGTAATAAACAAGAAATTAAAAAATAAAGTCATCGATGATTATTTATTATCTTTGTAAGTTATTTGTTTTCGAGCGGCAACAGGCTAGTGAGATTAACTTTTCGACCGCGTTTTTTCGTGGCTCGTGCCATAATGAAGAGGGTGAAAGGAAAGTATAGCCCTTTTATTAACGATGAATAATACGGGGTGCGTGACTATTATTATTACGCAAGGGTAGGTATCTCTGGTGGATTCGCGGGGCGGAGGGAAAAAAGGAAGAAAATATACGCGTGTGAAGGACCATGCATCAAAAGCTGTGATTGCGTGACGGACTATTCATCATCCCTCCCGCGAACTATATAACCACTTTCACCCTTCCACCATCTCTCACACTTCCATCCCCCTTTTTTCGTGCGTGATTTTCCGAAACGATAATTCCATAGATTTCACACTTCCTCCTGTTACCCGAGTATCCTTTCACCCCCCCGTCACGAAAAACTACCCCTAAGTATATACAGCAGTGTCTACAACCCTCAAAGTGGAATCTTCTCTCAAATTCAACCCCTAAAATGAGCAAGAAAAAAAAGGAACTTCCACGAAAAAACAAAAAAAAAAAAACTTGGCGTACGAAAAATCGTCACGAGGACTTTTAATTCGGGTGGTTTAACGTTTGATCGCGGTCGCTCGGTTCCTTTGAAAAAAAAAAGAAAAAGGAAACAAAACATGAAGCTAATATTTTCGATCGACCACCCTGCGTTTATTTACGATAAAAATATATAGATAGTAAGGTATTGAGAAACGAGCCCACTCGTTAGTACCGGGAACCATCGAAACAAAACGCGACACACACACACACACACACACACACACACACACACACACACACAGGGTTTCGAGAATGCTGCGGTACAACGCAATTTTGGTCACTCTGTGTGTATGTGTGTATAGCAAGAGCTGGATGTGTGTGTGTATTTGTGAAATCGACGAGGATCGATGTGCGTCACACACGTTTCTAGACTGGGAGAGGGGGTAAAGTGAGGTTGGAAATTCGAGTCACCTCGTTCTCCAACACAGCAACCCTCTACGTTTTTTCACTCTCACTCTCACTCTCTCTCTCCCCTCTCTCTCTCTCTCTCTCTCGCTATATATATATATCCCTCTCTCTCACTCACGCCATGTGCTCCCAGGCATTTTCTATCTCACGCTCCGAGAAACAATCAACCTCTCGGGAGCATCGTGTGCGCTCATCGATACACACAAAGTCACGCACACAGTGAACGATTCTCGATAGGTCGAATATAAAAGAGCTTAACGAACGCGGGAGCGAGGGACAATCTCCTCCCTTCTCCTCCCTCCCTTAGCTTTTCCTCGATGAAGTATTCACACCATCGGGTAGGAGAGAGTGTTCGACCAGTGTCGAGCTATGAAAATAGAGACGAACGAATCGCGCATCTTTCGCATTCGCGGTAATGATCGATCCTACGTGAAAAAGAAAGAAGACGTAACAAAAAACATAAATAAATAAATAAAAGTTTCTATCACGAGTCTCGACGGAGAAACGACGAAAATGATGATAATTTAATACAATGAACGAAATGATCGATAAATTCAATGATACGATCGTGATTTTTTTTTGATGCTTCGAAGGAAATACGAAAATTTGAGGATTTTCGTTTTAATTAAGGGAAATATTTAATTCGTCGTTGCGAGAGGATGAAAACATTTAATTGTCGATGCGGATTCGAGTCTATTGAGTTTTTGTGGCGTTCGGTCATTCTACTCGACGTTTATCGTTGGAACGACGAGAGAGAGAGAGAGAGAAAAAGAGAGAGAGAAAGAGAGGGAGGAAGGGGAACGAGGGAAGTTGAGTGAATGAACACCACCAGGACTGCTTTCACAGTCGGCTTTCGATAGAATTTCGAAAGCTCTCTCGTACGTTGTATTCCCATCGTGTGTGCCCAGGGCTGGTGTGCGGAGAGATACACAGGCCGAAGCGAACTCCGAGAGGGCGAACGTAGCGTTTTGAAGAGGAGAAAGGATCGGCTCGACTGTGATAATCCTGGAAATGCTAGCGAACTAGGAAGCTTTTTACTCTATGACTCTCTCTCTCTCTCTAACAGCGAACTGTCGAACTTCAGAACAGAAAAAATTCGAATTTAAAGCACTACCTCTTATTTTCAAACCGAAGAATTTCAACCATGAAAAAAAAATATTTTCTCAACGATTGATCAAACGTCGAATTTAATCGATAAAAATTAAAAAATGTAAACACAGAAAAAAAATATCTTTTTTCCCTTAGGCATATTTTCATCTGTAAAATAATTAAATTTAATTTTATTATTCGATATTATTTTTAATAAATTCCTGGCGTGTCTTTTGCCCCGACGGACCGATCGGTACACAGTCGTCGTTGCATCAGTCGTTCCGTCTTCGTGCGAGTCCAACTTGGACGATATCTCGAACGCGAAGTACGTAGGGAAGAGGAAAGAAGAGAAGAGAGAAGAGGCGTGTGAAATAGTGGTAATGAACTGAAGGTAGCTATTGGCGAGTCGCCAAGCCAAACTCCTCGTTCTTGTGATTCTCGTCGAGAGTCTCGCGGGCTCGTCTCTCGACATTTGAGACGGAAAACGCGACGTCGACGCTTCGATTCTCTCTCATTCTCTCATTCTCTCATTCTTTCTCTCTCTCTCTCTCTCTCTCTCTCTCTCTCTCTCTCTTTCTCTCGTTCTCTGCCTCTCTCTCTTTCTCTGTCTCTCTCACTCGCATACACAAAAGCACACAGGCGTAAAAGAGAACGAGAAGAGAGCTGGCAGTTCACGATATCCCGTATTATCGTCACAGACGGCACGCGAACGTCATGTATGATTCTCTAGATTGATATCTATATACATATCTTTCTAAAAACAAGAATACAAGTCGAAAACGTTGAAATAAACAATATAAGAAAATCTTTAAAAATAAAATATTTTCTTTTTCTAATAAATCGATTTTTGTTTTTACCATTTGAAAAAAAATAGTTCGCGACTCGGATAAAAATCGGTTTTTCTCCTTTCAACGTTGACTTAATTCTTCGTTGTTTTTACGATTAACTTTAATAACCCACGAGCATACCGCGACGTCAAGCAAATCAAACAGCCGTTTTCATTCCGCAATTCGTTTTTCCACCCTTTCTCCTCTTCTCTCCGTCTCTCTCCCTATCTATCTTCCTTCATGTTGTCACGATTTTATTACCGAACGTAAAACTAGTCGGTTACGACAGGAGTATTTACAGCGAAACGAAGAAAAATCCTAACTCGTAAGTGCAATCGTACATTCGGATCGAGGAGTTTCGCACGCGACACTGAAAGCTTTCCCGGTGACAAAAACGCACGTCGATATACACAATCCTCTGTTAAAAGTACTCGGAATTTCCTGTTTCTTCGAGTCTCGTTTACGTTAAAATAGTTTCTCGTCACGATTCGCGAAACGTTCGAGGCACGAGATATTTCTCTGACGTTTTTTTTTTTCATTCGAGTCGCGATATTTCAACCCCCTATCCTCTCTACCCTCCTCTCACTCTTTCTCTCTCTGTCTCTCTCTCTCTCTCTCTCTCTCTCTCTCTCTCTCTCTCTCTCAAGAGTACTAATCGAGGGAAAATATGCGTTTTGGAATGTTTCCTCAAGAATCCTTAAAATTTTTCGACAAAAACGCGAATTTATTGACGATAAGCTCTAGATATTCAATCGTACTCGAGATAATTGGCACGAGAGTTAATTGGAGACTGTAAATACGTATATAGGTAAGATACGCGAGTGATAAAGAAGAGAGCACATTCCTGATAAAGAAGCTCGAAGCGTCGGATAGTTACTTAAATAGTCCTCGAAGAATTGTTGGCATTACCGAGAACTACTTGGCCTGATTGCTCTAGCTTCGATAGAAATATTCACCCCAACCCTCAACCCCCGCCCCTCCCTCCTAATTACCATGTTCATCCAAGCCGATTCGTACTTTCTCGTCTCCCTTCTCTTTATTTTTGTTTTTTCTTCTTTTTTTCCATTTTTTTGTCTCCATCGTAGCTCATTATTATTCGCTCGAAAAACCTTTTCGTTTCGTGAGCTCGCCTGGCTCCGAGATTTCGGTCGATATCGGTTGTCAAACTATGCGGAAATACATCGGGGGAACACGTCATCCATTATTCATACCGAATCATCGGTCTTCGTTTCGCATCGAGGAAAACAAAATACAACGACCCGACGACCGCGCTCTTTTTTACCCCCACCCCCATCCCTCATAACCCCACCCTTCATACATCTCGTATGAGATTTTATCGATATCGAGTACACGATAAATCGAAGGGTAACAGACACGTTCTAGTTCCTACTCGTAATAAGCGCGACGTTAATCGATGTTTCGTTGAATTTATCAAAACAATCCCCAATTAAAAAAATATATATATATATATAATTAAATGAAAGGCTATTTAAAAAATGTCGTTTAATTTGAATTTTCTATCCCTTAAGAGTATTTTTGTTTTCTTTTTTCGTATCCGATTTATTCATGGCGACTTTTAATCGACGAGGGTGCAATATTTTTATTTCTTATCCAGGGAAGAACAAATTTTCTCGTGTTTTCTCGCAATTACATCACTTTCGTGCTTTTACGACTTATTAGTATTCGCCGGGAATGACGAAACGGCGAAACTCTCACTCCTTTCTCGGTTTTACGTTGCCTCTGCTTCACAATCTCCGGCTCTGTCTCACTTCTTTCCGCTAGCTTTTACGCGTATATACACACGTATATACATATATATATACTCAGACACAATATATATATATATAGAATCGCTAGACCAGCTTTTCTCGTCCTCTCGTTGGGGCAACCGTGCAAGAAATTCTCGTACGAGAAGCATCAGCGATATAACCCGCAGTGACTATATACGTGAATATAAATGTCGAGGGAGGGAGAAGCATCTAGAGAAGCGTCACGTAGTAGGTGCAGCCCCAGATGCAACCCCTACGGCTCGGCAATTTCACGAGAAGCGTGTTTTTTCGCTTTTCTTTCGTCGCATATATTTTTTTTCTCTCTTTTCCTCTTTCCTCTTTCCTCTTTCCTTACTACCACCCTTCTTCTTCCATTTGCCTTTTTTCTCACTCTCAACCTTGCTAGAAAAGGGTGCGCTCGTTCTCTTTTTTTTCGAGAGAGAGAAAGAGAGAGAGAACGATCTCTCTCATCGTGGTGTATGGATCTCTCGTTACATGCCATGAAAAAGTGGGAGAGGCTTGGATGAATTCAGTTTTCGAGCTCGCCCAGGCTCACCAACGAAATACATTCTTACTCTCCCGGCGTTTTTTTCTCCATTCCACTCGACGTTCCATCTTCCAGCTCGCTCTATACGATAAACTGACGTTTTTTTTTTATTTTTATTTTCTCTTGTCCCTTTTTTGTTTTATGATTGCTCTCCCGCGATACGAGATCCACCCTCTCCACTTATTTCGTATCTAAATATACATCGCCTCGTTCTCTCACCAGCTGG
This sequence comes from Netelia virgata, assembly GCA_951802705.1. Classification (NCBI taxonomy): domain Eukaryota; kingdom Metazoa; phylum Arthropoda; class Insecta; order Hymenoptera; family Ichneumonidae; genus Netelia; species Netelia virgata. The sequence goes on from OX637863.1 coordinate 50,945,838, forward strand.
ACCTTCCATCCTCGTTTTGCTTCGCCTCCTCGTCGAAGAAGTATTAGAAAGAAGAAGAAGAAAAAAAACACGTATACACGAGAAAAATGTTTAACGAAGATTGATTTATCGACGACGTTCGATAAAATCGATCGATTTTATTTCTCTAACCAACAATCTTTCTGAATTTAATTAATTTTCAACGAAAAATCGACAAAAAAGAAAATTATCACTATTTTTTACACGATTTATTTTATAAACGACAAATTTGTAATTTCGTACTAAAAAAAAACTCGATAAATCCTTCCTGCCGTGTACGATACGATAACGCGCTATAGGGTTTTATCAATGTCGAAAGTCACGTGGTCTCGTTTTTCTAAGCATCGAGAAGATTAATGACTCGCGGTAAGAGTCGATTTAATCACTTTGGTTCGCTGCAACGGATTTCCTCGCCATTTCCCGCTCAGCACGGACGTGAAGTACACTAGTAACCGATTGTGTCGGCTCGAACCGGCATAAATGCAACGTGTGCATCGTTTAAGGGAGGGGGTTAAGGGCGATGTGAAACTAGAGACGAGAATATGCCTATACGTATATAAAATCACGTGTATATATATATACACACATATATATATATATATATATATACACACATATATATATATATATACACATACATACGTCGTATATATATGTCGTTTCGTGTGCTAATGTCAGGCTCATTCATCAGACCTGCCCGCGAGCTTATATTCCCTTTAGCTGTCGCTCGCACGGACGCGCAAAATGTTCTCAAGAGGGAAAGGGATCGAGCTATCCACTGGCGATGGCGTTGGCCGGTAAATATCGGAAGTAGTAACGAGCCGAGTCGAGGAGAGATCGTGCGAGAAGGAAGGAGGTGGGGAGGGGCGATGAGCTAAACCTCGCGTCGACAAAGACGAAGGGAATCGCATTGAGCTTTTCGAAATCGTCGAAATAGACCGAGGGAAGGGGGGCTTGCGAGAAATGCACTCGCGAAGGGTGAAATTGATCGACGACGTATCCAACTTTAATTTTAAGTGCCTATTAATTCGTGAACGATATAGGAAGAGAATTTATCGTCTCTCGATATGAAAAACGGGAAGTTTATATTTTAACATTGAAAAATTTGTATTCTCTGATACAAATTTTTGATTCTGATATTATTTTCGATTAAAATTGAATAATGTCAATTAAAAAAATTATAAATAAATGCAATTTTTTACAAATTTTACGTGGTAAGGTGGTACTTTTTCGGAGAATTTTGTGAGTCGAATGAATCGAAGGAGTAAAAAAAAACGAATCTGTTCGGATGAGAGAGTTTCGCATTTTCCTCCCTAGGAACGTTTCGCATCGCGGGTTTTCCCTTCGCACGTATATAACGCAACGCCATCCCTCACCGGTTCTCTCGCTGTATTATACCGAAATTCTCGCGCGAGTTTCGAGTCTCCGGACACGAGAGCTGTTTTTCGTTTCCTCTTCGTCAGTCTCCACTCTCTCTCTCTCTCGCTCTCTCACTCTCACTCTCACTCTCTCTCTCTCTCTCTCTCTCGCTCTCGCCATCCCCCACGGCCCTTAGATTTTCTCTCGCGCGGTGCACACGCCTGGCTGTAAATCTTTCTCAGGGCATAAGTGACGAGAGAATCTGAAAATTTGCATGCGTCATGACCGCTTCCGGTTCGCTCTCTTGCAGCCGCGAATGGGTGAATATATAAACGTGGGTTGCTTCTCGTACGAGCATTTTAGCAGACGTTTTAGAATTCACGAGGCGAGGTTTACGATAAAAGGTTACGCTAAAAATCAAACCTACGAGAAACAGAAACAGAAGAAGAAGAGGAAGAAGAAGAAGAAGAGGAGGAGGACGAGGGATGAGAGGGGGTCGTAACGACCGGAAAAGTTTTCACCGCGAAAAATCTTCCAGTAGGTAAGAACGAGGGAAGCTTTGATTGATGGGAGTGAGTTCTCGTGTCGGTGCAACCCTAGTTCGAAGATTTTTCCAATTCATCGAGAAAACTTTCGCTCCTTCGTCCTCCTCGAGTTAAAAATTTTTCTTTGAAATTTCGTGAATTAATAATATAAAAAAATGTTAATTTAAAAAAAAACGACAATTATAATATTTTCGATAATTCGACTCACCCTCTGTGCCTTTCTCTTATCGGCACGTTGATTCTGGTGATAAATACGACTGAAATTGCTGACGATAACAGGCACGGGCAGAGCTATGACGAGAACTCCGCTCAGCGAGCAAACACCACCAACGACCTTTCCCGCGATCGTTTCTGGCACCATGTCACCGTATCTGCAAACATAGACGAGAAATTCCATATTTATTATCAGAAAATCATACTTTTATCATTGTCACAATAATTTCTCGATAATTCACTCATTTTTGCGACGATTAAATTAAAATTTTGCAAATTCAACTCCTATTGTGTCCAACCTTCTCTCTCTCTCTCTCTCTCTCTCTCTCTCTCTCACTCTCACTCTGTCTTTCTCTCCCTCTCGCTCTCTCTCTCTCTCTCTCTCTCTCTGTACTAGGGGACAGAGTGCATTAGTTACGCGTAGGTGGTACGCGGTATAAAATATCTAAAATATGTATAAGTACGTATTTGCTACGTGGTATGGAACGTATACGATGGTATCAACGCAATGACGCAGGGGTTGCCGCTTCTCGAGGGTACGCGTAAGGTGTACACGTAGCGCCATCTATATATACTCCCGGGGCTATAAAACTCTGGTATACGAGAGTTACGTGTCTGGAAACTCGGCTAGTCATACAAAGCTGTATATATATATATATATATATATATATATATATATATATATATATATATTCAGATTGGTATGACTATATATATACAGTGCGAAAGTACAGTATGCTTTTGGTCTTCAGCGAGAACGAGGGGGTGGAAACCACCCTGACCGATGCGCCAGCACGTATGCTCACTTCGCGAGAGTCTCGCTGCGGATACGTCCGCGGTCATATTTTACCGTCGTCGTACAATCTTCTCGCCCCTCGCGAGAAGAATGTCGAGCGGAGAAAGTAAAACCCCCGAAGACGCGGAAACAGCGACGAGGGGGTTGTTTTTGTTGTTGTTGTTTTTTTTGTTATCGCACCAAACAGATAAAACTTCGCCTGAAATATTTACCTGGGAGCGTGACGCATTCTCGGGAGAAAGAGAAACGAACGAGAATAAGGGGGTGGAGAAGTGAAGGGGTGGAAGAACACCCTTCCTGAAAGAATAATCGACGATGTTCGCTTTGTCACTTTCGCTCTGGTTCCATGTCTTTCCTAACTCGCGCGTGAGTATTTCTCGCGAAGGATGGTCTGTCGAGTTGAAAATATTTAGGGGGATGAAAATTTAAGGGGATGATCGCGGCAACGAAAATAATTAATTTTTGTAAACGATCATTCTTATTTTTTATCGCGTTTGGTTTTTTTCATCCGTGGTGTCGGATGATGCGATGTTCTTTTTTTTCTTTTTCTTTTCAGGGGATTTTTGTTGTTCGCTATTCGTGAATACGAAAAACGTATTAAGAGAATGCGAAGTGGAAGAGCCACGAACGCGATCGATAGGAACGCCTCACGAGCCTTCTATTTCCTCGAGCGTTTTGCGCGGAAGTAATTCATCGCTCTCTCGCTCTCCCCGTGTGTGCTTTTCTGCGGTTGATGGCTTTCTTCCTCGTCGAATTTCAACCGAGCTCGAACCCTCCCACTTCCTTCTCCTCGTACGTAAATTTATCCTCTGTTTTCTTTTCTTTTTCTATCGAATAATAAATATTCTCAATCACATTTCCAATCTTCGTTACGTCAAAAAATTATCGTTACAGTCTCCTAAGGGGTGAAAAGAATTTTTCAAACTACGTAATTTCCTACGTATGAAAAGTTTTTATTATTTTCTCGACGTGCGATAGAAAAGATCTTCGAAGAGAAATAATAATAGAAAGAAAAAGAAAAAGAAAACGAACGTGACTGGATTATTTCTTCACGCGCGCGCGTGTGTGTGTGTGTGTGAGGAGTTTTCGTCTTTTAATGTTCCTATCGCGCCTTTTCTCTCGGCCTCGAGTCGCCCTGCGCTACTTTGGTACGTGTGGCATAAGAATAAAGGGAGAAAGAAAGAGAGAGAGAGGAAGAAAAGGGAACGTGGGGGTAGAGAGACACACAAACTTGGGCTTATCCGGCTGACGGAGCGTGCCAAGCTGAGTGAGTTATGGAAAGGGGATATGGGACAAAGTAGTCGCTTATTTTTCCGTAATATCGAGTGAAATTGGAACGAGGCCATTCGCGAAAGCTATTACATTTCCTTTCCTCGCTACGATGGCCCTCCAAATTCTAACGTACAACTCCTACGTCCGTTTACAAACTGATTGTGAGACGTGCTCGAAATGCTCGTGCCTTCTTTCGTTCGATCGTCGTTGCATATTATTATTTCTATTATTTTTCTTATGTTTATTATTTCTATTATTTTAAATCGTATTTCTTTATCATTATTATTTACTTCTTCGATAATCATTTTTCATTAATGGAGAATTTTATGAGGAACCAAGAACGAAGAAATTTCAAAAAGTTTGTCGTCGCCGAATATTCGAGCGAAGACGATCGACGTTCGAATTTTCGTCGAACTGCCTCGTTATCGACCCGTACCGTCTGTTCGTAATGCGACGTTATGCGAAATTCTCAAGCTGTAATCCGACATTCCGATAGTCGCCCCTCCACTCGCGTGGCTCCGGCGTCCATCGAGCGGGCACGATCCACGTTTCGAGAATCTCGCGACTGAGGAACCAGTGTGGGATTATACGAAGGAAGTAGAATGGATCGAGCGAGCCATGAAATTAACAAGATTCTCATGAAGCTCTATCGTGCACCGTTGACCCTTCTCTGGATCCTCGCTCGCGCATATTTTCCGCTGTCGTTACAGAGGCAGCTTCGAGCAAACCCACCGGGGGGTAAGTCAATTTTCCGGCGAGCAGCTCTTAGCCACCCCTGAAAGACGAAGATCGCCGAGCGAATTTTCCTCGCAAAGATGAACATTTCCCGAAAAAAGAAAAACCTCGAGAAAACTGTTTGTATATTCAACCCTCCACCCTCTAGATCTTGCTTCGATCAAAAAGATCTTCGAACGAATTTATTTTTCAATGCATTTTTTCTTCACGACTAATACAAGAATAAAAAATATTTCATTCTATTTCGAATATCTTGAAATTTTTCCATTTCTAATTTTTCAACGAGTAAATATCTTCGAGCAACCACCCTCTTGCGTCGCTTCGTCACCAAGGCAGCGGAATAATCATACAGAGAAGTCGAACATCTCGAGTACAAAGAGGGAAACTCACGAGGGTTATAGAAGAAAGAGGGAGGATGACTCGTCGCAACCCCGATTGTTCGAATTTCCGGTATGTATTCCCATGAGAATCGTAGGGGACATTTCCCAATCATCGTAAACACGGATTCGCTACGGCGATACCTCGGAATTATTTTTCAATGCATCTTTCTTCACGCCCAAACAAAAATAAAAAATATTTAATTCTATTCCGAATATCTTGAAATTTTTCCATTTCTAATTTTTCAACAAGTAAATATCTTCGAGCAACCACCCTCTTGCGTCGCTTCGTCACCAAGGCAACGGAATAATCATACAGAGAAGTCGAACATCTCGAGTACAAAGAGGGAAACTCGCGAGGGTTATAGAAGAGAGAGGGAGGATGACTCGTCGCAACCCCGATTGTTCGAATTTCCGGTATGTATTCCCATGAGAATCGTAGAGGACATTTCCCAATCATCGTAAACACGGATTCGCAACGGCGATACCTCGGAATTATTTTTCAATGCATCTTTCTTCACGCCCAAACAAAAATAAAAAATATTTAATTCTATTCCGAATATCTTGAAATTTTTCCATTTCTAATTTTTCAACGAGTAAATATCTTCGAGCAACCACCCTCTTGCGTCGCTTCGTCACCAAGGCAACGGAATAATCATACAGAGAAGTCGAACATCTCGAGTACAAAGAGGGAAACTCGCGAGGGTTATAGAAGAGAGAGGGAGGATGACTCGTCGCAACCCCGATTGTTCGAATTTCCGGTATGTATTCCCATGAGAATCGTAGAGGACATTTCCCAATCATCGTAAACACGGATTCGCAACGGCGATACCTCGGAATTATTTTTCAATGCATCTTTCTTCACGCCCAAACAAAAATAAAAAATATTTAATTCTATTCCGAATATCTTGAAATTTTTCCATTTCTAATTTTTCAACGAGTAAATATCTTCGAGCAACCACCCTCTTGCGTCGCTTCGTCACCAAGGCAACGGAATAATCATACAGAGAAGTCGAACATCTCGAGTACAAAGAGGGAAACTCACGAGGGTTATAGAAGAGAGAGGGAGGATGACTCGTCGCAACCCCGATTGTTCGAATTTCCGGTATGTATTCCCATGAGAATCGTAGAGGACATTTCCCAATCATCGTAATCCCGGATTCGCAACGGCGATACCTCGGAATTATTTTTCAATGCATCTTTCTTCACGCCCAAACAAAAATAAAAAATATTTCATTCTATTTCGAAAATCTTGAAATTTTTCCATTTCTAATTTTTCAACGAGTAAATATCTTCGAGCAACCACCCTCTTGCGTCGCTTCGTCACCAAGGCAGTGGAATAATCATACAGAGAAGTCGAACATCTCGAGTACAAAGAGGGAAACTCACGAGGGTTATAGAAGAGAGAGGGAGGATGACTCGTCGCAACCCCGATTGTTCGAATTTCCGGTATGTATTCCCACGAGAATCGTAGAGGACATTTCCCAGTCATCGTAATCACGGATTCGCAGCGGCGATACCTCGGAATTAGTAGTGAACGGTGCCGCCTGAGCATACCCACGGGACGTGACGATGTGCTGCTCTCGACTAACGTTATATATGGAATAAACGGCAACCGTTAGAAGGGTTGATTCCCGTTAGGTAACGGACCGGCAGGAATGGAACGTAACCGAGGCACGAGGAGCAACGTTTCGTACACCGCACGTATGTGACTTAATTTGATAAAGGGGACGACACAGGACGCTCCGACGAGCCAACGTTGAACGCGATTGATCGTGCGATTGTGCAAGCCTCTCGACCATACCTCCTCCCCCTTGGCAAGAGAAGGGGGTGCGTCAGGTAACTCTCGAGTCTCGACGACGACCTATACGCTCTCTTGTGCACGAAAGGGACGAGAAGGAGGGATGTGATGGTCCAGAACGCGCCGTGGGGACGATTTACTCACCAACGTTCCGATATCTACGTGTATATACCCCGTCTATGTAATACGCGTATCGTCACACATCCTCGATTTTCCACCGACGCCACGAGGTACTCGCAGGACAGGTTGCAATGCTCGTGAATTAATTCGTTCTCACGCTCTCGCGAATTTACAGTTTCGTCGCGTATGACGAGAGATTATCACGCTTACGGCTTGTCTCCCGACGATAACGAGGAAAATTATTTCGAGAGTCATTTATCGACCGGGGTTTAACGATAATTAGGACGTTTAAATATTGAAAAATTCGCAAATTTATAATCTTCATTAATTAATTTATGGTGCAATTTTTTTTTTAATTTTTTGATACTCGAATTTGATACGAGGAAACAAATGGAGACTAAATTTGTTGGCAAAGATCGAACGTGTTGATTGATCAGCGAGGAGAGAGAAATTTTGGCTCGTTATCTCCCACGAGATCCGAAATTATAATTTTTAATTGTTTTAACGAGGGTCGTGTGAGAAAGAGCGTATGTCCCAGAAAATCTCGTTAAGCTCCCTTATGACTGTTAAATCGCGGTTATATAACGGGACTTCTTCCAACTTAATGTTTCTTAACCGTGAGACATTAATCGTTTCTGTCGCGGTTAGATGAAATTTCTCGCTAGTGTTAATTATTCGTTGCCTCGTTCAACTTTTGGGACTCGTGTTTTCAACGCTCGTCGCTCTTCACCTCCTTCGCAAGTAGATGTACATTTATATATAAATTTGCGCGCTGACACAAAACTGACCAAGTTTATTCGAGGAAAATCCGCGTTCTCTCTCTCTCTCTCTCTGTCTCTCGCGTATTTTTAAGAGGGTGCATAGTCCATGCGAGAATGATAGAACTCTCGAGGAGGGAGGGAATAGACAAAGAGAGAGAGAGAGAGAGAGAGAGAGAGTAGAAAAGCCTGCGCTCCGTTAACTTATAATAACCGGACGAGAGAAGACAGCCAGCAGACGCTCGCTTCATCATCCTAACGCTTTTCTCGAATTCATCCCGCGTCCGCTTTTTCGCTACCCTACGATATAAGTATAAAACGCTCGTGAGTAAACGAAGCGTACGTAAGTGAGAAGGCAGGGCCATAGTCGTCCGACGGCTTCTCTCGTGTCTAAACCCCCGTCGAGACGAGTCTCGTTGTTCATAAACGAGATAATAATAACGTCGCGCGCATCTTGACACGTGCCAGAATGCGCGTAAATTTTCAAACGAGTCTCGAACGTTGAACGGCCGACAGACTTTCGTTGCTTTATCCTCGAGATTTTAATCGTCCTAATAATTATCATTACGACAATAAAAATAAATTTTCTTTGTTTTTTTTTTATTAATTCAATATTTTCATCAAATTTGCATTGTCATCGATTTTACGGGACACATAAATGACGAACGAGAGCCACTCGAATCCGAGAATAATTACTTTCGAACGTGCCACGTGAACGTCGAACAACCGACAGACTTTCGTCGCTTTTTCCTCGAGATTCTAATCGTCCTAATAATTATCATTACGACAATAAAAATAAATTTCCTTTGTTTTTTTTTTATTAATTCAATATTTTCATCAAATTTTCATTGTCATCGATTTTACGGGACACATACATGACGAACGAGAGCCACTCGAATCCGAGAATAATTACTTTCGAACGTGCCACGTGACTAAAGTCTATTTTAATAACTCAGCTATTTATCTCGGGGTCCGATCGAAAGCTGTGCCCCGCTGTTTATATTAGAATATGATCGATATATCCCGACCTTACGCGAGAGATAATTAACGATTGGTAATTATTGTGGATGGTCGAGCGATCGTACGGATAAAAGAGGGACGCCTATATGCGATACATAAATAATATACGCGAAGGATCGGTATGGATATCCGACGAGAAAGGGGGAGGGGGGAGGATTGTGAAAACGAACCGCGCAAAGTCCACGTCGAAGCTGGGAAGAGGGGGATTGACGAGTGAAGGAAAAAGGGGGATTGGGTCGAGGGATATTCAACGAGCAAACGTGAGAGGGTTGACCCATATTTTTTTTTATATCATTCCCCTCCTCGTATTTTCCTTTCGCGTACATTTATATTTATATGGGTGTATTTATAGGCAAGGGTGCGGGGGGCAGGCATGGAGGATCTCTTTAAGCTGCAGAGGGAGAAAAAAAGGAAAAAAGGAAAAAAAAGCGCACGGCTTTGACGCCTACCACGTCGGTGACCTTGATCGCGCATCGTTGAACACACAGGGGCGCGAAATTATTGTTATTATTATTTAGTGAAAATGAACGCAATCGGTGGGAGGGAAAAAAATCACCGATGAAAAATGATACTGGAAAAGTGTGAATATTGACACGAGTTTTATGAAAAATTTATATTAATGGAGGATGACATTTTTTTTCGACCAGGATGTTCTTTTTTTTGTATATATATATATATATTTTTGTTTTGTTTGTTTTCTTTTTATTTCGTCCAAAACTTTTTGACAGCGGGGACGAACAATTTGTCAACGAAAATGCGAATGGTGTATGACAGAATACGGGAGAAAGTACTAGGGTGTGTGTGTGTGTGTGTGTGTGTATCTGTGTGCACCGAATTAGAAAATCTATATTTAGAAACGCCACACGGTTTACCGAGCACACATATACCGAAAATAACACCGAGAGACGACCAGTCACGAGGCGTGTCGCGCCTAAACGTTCACTTGAAATTTTCACCCCTTTTCCTCCCCTTGGAAACAGGATAAATTTTTTGATAACGAAAAAATAATGATAATTTGATTTAACGAAAAACTCGTCGAGAAGAAGAGAAGGAAGAGAGAAAAATAAGAAAGATAAAAGAAATTGTTATTTAAATAAAATATTAATTAAAAATTTTGATCTCTGTTTTGTGAAATTGATTGTTAAATTCGTTGAAAGGAAAAGATCCCGTTGGCTACGATGGAAGGAATGCGATTGAGAAACAAAGCAAACAATTGCCAAATTCGGGGGGAAGATTTTGTTTTTGTTTTTTTTTTGGCGACGATTCTTCGTGTGCTTTATCGCATTTACATTTCTTGCTCATGACGAAACGAGGCTTTTGTACAAGGAATTTGCGTGTTTCGTTTGTCGTCCCGGTGGGTATACAAATTCGCTGGCTCGTTTTCCTAAACTTCGTCGAGAGACGTGTGTCGTTGCCGGCGCGAGCGGTTGTTCAAACGAAGCCAACCACAAGAGATCGAGAGATTCTCAGACAGACGACGAGACAAGAGTGGGCTAACACACGGATGGAGAAACAGACAGACGCGCTTATACACAGTACCCCGTTGTGCTTTCGCGTGCTTGCGGATAGATCGCGTGAGTTCTCTTACTCTCTCTCTCTTTCTCTCTCCCTTTTCTCTTTCTTATTCTCTTTTCTCGCTCCCCGTCTCATCGAGCCGTCGTCGAAAACTGCGAGAGATAAAACCCACTCGAGAGAGAGAGAGAGAGAGAACGAGAGAGAGAGAGAGAGAGAGAGAGAGTGAGCTTTCTCCAAACCGCGCTCTCACATTTCTCCTCGTGTCTGCGTAATCAGATGATTGCTTGTATAAAATGCCAACGGTGAATATAAAGCTCTCGAGGTCGTTTTACATCTGCGCTTCTACCCCTCGAACGAATAGCGTAGTACGTTCGCGGTATATAAGGCGTTTCGGCTCGATTGATCAAGACGAATTCCCAAGAGTCCATAAAACATCAGAAATTTCACGTCGAAAAATAATTTTTGTTTTTTTATAATATCAAGTCTCGATAGTTCAAAAATATTCTGTCTCAATTTCTGAGATGAAAATTTCTCCTACAACACAAAATTTCTAGTCACTCCCTCGATATTTAATTATTATCAAGCAAAACGAATCAATAAAGTGAAAATCCTCATTTTTTTAAAAACCTCGGAGAAAGCTTTTTTCCTCGTCACGAATCGTGTTCTCGTGAAAAGTGCAATGCGAGGATTGCGAGAGTTCGTTTAATACATCAGGTTTTAGCACCGGTCGAGAGTTTTCCCGTGTTTCAACGAAGTCCGAGAGTCAAGCATTCCTAAAGGGCGAGCGAAGAGGAGGTGGGGGAACAGAAGCTTCGACTAAACTGTAGGAGATTACAGTAGCCTTCCGACGTATTACACGAGAACGTACCAACCCTTTAAACCCACGGAATAATATTGTACCGCCACATTACCGAGTATGTACTTCATTGTTCTTTATACACGAATATATATATATATATATATATATATATATATATACGCTTTATAAATACTACAAATATATATATATATATATATATATATATATATATATATATATATTTGTAGTATTTATAAAGCACGAGATATCTACACCGGGTGCAACAATTCACAGTCGCTTTCGCACGTGAAATCCCCGACAACTAACTAGTACGTGCATACACATAAACACACATAGAGACAAATAATATGGGAAACGACCTCGAGGATCTCTAAGCGACGCGCAAACTCGCTATCGTCCAGTACCAACCGCACGAGGGAACCTCGCGCGCTTCGGATAATTTCCTAATTTCGCTAAAAGCTACCTCCTCTCGTGAAAGCATTTAATCAAACCCTCCTCCTCCCTCTCGATTTCCCTCCGACGGAGATTTACTTCGTTACTTCACATCCATCGATTTGAATAATCGAAAATTGTTTTGTTTTTTATTGAAAGATTTTTTTTTTTCGCAATGGCTAGAAATTTCAGATTTTTTTTTTATGAGATTGCAACGTGAATTTTGAGTAGAGATCGTCGTATTTGCGACAGATCTTGCATCGAGCTCCTCGCGCTCATTGATGTCGGGATACACAGTGAACGAATTGTTTTCGCGCGTGTCTCTCTCTTTTGGCAAAGTCCCGACTGCCTCTAGTTTCAAAGTTGACAGACCATTGTATATATACGATAGTCTGTGTGTGTGTGTATGTGTGTTTACTTAAAATCGTATATTCCCATCTCGTAAAACACAAAGTTTTTTCGACCATTCGTATCGAGGCGGAATATAAATTTTTGTCGAGATTACGACAGAGCGTCGTTCAAAGCTAAAAGCCCATCGTGACAATTTTTATTACATGGTAACCTTAATAATACAATTACCCTGAAAAATATGAAAAAATTGTTGAATAAATTTTATTCTAATAAAAAATTCTAAGTAAAAAAAAAATCCTTAATTATATATAATTAACGTAAAGTTTTGAATAAAAAAAAATTCGAATTTAATTCGTGAAAAAACGTGCGAGGTTCGTCGTAAATAAAATAGCGAAATGATGGAGAATGTCGACAATGTGACAACAAGTAGCCGAGCCGAGTTCTTACGAATGTCCGTCGATCCACGAGCGGATAGTTTTCTCGTTGAATTGCATGCAAGCCTGCTAAGCCACGGTCTATTAAAAGCTCGCAAGAGCGCCAGCGAAAACCACCGGTTACTCTCACTCTCATATATATATATATATATATATGTATAATTGCTATATATAGTAATGCTATATATACAACAGGAGAGGATCGAGCGAGCTGAGCAGATGAACGAGAGGTGTGCGCGCTCGTTCGGAGTGTCTCGAAATAAAATTTGCGAACGGTGCGAGGAGAGCGAGAGGAGGCTGAGTGAGAGAGAGTGAGAGTGAGAGAGACAGAGAGAGAGAGAGAGAGAGAGAGAGAGAGAGAGAGAGAGAGAGAGAGAGAGAGAGAGAGAGAGAGAGAGAGAGAGAGAGAGAGAGAGAGAGAGAGAGAGAGAGAGAGAGAGAGAGAGAGAGAGAGAGGCGAGAAACAGTGAGAGAAAAGTTTGTTGCGGGGGCGGTTTGTGTCCACCGCACGTGGGCGCCAGAACACGGAGACTTCGAGAACGGTAAAAGAAAAAGAGAGAGTGAGAGTGAGAGAGAGAGAGAGTGAGAGTGAGAGAGAGAGAGAGAGAGAGAGAGAGAGAGAGAGCCAAAGGCGTTGATACGTCGCGTGGCAAAGATCTCTCTCGAGGCTCTCCTCTCTGATGTGTACCGCGTTTTCTCTAAGAGATAAAAAAAAAAAGTGTGGGCTGGGGGGAGCTCTAACGCGAGGTATGATTTAATTCGACAAACTTCAAACGAGTTTCCATATTTTTTTTTCTTCCTTTCGCTCGCTGTTCTTTTTTTTTTGCTCGATATCTTTCGCCATTTGCATCGGTTACTTTGAACTTTTTTATCGAAGACAGCGATTGATCGTAAATACGCAACAGTGTGAGGAAATGTCGGGGAAAAAAATGAGACACGAGCAATTTCACGAGCAATAACGAATGTTAACACTCTTGTTTCCTAAAGGGTGGAGAATAGGGGCTGGTTGGTTGATAACTTGGCAATCTCGTTGTCGCTGAATTACACGGCAATTCGAGAGAATTAAACGGGCCAGGGACTCGACGTTTATTTCTCGTATTTCTCTTTCGTTCTCTTTCGTTTTCTTTTTTCTTTTTTTGTTGCAATCGCATATCACGATAACGGAGATTTATCGACGATCGACGAAGATAATTAATCGAACGACGATTTGGTAACCCACGAGGGAAAGCCGAAGGAATTTAATTTAAATTTACAATATAGACGCGAAATCATTGCGCGAAAATAATTCTCCCTCTCTCTATAAGCAACTCGCGAATGAATGGAAAAAAAACATTTATAATGAACCGTGAGATTGAACGGTTGAAAAAAATAAAATTATATTATTGCCACAATTATAAATTTTGTCGTGTATGAAAAAAAAATGATTTAAAAATTCTTTAAAAATTATTTAATTTATTTAATTTATTATTATTAATCTCGTTAAGGTGTTCTAGGATGAAATAGGGACGCAGTTTCGTGTCTCTCGCGTCGCATCGCGATTATATATTCGACAAGGGTAGCTTTCTATTCGGGTGTCCTCTCGGTTGTCGCTGACGTTGAATGGGATTTGTGTATAGCCCGTGGTACACGCCTCTCCCCTCCCCCCCCGCTCCTTCGTCATTCTCTCTCATCCCCAGTAGCTCACTTCTCTACAAAACTGGCCTCGCACAATGCAACACTCGTGGTTCTTGGCGACTGAGATGAGAGAGAGAGAGAGAGAGAAGGGATGGTTGGTGACCCAATTTCCGGTGCAATAATCACGGAAGCTCGAAAGTGACAGAGCGCAACGTCGATTAAGACGACTGTACTCTGTTTCCTTTATACCCATAGAGTCCGCCCTCTTTATGTACAATCCATCCCTCATCCCTCTCTCTCTTTCTCTTATTCTATCCTCGTTATCTCGCACTCTCGCCTCGATTTATTACAATATTCAAACTCCGACGAATCAAAGCTAAATTGCCGGTGATAAATAACAAAGAAATCGTTCGATGCAAATTTCCCATTTTATTTATTTCTTAAGTTATTTTTTCTCCGTCTCGTTTTTGTTTTGTTTGTTCGTTTCTCCATTGTTTAATCTCGATGTAAAATATTGTCTCTGCGTAAGGGCGTTTGGCGCGATTCTAGTAAAATTGCAAAATCAAATCGCGAGATCGCGACGATATTATTATGTACGCCATCGAAATATTCTTCCCCGTCCGAGAGTTTCGTTCGCGACGTTTTTCGGATGTTCTCGTTTAGATTCTGTGCCGTATTTAAATTTCAGTGAGAGAGAGAGAAGGAGAGGGGGGAGGGGGGAAGGGGGATATATAGAGACTCGCTGAGAGACCGAGACCAATCGATCTTACGCCGGGAAAACGGGATCCCCGGGTATTACGTAGATATATGTATAGAGTGAGCGTTATATACGACGTGGATACAGTCATTGGCCATCCTGGGTAGCGAACGAGAGCCCAGGTGATTTCGCGAGAGAACGTAAGATTTATTTCCTCGAAGCGTTATTTATCCGACCCTCTTGCCAATAGAAGGATCATTGTTGCTATCGATAAAACGATAAAAACAAATCTGAATTAAGACTATATTTCTATTTAAAAAACAAAAAAACAAAAAAACAAAAAAAAATTATTTTACTAAATCGAAAGAAAAATAAATTTATTAAATTTATAATTAATTAAATAAATTGTTTTTATTCAATTGGCAATGAAATTAAAAATTATTAATTCAGATAAATGTAATTAAATATTAATTGAGTCGATGACTTTGCCATTTATAAATTCCTCTAAAACGGCCGTATAAACGTCCAAATGGTAGAAACGACGGATCAAGCTCAAATCTGGACGAATGAGAGGAGATGGACCAGCTACGCTAGAATCGTACCCGCAGTCTCGGGGTAAAATAAAACGAAGTAAAGAAAAAGAAGAAGAAGAAGAAGAAGAAGAAGAAGAGGAGGAAAAAAAAGAAAGAAGAAAAGAATTGGCCCGATCGCTAGCGTTGCGACCGCTACGATGAGACGACGAGAGCACCTGCCGTCGACGCGCGCCTGCAACGGATTTAGCTCCGGGGAATCTCCCTCCCTCTCTCTCTCGCTTCTCTCTCTCTCACTCTCTCTCTCTATCTCTATCTCTTCTCTCTCTCTTCTCTCTTGTCTCTCTCTCTCTTCTCTCTCTCTCGCTCTTCTCTCTCTTCTCTCGCTCTCTCTCTCTCTTTCTCTCTCTCGTCCCTCGCTCTCTCTCTCTTTCTCTCTTTCACTATCTCGGACTTTTGGGACGCTTCGGGATCTGAAATTTGTTCCCGTTCTTCTATGCGGGCTTATAACTCGCGATCTTGCTCGCTCACATCCCCCCACCCCCTCTCACTCGCTCTTTCTCTCTATCTCTCTGTCTCTCTCTCTCTCTCTCTTACACACCCTGTTTCTCCGTCACTCTCATGCCACGAAGACGAGTGACAAATATACGAGCAAATAAAACCTGCGAGCGAGCTCGACACGTAATGGACGTACGAACGTTATACGCACGGGGTTTGTCGTCGCGTTGCATTTCCCTCTCTCGGTCGAGGGCGAAGACCGAGAATGCGGAGATGGAAAAAAAAAGACAAATTTACGAGAAAAGCTCGACGACAAAAATGAGCTTAAATAAAATGTCTCGTATAACAACGAATATTTTATGTGCGCTTAATAATAAAAACAATATTATAATGTAATCAAACGATTTTCATATATAAATTTTTTTTTATCGTGCCGAATAAATCGTAATTTCGGATTTTTATGAGAATTTTCCGTTATGTCCGGAGAAAAATTAATGCGATTTTTCAAGTTTTCGCGTTCGAGGAAAATGTTACCCAAGGGTCGTTCTTTTTCCAGAAAGAAAAAGAACGTGTACTGAAACGTTTTTCAGGGAACTCGTACCATGAGAGGATGGACCATTTTTACTTGTCGAGAGGAGAGAGAGAGGGGTGGAGGGCGAAGGATGTCCAGCCATTACGGATAATTTCCCCTGGATACTTTCGTCGACTTTTTTTCGCGGATGAGAAAAAATAAAAAAGAATTGGGATCTTACCGAGAACGATAAAAACGACACGAAAACCTTTCTCTCTCTCTCTTCTCTTTTTCTCTCTTTCTCTCCATTCCTTCGTTTCTCTTCTATGACAAAGATAAAATATATAGATATATAAATTTTGCAATAACTCGAGGACTAAAACGTTCACTCTGGTGAAGCGCACGGAAATACAAAAAAAAAAGCCCAACAAAGTAAAGTCCGCCCTCTGATCAACCGTAGTTCCCATCCCTCGGAATTTAATTTCGGTCCAGGCGACGAGAGGAGAACAAAAAATCCAATTAAAAATTCCTTTGACAAGCGAAAATCATTTCATCATACTTCTCCCACGACTCGTTTCCCCAGTATCGCTTTTCTACGACACTCGCGTAATCTCCATCGCGTCTCTCTCTCTCTCTTATTCGCTCACTTACCCCCGCTTTTTTTGTTCATCAAACCACGCGAGATAATTGATTTCAATCGCGATTTTCAATTTTTTCATTCTCTCTTTATCCTCGTCTATAAAACAGAAGAAACGACATTGTTTTTTTTTCTTCTTTCTTTCTCTTCCTCCTCGTCGTACTTTTCAATCTGAAAGCCACGAAAAAACTTTTCCCAGAATCTGGTCTCGAACTTATAGAGTATCGAGGATGAGAAAGACAATGGACGAAAGAATAAATAACGAAGATTCGATGAAATCCGAAAGTTTTCTGTTTATAGTTTGTCGAGAGTGATAAAAAAAGAAATAGAAAGTTGGATAATTCGTGAAGTACGATACGATACGATACGAGAAAAAACGAGAAAAAACGAGAAATACGTATTTCATGCTGGAAAAAGGTCTCGGGAGGTGAAATGTTATCGAGGACGAAGGTCTTCAAGTGTTGAAATAGCCGAGAGTGTATCGTCGAACTTTTTTCTCTCTTCGACAATTTATCCAAATAAATCGAAGAATTGGCTGTTTCCTTCGCCATACGATGTGAAAATTCGCTCGAGCAAGGTAAATAACTTTTCGCACACGCGACGCGTATCAAAGGAAAGACAGAGAGAGAGAGAGAGACACGTTCGAGGATGAGAGAGTAAGAGTTACTAGTATTTATGCAAGCGACTGACGTTAAGGTTTTACCAGAAGCCTCGGAAACGAGCTGAATTCTGTACACTCTCCGCCGTTACCATCCTTCCTATTACTCGGTTTTCTCTTTGAAATGGAGACAGCGAATGTACGATTTTCATCAAGATGTATACCGGACGCGTCAGCGACTGCGAGACGAGATGAGAGACGTATACACTCTTCCTCCTTTATTTACTGTCGAGTACGAAATTTTTCACTCGATAGAAAAAAATACTCATCATAAATATATAATTAAAATAAATAAACAATTAATCGAGTACCATTTTTTTTGAAGATTGAATTTTTGTTCATCTCTCGGGCGAAATTTGATACGAACCGGCCAAGGAATAACGAGAAGAAGAAGAAAAAGAAAAAATAAATAACGAGTTCACAGTCGATCGAGAAGCTTACCCTGGAATATCGCCAGCTGTGTGTACCGGGGGTTGAGTCGATGGGTGACGAAGAGAGGGATGAAATAGAGAGAGATAGAGGGAGAGAAAGAGAGAGAGAGAATCGGAAGTCGGAGGGTGGTTGAAGACCTCGGGAATCGAGCGAGTCACACAAATCAGCGTTAAGCCAATCTCGTGAGAATATTACGGGAAGCGAGCGAGAGCGCGTATGTGAGACAGAAGAAAGGAGGGTAGGGGGGTGGGTTGAAAGAGATTAAAGGGAGGAACGAAGACGAGACCACCCGCGGTGGTCTTCGCGAATTATTATTACTCTATCCGCTCGGTTCGGTTAACATCCCGGGAAGTAATCGAAGCGAACAAGCTTTCCCACCAACCCCTCTTACCCTCGCCAACCCCCTCTCTTATTTCAATCTATCTATCGCCGTTCCTCGGTATCCTTCGTTAATGCCGTAACGTAGAGTATTCACAGACGAGATAAATTATACCCCTGGCCTAGTCGACCGAGACGACTTTGAGAGAGTTGAAAGAGAAAAATTCCCATAAACTACAAAGAGATTATCCCCCGTTATTTTTGTATCTCGTGTCGGAAGGTCAGATGAGAAGCAGCAGGAAATTGTACAAGGGGCTATTAATAGGAAACTTTAATTACGACGATAATTATTAACGGAATAATAACTTAAAAAAAGAATTATAATAATAATAATAATTCATTCATCGAAACGAGAAATTTAACGGGTTTAATTAAATTTTCATAAGCCTGATTGTTTTTTTTTCGATCGGAACACGACGTCTGCGATAGCTATAGGAGGGAGGAACGCGTGCATTATCGAGCGTGTCGAATGCGGCGGTGTGCCGGCCAACGGAGAAGCCATCTTCATCGTCGTCGCGGCTTCTCGGTCTCACGATCCGGTGATTACCCATTCGTGTTCGTGGTCGACATTGCGACTATGTTGTCACGGGGGGTTGATCTCGCATATAACGTTCGTACGTGTATATATGTATATATGTATATATATATATACATATATTATGTGTGTGTATGTATATATATATATATATATGTGTGTGTCTATCTTAATTGTCAGAGGGTACAGCAACGTCACCTTGACGTCTAACCCTCGCGCAGATATCATCCTTCGTCAGCTATGATATTACACCCCCTACCCCTAATCTACGTTTGAAATCAACTAACGAGCTTTGACGAAAAACCACGCGAAATTCTTCATCCCCTGACGAACACCCGCCTAAAAAATTGATAGAATTTTTTGTTTGTTTTCGTACAAACGTTATTTTCTTTATCAATAGGAAACTTTGGAGATAACGATAAGAACTTTGAGGTATTTGTAATCGATAGGAAATTTCCAATGAGACGATATCCTTTGACCTTCGTCAGGAAGGGAAGGACTTTTTTTCTTTTCTTTTTTCGTGGTCCATAAACACGTGACGAGATCTCGTCGCGAAACGAGGCGAAGAAAAGTTTGTGGGACAACGCGAACACACACACACACACACACGAGCGTATATTTATATCGATAGAACCTCTGCCACACTCAACGTCCGCTTCCGGTTCTCGCGGCTACGAAAATTGGAGCGACGCCAAAACGGAGTAAGATTTTCGCTGGTTCGCCCGATGCTAAGAAGCATACGGGAGGGGGGAGGGCCTAGAGAGAGAGAGAGAGAAAAGAGAGGGGGGGGGGAGAAAGAGGGAGAAGTTTATACCCTCCACCGGTGGTTTGCGCCAGGCGAAAGTACGTAAATCGGCGATAAAACGTGGCAAGGCCACGAGAGAAAGAGGGAGGAGGGAAAGTAGAAAAGACGAAGAATCCTCCAACCATCGAGGGAACAAGGGAGGAGCGTGTGTGGCGAAGATTGCGGTCGACTTTGCGGCGAGGATATAAGGAGGAAATTGAAAAAGCCCGATTCGCGTCGCGAGATAAAAAAAAAAATTTCATCCCTCATCCTCGCTCGCTACGAACACCGGCATAAGACATCGATTTATTTTTTTTCTCTTTTGTCTCTCTCTCTCTCTTGATACAAAAGCGATGAGGAAAAAGAAATGTACCGGCGTATAATTTAACTTATCTCGATTATCGAATTACGATCGGATCGATAATTCATTATTAAATCAACGCGAACGAAGAACGTATAACGTTGAATTTTTTTTTTTTTTTTTTTTTTTTTTTTTTTTTTTTCGTAAAATTGCAATTTCCATTATTTCATCCCTCGTTCGTGCAGTAAGAATCTTTCTTTTTATAATACAGATCGACGATATTGACTTTGAAAATATGAAACGATAAAATTTCATCGACTTTTCAATGTTTATTGATTGTTTTTTTTTTGTTTTCGAAACTTTCGTAGCGAGAGACGTTATTTTTTATTTCGATAGATTCGCGATCGGACCAGAGTAGATCGCGTGCCGAATTTGTTTTTTGGATAAACATTGATTTACGAGAGTATTTGTTCCGGTCAGTCGATCTTGACTCGAGAACTTTGAGCTCTTACTTCGAAACGACGAGAACGCGTCGAGGCAAAATAGAACTACTCTTTGGTAGAAACTTCATAGACCTCGGTGGCGCCCGAGCATGCTTCCTTCCAGGAGGAAGAAAGAAAGAGAAAGAGCGAGAAAGAGAGAGAAAGAGAGAGAGAGACGGAGAATGTATCGCACGGTGTACCAAGTAAACATGAACTTCGCGTGAACTTCGCGTGAACTTCGCATGGCCCTTCGCGTGTCATGTACAAATGTTCAACCCTCGAGGCAGTTACGTCTCGATGCAAAACCACCCTTTTCGCGAACGCTTCTTCTGCCTCGCGAGAGTCCAAACTCGTGCGAGATGAAAAACTATATAGCCATTTTTCTTCTCCCTTAAGTTCAAAAAAAGCGTGTAAAAAATTCTGCACGAGATTTTCATCGCATATATAATTTTTCCTAGAAAGACGTTTTTCCTAAGAACAATAATATATGAAAAAGTTAAACTAGTCGTCTAAAAATCGCGATTTATCGTACGAGCGATATAGCTAAAATGCAAAAGGGATAAAATCTTAGAAAAAAAAGGTCGCAGCGAGGCAAAATTGTAACTAAGAACCAGAGAAAAGAAGGGATGGGAAAGTTAACGAGCTTAAAGCTTTGGGACTCCGGAGGATATAAAGAAAATTTCTATTTATCATCTCGTTATAAATTTTTCGTCGTTCTTTCGCTTACAGCGAAAAGAAGAAAAAGCGAGACGACATTCGAATTGTTTTTTTTTTTATTTTGTAAAGCCCACGTTTAATTCTTTCAGCTCCGAGAAGAGGAAGAAAAGAAAAAAAAACGTTGAACAAATAATGGCACGTGTTTAATTATCACGGGATCGTTGCGACGTTTTTCAGCTTCCTTGCAGCGAAAAATACGCGAAAATTAAAAAACAGAAAAAAGCAACGTTTCTAGAAGCTTTGAGAATCGTTCTTGCGAAATAAAAAAAAAAGGCGAGTAAACCGGGAGTAAAATTCTCGGTTGGAGAGACTCCGAGAGAGCAAATTTTCGGGGGTTGTTATATACCCCGGCGCTGTATATCGCCCCGCCCAAAAGTTCCTTTACGGCCCGGCCAAACAGATCGATACAGAGACGTGGCTTCCAAGGCGGGAGAGACGTTTTCGAGGCAGTGGTCGCGAGATGCTTTCTCAACAGTGAGATAGAAAAAGTACGAATGGATGAGAGACAGGGGGAGGAAAGAAGAAAAACAAATAGAAAAAAAAGGAAGGAAGAAAAAAAAGCCGAGAAAAAAGTCTCCCCCCGCTAAGCAAGAAAAGCTGCGACGAGGGAAGCGCCAGCTGGACCGAACAGCTTTTTCGGCAATTTATAGCCGCGTCATTATTATTATCATTGCGTGTGTGGCTGAAGCACGAACTATCTGTGAGAATAAAAAAGACGATCCATATCAAAAAAAATTTTAAAAAGAAAATTTCCACCCCCTCGAAAAAATATGAAAATTTCCATCCAAAGTTGCAAAATAAAAAAAGATCCTATAAAAAAGAACACTTTTACCCCCAAAGGTTTGCTAAATAATTCAACCTTCGAGGATAATCTAAGAAGTCAACCTCGAAGGGTTTAATCGACGAGAAAAACTCCCTTCAGTTTCAAATAAAAAAAAAAAAAAAAAAAATAAGCCACGGTTAACGGGTTGATAAAAAATTCAGCAGGGTTAATAAAAAAAAAATTGCAGGGTCAACGCAGGAGCCTGCCCCAGGGTCGCTCCCTTGAGATTAAGAAACGACGACAAGTACGATTTAAGATGACTCCTGCACCCTTGGAGCGCGGATAATACATTCTCGTATCTTCACCTTTGACCAACACGCTCCAAATCGAATTCGCGAAGGTCTCTCTCTCTCTCCCTTTTTCTCCTCCCCAACTCTACTCGCAAACATTATCAATGTGCTAACATTTGGCTCGGATTCGGACCTCCCGGAGTCTCTCGTAAACCGGAATACATATGTGACCCCCGAACTTCTCTATTTCGACCATTACCACTCACACACACAAACACTCTCTCTCTCTCTCTCTCTCTTTCTCTCTCACACACACACACACGAACTTCCTCTCGTAACACCAAGGTGGCTGGAAACTATGAAATAAATACAGGTAACGCGAGTCCTTTTCGAAAGTTACTTGCCAGGGTTTAAAGGGGTTCTGGCACGCTACAGCAGTTCTACAAGTCTCTATGTGAGAATACTTATATATATATATGAGCGATAAGTGTACAGTGTATAGAAGTAAGGTAGATGAACAAGATGGGCCTAGCCGGGGTCCGCGAAGGTGCTGCTCTCACGTGTCATCTTATCACGTACCCAATAAAACTGTCTCGTGATATACGAGTCGCTAACACGCCAAGTATCGCACCAAGACGGAAGACATCGACGTTATACACTTTCGAGCAATAAACAGTTCGACTACTACGATACAATTCAACTCAAGCTCGCGTATAGCAGATTTGATAATTGAGACGCGAAATTCACTGTGCCGGAAACGAGATAACGAGGATTATTATTTTAATCACTTTATTCATCGAGTTAACTCTTACATTTTATTTTCATTATTTATCCGGGGTTTTTCTTTTCTATTAATTTATTTCTCATTTTTGTTTCGGGTTTGGACGACGATAAGATAGAGATAAGATCGTTAATAGGATTATCGAGGAATCTCGCAGTTTTATAGACGGAATCGGGGGTTGTTTTTTTTTCATTTACGACCGTAGTATCTCGTAATATTTATTTCTGGTGTGTGCGTGTGTGTGTGTTTATCGCGTGAGCCACGTAGCGAAAAGCTGGTGAAAGCTCGACGGAATTTCAGAGACCGACGAGATTGAGAGAGTGAGGAAATGGGGGATGCGAGAAAGGGGTTGCCGAGATGTGGTAACCGGAAATCGATTCACGGATGGCCAAAGGTGATAAATTTTCGCGCGAATCGACCATTCGGCGTTTGTAACACGCGATAACGCGATACAGAGAAACGCGAAGGGAAGCGACGAGGAAAAAAGAAAAAGAGAGATAGAGAGGAAACGCCGAAAACAGCAAAAAGGGTCGTTTCGAGGGAAAATTCATTGGTCCGATGTTTTTCGTGAACGTTGAAAAAAAAAAGAAAAAACAAAAAAAAGAAAAAGGGAAAAAAAACGAGAAGGAAAGCAAAAATGGGGGAAGAGAGGAAAAAATGGCTGAGATCACGGGGAAACGATACGAGGAAGCTCTTCTCTTTGCAAACATGAGGGTCAAGGGTCGCGGATAAATTATAACCATCCCCCATCTTGACAGTGAAATACTCCGTAGATATTTGTGCGGGTCGGTTGGTGCTAAACGATAAATTTAATAAATACGCGATAGCACGAAAATCATAAAATAACTATTTACATATTTATAACAAACATACAAAAATATAGTTTTAATTAATATTCGCGCTTTTGATCCAACGGATAAAAATAAACGAATGCAACGGAGCTTACGTAAATTATTCTATTCGTCCTTCCAACCTCCCCTTCTCGACCTTTAAAAAAAACACGATATTCGCGAAACTGCGATGTAAAAAACGAAATAGCCATAAAATGGCGCGTCATTCCTCGGAAGAAGAACGAGGGATAAAAAAGAAGAAAAAATACACGACGAGATATGAAATATTATGAACGAGAGAGAGAGAGAGAGAGAGAGAGAGAGAGAGAGAGAGAGAGAGAGAGAGAGAGAGAGAGAGAGAGAGAGAGAGGATACGTTTTTACCCGGACGACCGGATTGGCTTCCATCTTTTATTTACGACTCGGGTAAGGAAATAGGAAAGATATTTTACAACGGTAATGGTGAAAAAAAAACGGGACAAGGAGGAAGGGGTTGAAAAAGAAAAAATTGGATATCGAAACGCGTAAGCTTGCGAGGGTTCGCGTGGGTTCGCGTCTCTCTGAACTTTATACGAGGACCCTGTCTCGAAAACTCATGTACGATGAAGAAAATAAGGGTGGTTTTCGCATAGCCGAGGATCGGCAAAGAGGAGACAACCTTCGGGTGTGTCTGGCCTCGTTTCAACCAACTCGCTGAGACCCCCATAGGATGCAGACGCCCGAGACTATACGTGTACGTTGGCCTGACGAGAAATCGATAATTAACGAGGACGTTTGAAAAGTTGGTCAGAAAGAGGATGAAACACGACTTGGTTCGTTATAAAAAAAATTAAAAAAAATTCTATCGAGAAAAAACCGTCAATAAAATCATTTTGAAAAATTGAAACCATTTTTTCTTGAAATAATGATCTAATAAAATCATAATTTTTTGTATTTTAACCCTCGAATCGTCGAGGATCGTGCCAACCATGAGAAAATACTTCGCGATGTACGTGAAACGACTTTTGACGGACAACGACGTTTCGTTACGTGTCACTGTCCAAACATTGTCGCCAGTGGGAAGAAACGAGTGAAAGTAAAGAGACGAAGTCTCGGTTGCCTCTCGTGAACCATCATCTGTCACTTAACGGGTAAGTAAGCCATCCACCCCCTCCTCAACCCCTTCTTTCTTTCTTTCCCTACTCGATGTCTCGCTGTCTGGCTGCTCTGCCTATATAGCACGCTACTTACGTATATATATGTGTGTGGGTGTGTGGGTGTATGTGTGTGCAAAACGAACGTAGAATAAGTCAAGAGTTTCTTCTATTTTCGAACAACCGTGTCATCGAGCGTTTACCCTCTCGTGCCCTCGGCCCACGTGCTTAGTTTTTACTACGAAAAAAGCAAAAAAATAATCCCGGTAAAAATTGTTTTTTTTTTAAATTACAATATTTCAATCGTTTGAAAAATTTATAACTTGTTTTTCCTATTGAGACTTTTTTCTTGCGATTCTCGTAAAAATAAATGGAATCGATCGATCGAACGTCGAATCGTCAATTTTATTTATTCTTTTTTCCTATTTCAATGAATTCGCTGAAAGCTCTCTCTCTCTCTCTCTCTCGTTTAATTTACTTCCGCTCGGGGATTTTTCATGGCTCTGGTGAAAATACTCTCGAGCCGACTCGCGAAACTCACGTAGGATAGGGATAGTGTGGTGAAGGGTTAAAAAAATAAATCCTCGGATTTCACTCACTGCTCGTATTTGCAATGATCGCACTTTACTCGAGTTTATATATAGAAGCGAATTCACTTTTACGTTCCTTTTATAAGGAATATCACGTATGCGAATTAAGAATAAAAAAATGAGCGTACCCGAGTTTCGACGAGATTAACGATATCGTTAATTTCGTACGAAGAAACGCGCTTTTATATCCGCACACCAAAATTTCGACAGCTCGTTAAAAAATTTCTAGTACACAACGACGTATTGTTCCGTTCGAGGGCTTTGAGAAAAATCTCCCATTGTCTCGATGTAGGAACGAGAGTCGCGTAGGGCACGAGAAGAGAGGATATAAAATGACTAAAAAAGGAGAAAAAGCGAAACGAGGTCAGCCTGGAAAATTAACTCGAAAATTTCTCTCTCGCTAATCACAAATTATAATTAATAGTTAATTATAAAAAAAATAACGATCGACAATTTCCTCTAATTCTTCCCTGAGCGATTTTTCTTTTTTTATAAATTATTGAAATTTTTCCTAAAAGAACGTTTTTTTTTGTTTTTTGTTTTTATTTTTGTTCGATCGCGATAAAATTTATTTAAATCGATAAATAATTTAAATTTGACGAACTCGTTGTTTCGTAACCCGCGACATTATCGTCGAATTTACACAGGGATCGTCGATTTTCATCAACATCGATGAATAATCGATTATTCGAACACACGTGTGGTAATAATACGCGCACGAATAGATTTCGTAGTACGAGGTCGACCGTATGAGTCCTCCTCCCCCAGTTTCCTCGTGGTTCTCAAAATTATCGTTCTCTCTCTAGCTTCGAGACATCTATACAACCAGTATACTCGAAAACGAATATACACGAAACATACACGAGCCTCTCAAAATGGCCACGGTCGCCGAGTAGTGAAGTAGACGAAGCGCGATCGTCCGTAAATTCGGGCAATTGCGGAAACTCGGGTTTACGGGTCTCTCGTTGCGTTGAATAGAAATGAGGGATTATATACATACGTATATTATCTAGCCGAGGCGTTGAATTTTGCAGAGGGAGGTAAAGTGCGAAATGGTGCTCCGGCAAAGGCGCGGTACGAGAATTTCTGCGGTCCAATTATCATGGTCAAGAGAAGCGTAGCAACACACACAGAGAGAGAGAGAGAGAGAGTTTGGGTCATCCTAAATCCCCTCCTCGAGTTCGTGACTGGCGCTAAGCCAGAACCGGAAGTTCGCGACCGACGACGTGCAAAAAGTCTCACATATATATATATATATATATATATTTCTTTTTCTTCGTCCATAATGATCGGAAGGTGGTGAATTTTTCTTCTCTAATGTAAGAATAAAGAAATGAGGAAGTTCGTAAGAAAGAAAAACAAAGTTTTCTCGAGAAACTGGCACCAACAGCGTGGGAAAATTTCGCCTGGTATCAAATTCGAAAGCTCTCTCTCACTCTCAGTTGTACGATCGAACGGTTATATGCAAGAATTTGATCACGGTCGGAGTGATATACACGCGCAATCGGCGATGAACCGGAAGCCTTCATTGTCTCCCCGTAATACTCGCGGGCGTTCTAGTCGACCATTCGCACGAGGTGTCTCTCTCTCTCTCTTCCTCTTCCTCTCTCTCTCTCTCTCTCTCTCTCTCGATCATTATATCGAATCCCTCGCGCTGTTCCAGTACTACATATGCAACGTTTATACCTATGTACGTTATATGCTCGTAAAAGGACAACTAGGGTGTATTATAGTCACATATATATAGCGTGTCATTAACTCGCGAGTTCTGTCGTCGCAAATGTTATTAAACCATCGATAACGCAAGCGGCGGTGTGCGAATTTTCGCTCGTCGACTATCGAATCACGCGTATCATCAATTTTACCCGGAGTACATTTTTCCCCCTTCTCCACCCCCACTTTTGTCAGCCGCTAATCGCGTCTCTCGATATAAACAAGCTTCTCGCCACTAATTGAAAATAAAAATACATTTTCTATTCAAAATATTTCCATTCCTTTTTTTTTTGTTTTTTTTTTTTTTCGTTTTTACGCGCGAGATATTTTCGACGTCGAAAACAGGTAAAATATTATATTCGTTCGTTCCCGTTTATCGACGCGTTTTATTCTCCACCCCTTGCGCCCTTTTCCATGAGCATTTACGACAACTCGTTATTCGCGAAAGAGAAATGGACAGAGATAGACCAGAAAAAAAGGAGAGTAAATGCGTTGCGTATAGCGGGATAAAAGAGATACGATTTTTCGGTTTTTTTTTCTTTATGCTGTTTGAACGGAGAAAATAGGGGTAAAAAAATGAGGATTTATATATACATACGTATAGAAATACGATATAGAGCGCCGAACCGCAGGGAGAGAGAAAGAGAGAGAGAGAGAGAGAGCGCCCCTCTTGGCAAGACCGCGATAATTTACGAGACGAAAATCGCTGGTATGGGCGCAACCCTTTTTACACCACCATCGTTCGTCGCACCCTCGCAGCCCTTTGCGGTTGCCAAGAATAAGGGGAATGCTTTCTCAGCGATACTTTCTCGAGAATCGAGGGCGCGAGGCTTCCAAGAAAATCTCTGCTTTCTCGAACTTCTTTCCTCGAGACTATTTGGAAGAAAAAAAGATAGAAAAAAAAAGAAAATGCATCCTCTCGCGATTCGAGGGTTAAAAATGAATATTCGATTTTTCACGAAGAGTGTGAAAACGTCGCGTCTATTAAAAAAAAAAAAAAAAAGAACGTACTCGTTATATATCTCACAGTTGACTATAAATTCCACGCTTTTATCACCGGTGCGAATAAAACTTTCGACGTACAAAAAAAAAAAAAAAAACCTATCGAAACTAATCCAATTATCACCCTCGATAAAAAAAGGGGGGCGAGAGGGTTGATTCTTTTTTTTCGTCGTTCTATCGCCCGAGAATTCGCGTTAAAGTTCCACCTTCCATGCATATTGGACGACTCTTCGACCCCCCAACCCCTTCCTGCAGTATTTTTCCAGCCATGAACGAGCGACGGAGAAAAAAGAAGACATCAGTTTTTTTTTTCGTCTTCTTCTTCTTCTACTTCTTCTTCTTCTGGTTCTAGCCGAGTGGGGTAAAAACAGAAGCATCGGTGGACGTGAGCGACGCGCGAGAGAACGTTAGGGTGATTATCGACAAAAAAAAAACGAAGGGCATACGGGGCAGGATGAAAAGAGACGAGA
Source organism: Netelia virgata (assembly GCA_951802705.1). Lineage (NCBI taxonomy): Eukaryota > Metazoa > Arthropoda > Insecta > Hymenoptera > Ichneumonidae > Netelia > Netelia virgata. The sequence goes on from OX637863.1 coordinate 50,974,749, forward strand.
AACGGCTCGTGGACGGGAGAAAAAGAGAGTCGAGCTTACCACCCAGGGGGAAAAAGAAAAACACGATGGATGCCAAGTGACCGCGACGTCGAGGTGGTGGATGACGCGTTTTTTTCTACTTCGTTTTTTCTTCTTTTTTTTTTTCTTCTCGTTGTCGGATACATTTCAATGAATACGTTGTATATAAAATTATACGTATAGCACCTAGCCTCTTACAACCCTAATGTACACATTATACACGTGTATGGATAACGGTCGGGGTGATAAAAAATATATATATATATATATATATGCACGCCGTCGCGAAAAAAAAAACATAACGAGGTCGATACACCGGGTGTCCGACTTGAAGGAATAAAAAATATAGTCGAAGAAGGAGGAGGGTTGATTTTATGGAAAAAGAAATATTTATACATCGGGTGACGTGCAAATAACGACCGTGAAAGCTTCATGGACGGTGAACGCGTAGTTTCCCAGTCGCAACAACCTCTAGTCGCTAATATCAATTTTATATACGCGTCTCCCTCTCTCTTTCTCTCTCTCTCTCTCTCTCTCTATATATATATATATATATATACATACATACATATAGATATATCGTATAGCAAACAGTTCACCTAGCCCACCTGTCTCTCCTCTATACTCGAACGCATAAATACATACGACCTCGAGTCGTCCGTAATATACGTTTACGCTATGACTCCTATATATAGACACGGCTGTCCAACCACTAGAATTATCTACTAGCTCAGACGCCTAGGACACATTCCAATAAGTTACACGATAAGAATGGAATTGACGCTCGACACGGTGTATTTTACACGTTGGACTATTCTACCCCGAAACGTACATTGAAAATGTAATATTTTGTGTGTTTTCGAATTTTTACAGAAAATTAATAAAAATTTGTACAACGAGATAAATCTTTCGAAATAAAAAAAATAATACATATGGAAAAACGTATGAGACGAGGGACAAAAAATAGAAGTATCTGAGCAAGGGATGCGAGAGCTGATAAACTTTCGTCGCTACAATTTCCTCTACCCCCCGTTTCTGGAATATATATTACAGTTAACTTATACGTGAACCAAGAGGATATATAAAGTTCACGTCCTATCCGCTCGCATCCCTGTATATTTTCATGCCCTCTATCTATTTATGGCTTATGCATATATATCTATTTTACAGAGTGCATATTTATGTATTTTATAGATATTGTGTACATACATATGCAACCCCCTCCCTCACCGGACTATATTTAGCGATTTGAACGGGGAAAAATCGTGCATCGTACTTTATATAATATCACAACCCTGTTATCCATACATATATATATATATATAGAGAGAGAGAGAGAGAGAGAGACAAGGTCCTACAATATCGTGAGGCAAGAATTTCGCTCCCGACATGGCCAATATAACGTGTGCGAAGGGTGTTAAAGTTATTCGCAGCGCAGGGACATAAACGGGAACCTTCGTAAAACATTTTTATGAAAATCATAAGCCCTTCTTTATAAAATCTCTCTCGGAAACAAAAGAAATTGAAAATGTTTCGAACGTGTGAGAGAAAAATTCTTCGTAAAGTTGTTCGCGATTAGAAGTTGTAAAAAAAGAAAAAGAAAAAGAAAAATACCGTGTACCGAGAATCGAAGAAAAATGTCGTACGTGAATATTTCGATAGACCGAGGAGACGTCGGAGCTTTCGCGAGTACGGGGTTGATGCCTGACGCGAATCAATGACGTAATAGCGCCGAGAGGGTGAGAAGGTACGAACGGGGGATATGGCCGATCGAAGGTCGTCGCTACCGAATTGCGTCACGTGACGGAAATAAACTACGAGCCCTCCATCGTAAGGAGGATTCGAGGGTGCTGAAAACAGTTTTTTATATATATATATACACGTTGCGTGTAAAGAAAACGAGATTTCGCGAGCCACCCCCTTTGCTCTCTACGAGCTTCTCGTTCTCCGGCGTGTACGAAATTTTTTTTTTTTTCGCACATTTAGGAAGCAGTAAATTATAGACAATCGTCCATTAGGGCTGTTGCTCGTTTCGCGATGTGTTTTTAATGCGCGGTGTCTCGACGAAACGAACGGGGGGTGCGATTGTTTTACTCGTGAAAGGGGATGAAGACGTAGACGGGCGAAGAAGAAGGATAGAGAGTACAATAGTTCGTAGTGTTGGGGGGGATGAGAGAGCGAGAGGGTGAAAGGGGGTTGAGAGAAAAGGGGGTAGAGTAGGCCTGTTCGAACCACGACTCTCGCACACACAAGCACCTGTTGATCCTGCGATTAAACTTTTGAAGGAAGTGACCGACGCTTTTGCCTATACAGAGAGAGAGAGGGAGAGAGGGGGAGAGAGAGAGAGAGAGAGAGACACGTACAAGCCGCAAAAGCCTCAAGGGGATGTTTGCTCACGAGAGATTCTCTCTCGAATCTCACACGCGAGATAGGAATTTTTTTTCCATTTTTTTTTTTTTTTCGACCGTGAAAAATTTGCACGTTAATTATATTTACCCTTTCTCTCGTTAAACTCATCATCCCCCGTTACGAATTTACTTTGAAGACGGAAATAACGAAAACAAAATTTTTAAATGCGACGAATCTGAGGAAAAATACTCAAAGTGGTTTCTCGGTCGAGAATATAAATAAGAAAAAATTCATAAATTAAATATGTATAAACAAAAATTATTAGCGATATAAACGACTGTTGATATTCGAAAAACACGCGCGTTTTCCCCTTGACACACGTTACTCTATTTCCGTATGAACGAGCTATTCCCGTTTTCGCGTGTTGCACTATGAGAGAAAAAAGAAAATGTGCGAGAGAAACGAAGAGTGCCGAGTGTCTGTGTGTGTGTGTGTGTGTTTATGTGCTGCAGGCGTGATCGCCTGATTGTCAGCTGTCCGTGCGAAAACGAAACGAAAATATCATTGACATAGATTCGTAGGTGATAAAAATAGCCGAGAGAGAGAACGAGATAACGCGTGGGCGGGCCATACGGGTAGTTAGGGGTAAGCGAGCGTTAGAGCTTGACAAACTCCTCCAGACGAATGTCTCTCCGTCCGGCTTTCCTATATTAACTCTTTCGCGCAGACCCACCCGACCGTCCGTCTACCTTTCTCTCGATCCTAAGACTTTCATTCATAACTTTCATGCTTACCCTTCGTCAAAATCAACCCCTGGAAAAAAAAAAAAAAAAAAAAAAAAATTCATAATACAAAAAATTATAATTTCTATTTTTCTATTTTCTCAACGGATCGCTTCGCGAATAAATAAATAAATAAATAAATGAATGAATGAATGAATGAATGAATAAATAAAATTCAGAGACAATTTAAAAATTCGAGAGAAAATCGCGTCGAGGTGAATTTATCGTTAAAGTCGCTACGTGTTCGATCGTAGCGAGGCTTTAAACGTATATATCTTCGTATACGCGACGATATACGACCCAGCGAGGGACCGTGGAGAGTTAGAATTCGAGTACTCGCCACCAAAATCCCATGCGGTACACGTGTTTTCGGCGCTGACAAACTGCTCCGCATTGCAGTTTACGTACAACGATGGAGCATATTCGGTGGTCCATTCGCGTTATTCACGCCGCTTTCCTCCCTTCTCGTCCCCTTGGAGTTAAACACGAGGAAATATTCGACGCCTGGTACACGCGTGCGTTCGCGAGAAATCATCGTTCGTAAGCACGGAGGTCTCCGTAGGCGTAACAACCCTCGACCTATATATATATATATTGCAATCTCGTATTACGATTTATCGCCTACTTTGCATCGCTATTGTCAGCTATATCGCTTGGGTAAAGTAAAGTACGAGGATATTAGAGAAAATTGTTTATCGAACGATTTTATCGTCGAAGGTAAAAGTTTGAAGCGTCTCGAATACAAGGAGGATGGAAATGTTATTGTTTCCATAAAGGGTCGAAGGTGGTGAAGTTAGAAACTAACTCGAAGAAGTTTCCTTCTCCCTGTTGCTAAATATTATTCCAGAATAATTACAATAGTATACGTATTGGTTAGTCTTAATTCGAGTTAAAAATATTCTATAATAATTTATAATTGGATCGAAACATGCTACGACCTTGAAACATATAATAGGTAAAAAATAGGTATATTATAAAGTTTTGAAAATAAAAATGAAAAAGGTAAGAAAAAAAGAAGAAATACTAACCCCAAGGTGGTCATGGTGACGATCGTGTACCAGAATGCAGCGGGGATGGACGTAAAATTGGTTCCCTCGACGTTCTTCTCGGCGTAGAACATCACAGTAGCGAATATAATGATAGCCATGGCGAGTGAAAAAACGAGAAAGCCGAGTTCGGAGGCGCACGACTTGAGGGTATAACCGAGTATTCTCAGGCCCTGCGAGTGTCGTGAAAATTTGAATATACGGAAGACGCGAAATACCCTGAGGGTGACGAAGGCGCCGGAGACGTCGTCGTTGTCGGTGATGCCCAGGCCAATGTAGTAGGGCAATATGGCTACCACGTCGATTATCGACATGACGGATCTGGCGAACTTGCACCTACTGGGAGCCGCGTACAGCCTTAGGAGATACTCCGCCGTAAATATCATGACGCATGCTGTATCGAGGCAGAAAAATACGATCTTGTAACGCTCGCCGCACGACAGAGTGCCGGCGCGTCCTGGACGATTGCCGCATGGCACCGTCTCCACCACGTTTGCCAATACGCTAACGGCTATGAAAAAACCGGTAACGTAATAAAATACGAGGGCCGCGGTGGAGATGTGCGGATTTTGAAAGGCTCGCCACATCTTCTGCCTGATGTCGGTGAGATGCGGCAAATTTTGATCCCCATTCTCGCTCAGCTTGTCGTCCATGAGTCTCTCGGCGTTCTCTCGTTTACGATCGCGATAATCCTCGTAACAACAGTCACCTATCACGTCCGGTAGTATACCAAAAAATGCCAATTCCTCGTCGTAACTCGTCAGGCACTCGTGCTTCGGATAATGAAGCTTACCCGTACGATAATAATTCAATATATGACGAAATATGTCGGGATCCCGATCGAAGAAATACTCCTTGCTGTCCTCGTCGTAGAAGAATTCACGCTCGTTGGAACCGAGCAGAGTGTCGGGATACTTCTCGAGTGTATTTCGCCATGTTTCGAAACGACGACCGCTCACGTTTATCAGAAGTTTCTCATCGTCGGCTTTTCGACGATCTTTCGGTATTGGCGGGGGTGGCAACGGATGGGTCGCTATCGGGACCCAGCCGATCGCGGCTGCCCTCGCGAACGGCAGCCATGCCGCTACCGACGCCATTTCTTTGTTTTTTTTTTTTGTTTATTTATTTAAACGATTTTCTTTTTTTTTTGTTTGCGTTTTCGAAAGATTATCTAATAAACTACGATTTTATTAACGGTCAATTTGTTCGGATTACTCGGAGAGTCTCGTGGCAATAATTGACACGAAGAGAGAAGCCCGAGGCTCCTCTATCGGCCCTCTTGCGAACTACGAGCTCTCGACCTCATGTCTCTTTTCGCTAATCGCGCGAATTCCTTTTTTTTTCTCTATTAACCCCCCCACCCCCCTCCCCTAAATTCTTCTTATCTCTCTCTCGCTCTCACCCTCTTTCTCTCGCTCTCTCGCTCTCTCTCTCTCCCTCTCTCGCTCTCTCTCTCTCTCTCTCTCTATCACTCTTTCGCTACCCTCGGCGTTTTATTACGAACGCGACATCCCTTCGAACTCTCTTAGCTAATACCGTCGCAAAAATCGCGAACGACGATCTTTCGCGCGTGTCTCGACATCGCGTACACGACCTTTTTTCTTTTCTTTTCTTTTCTTTTCTTTCTTTCTTTTCGTTTATATTCTCACTCCGTTTTCTTTTTCTTCCTCCTCCTCTCTTCCCCTCGTTCGAACATTCGAAATAATTTTTTCGATTTTTCGTATGTTTGTTTGTTTATTTGTTTGTTTGTTTGTTTGTTTGTTTGTTTGTTTTCGATCAATTTGTTTTCGTGCTTATTCAAGAGATCGCGGAAACGCGATTCTCTATCTCAACGCTGTCTCGTCCACTCGCGTCGCTCGTAACGTCTCGCGATTGTTCCGACGACGACGACGAAGACGACATTCGTACCGTGAGCTCGCGAAAATCCTCTCGTTACACGCGTTCATCACTTTCGTAAATAAATATCACCGCGATTTATTTATTTCCTAAAACACGCTAATACGGGCGAAACGAAAACTAGGAGATACGACAACGAAAATCGCGTGTGTTTGTTTGTTGTTGTTGTTTTTTTTTTTTTTTATTTATTTTATCAATTAATTATCCGTATTGCTCTCGCCGTTGATGTTTGTGTGTGTGTTTTTTGTATTTCTTTTTCTTTCTTTCTTTCTTTCGTTTTGTTCGTTTCTTTATTTATTTTATTTTTTTGTTTTTTTCTATCACATTCACGAACTCGTCGTCGGAGACGACCTCGCCTCGCGCGAACGATACGATCGCACACGCGGCTTCTTCAACGACGGCCAATCGCGCATTGGCAACGTGCCGTCGTTCGCCAGCATAATTATCGTCGATATATAATATTGGGTGTGGGGGGCGGGGGAACTATAAAGTCGAAGAAAAAGAGTGGGAGGAAATATAAATGTCGACAAAAAAACCACCAGCAACTCCCGTCAGAGGGATTCTCGAGAGATCTCTTTTTCCTCGCACTTAGAAAATCGCACCCTCCTCCTTGCGACCTCGAAATTATTGATTGATCAAAACCGGTATCGTTTCTCCGTCTCGTTTCTCCCTCGTAACTCTGTCATTATTATTCGTTTATTTGTTTTCTTTTTTCTTTTTTTTTTTTTTTTTTTTTGTTATTTGTTTTATTTTGTTTATATTCAATTTATCGTTCCACTTTTGCACTGTTTACTTTTTAATTTCACTTTCTCCTATCGTTTTTTTTCTTTTCTTATCTTCTTATATTTTTCTTCTTTTTTTTTTCTTGTCTTGTTTTTCTTTTAATTTTTAAGCCCCCTTCTTCTAGTTCACGCTTCTTTAATCACGAACGAGTTTCGCCCTGACGCACTCCGTGGTCGTTCTCGTCGTCGCAAAACGTCCTCGTTTCGACGCGTGTCTCGTTTTTTCACAATCTATCGCGGGTAATCTCGTCGATCCCGGCACACCGTGGCTTTCCGACAGCATGATGCTTTTTCGCTAAAAAGCTCTCTCTCTCTCTCTCTCTCTCTCTTTCTCTTTCTCTCTCTGTCTATCTCTTTCGTTGCTCTCTCTCTCTCTCTCTCTCTCTCTTTCTTTCTCTCTCGAAGGAAACAACGCGAGGTTTCTGTCCGAACGCGCGTCGCTCCCGCGTGTCAGCACACACACAAATTGCACACACACATACGATTCCCTCTCGCTAGAATTAGATCGCCGCGCGTCGTGCCGACGAGCTTCGTTCCAACCCCCACCCCCTTTAGCTAGTCCTCCTCTCCTCGACAGCGCCACCTTTTCATCCCCCACCCACCCTCCCACCTCGCTCTCTCTTACTCTCGGTGTGCTTGATCCTCGAGCAAATGAGATTTCGCCGAGAGTATCTCTCTCTCTTTCTCTCTCTCTCTCTCCCTCTTCCCTCTCTCTCTCTCTCCCTCTCTCTCTCTCGCGCGCCCGCGCGCTCGCGGTCTAACCTCTATTTGCCAATTGTGTGCTCACGCTCTCAGACACGCTCGCCCCCTTTTTCATACATTCGCAGAAATTAAACTTTGCGAACGTAAATAGAAAAAAAAAACAAAAAAAAAATGAAAAAAATATATTAGTTTTTTTTTTGTCAACGTTCCTTAATTTTTGTTGTTTTTTTTTCGTGGTTTCTCTCACGAGGCACGTTCGACGAATTTTTCACTCGCGTTACACTCGGGGACACGAAAACTTTTGCGACGCTTTTTTTCTATCTCTCTCTCTCTCTCTCTCTCGGTCTTTCTCTCTTTTTTTTTTTTTATTGTCGTCCCTTCGTGTAAAAATTGTTTTGGTGGTTCTCGCGATTGTTTTCCTCTCTTTACACACAAGCCTTTTGTCACCACCCCGAGAGGCGTTCTCCCGAATGTCTCGTTGCAATGATTTTCTTTCTTTTCTTTTATTATCGTTTTTGCGTCTCTCTCTCTCTCTCTCTCGCTCTCTCTCTGTCTCTTTTTATATCGTCTCCGCACCAGACGTCTCGTCAAACGCGCGCGCGACGCTTCGTGCTCGAGATCACCGCACGCACTGAAAAGCTTCGACGAAACTCCGTCGGCGTCTACGCGAAACTGTTGTACGTAGAGAGACACGTACGACAGACACACACACACACACACACACACCACAGGCTCGACCGTGTTAAAACGAAAACACGAAATCGGTTACACGACGCGCAACGTGCTCAACGTAAATTTCTCTTTGTCTTTTTGATTTCTTTGTTTTTCTTTCATTTTTTGTTTTTTTGTGTGTTTGTTTTTTTTTCGTTAATTCAAAAATATTTATACAAATTTATTTGAAAATTTGTATTCAGGACTTTTTTTTTCGTTTTTCTTTTCTTCAATCCCCTCCCCCTCCCGGCTTTTCTCGCTGAAGCGGCTTCGGGAACGAGACGCAGTCACTACTGTCGTTTGGGAGAGGGAGAGAGAGAGAGAATGAACGAGAGAGAGAGAGAGTGTGTGTGTGAAAGAGAGAGAGTGAGAGAGAGAGAAAGAGAACGTAAAAAGCCGAGAAGGGATTTTTTCGAAAATCGTACGTCGGGGCGTTGAAAATATGCACCCCGTATACAATTACGACAATCGACTATTACGCACTATCCTCGTTGTTGAACACCGAGGTACAAAATAGTACAGCGCGTTATTCGAGTTTATCATCGATTAAAAAAAAAAAAACAAAAAATAAAAAATGGAGAAAGCGAGCTTCGATGATAAGAAGACGCCCCTCGTGCGTCGATAATTTGTCAATTTTTGTTTGTTTGTTTTCTTTTTGCTTTCTTTGTTTAATAAGAACAATCCTTAGGCTCGTTCCGTTGTAATTTTGTCAGTTCTCGTTGCCAGAGAGAGAGAGAGTGTGTGTGTGTCCTGCGACGATAACGATAAAAATAACACGATACAAATTTTCGTTTGTCTTATTAAAGTCTCCTTTCAGGCGGACCGACGTTCTTATACGTTTTGTTATTATTATTATTATTATTGTTTTCTTTTTCTTTTATTCTCTATTCTTTATTTGTGTTGTGTGCACTCGACCGGGTTAGTCAAGAGCACACACGAGACAACCCGCTCGATGAGTCGGTCACTCGCGACTGGCGGAGCTTACGACGGGGTCTCGCGCGAGCCCGGCTTTTACTCTCTTCCCCCTCTCCTTCGCCGCCGCACGGCCGCCCCTCCCCAGCACCGCGCTCTCCTTGCCGTAAGCCTCGTACTATCGCGCTCGCTAGCGACTTCTCTCATTCTATCGACTATATATATATATATATATACATATTTTCGTATATATTTCTATATATATATTTTTTTGTTCATATATATTTCTATATATATATAATATATATATATATATATATATATAAATATGAAGCATAGGTATTTCTCGTTTTGGCAAAGCGCGTTTCTGTATTGTGTGCCCCGGCTCGACGTTTTCTCATCGAGCTCCAACCGTGTAGGAACGTCGAAACGACACGCAACGGGAGAATATAAACGTGGTAGCAGCCAAGCCAGAGACCGAGAGCCCCCCCAAAGTCCCAAATTGATTTTTACGGAACGACGTCGGTGGCGACGCCCGGCGTCACAACGCCGCACCGCAAACCGTTGCCCGGGCAACTCTCTCTCGCTCTCCCGTGACGTCATAACACCCCAGCAGCCGACCCGCCAACATGGCTTTCTCTCTCACTCTATATATATATATATAAATGTACGAACGCTACACCATTTTCCTCCCCCTCGCGGCAAACGCCAGGAGCGTCAGTAGCGTCACGGTGTGCGAAGAACCGACCGCCATATTCCACGAACGAATCTTCCTCTCGCAATTTTTATCTTCCTTTCTTTCTTTCTTTCTGTCTTTCTTTCGTTCTATTATTTTTTCCTATTCTTTTTCTTTTTTTTTACGTGTTTTCTCCCGACCGAACCAACCTAACCCAACATCGCGTTCACTCCCTCCCTCTCGTTTTCCTTCATCGTTCTCCTTTCTACGGAACTTCACCGCACTCTCGTCTCCCTCTTGCCACGGAAAACCGGTGAATCGTATGGACCGTTCTCAGTGAATTCGAACCTTTTTCCTCCGACGCCTCTATCAATGCTCGTAGGTAACTCGAATTTCCCATAGCGCTAACCCTCGATCATCTTTTTATTTCAAACTTTTTCGTATTTCTTTGCTTTCGATAATTTGAAAAATTTGCAATTGAATTTTTTGTTTTATTTTTTTAATTGAAGAATCTAACTTTAAAGTGGCGCTGAGGGGCAAATACGAAGTTTTGGAGGGGGATAATACTCGGTGAGACGTAAGTTGGAGAGAGAGAAACGCGACTAGTAAAACGAGAAAGAAGACGATTCGCTGAAAAAAGGAAAAAAAAAGAAAGAAAGCTTCGTACGGCTGTACCGGACGATGGTTGCACTCACGGACGAAATAGGAACTAACCCACGACTGCGGTTTACTACCGGACTCTATACGTGTTACTCGGAGGTTTTTTTCCCTTTTTTCTTTTCCTTTTCGTTTGCGCTTATGCCAGGGTTCTGACAGGTCTCGTCATTCTACAGAGAGCTAGCCCACCAAGTACGAGAGGGAGAGGAGTGTAAACTTATGCCGCTAATGAACGCGAGGGACTACAACCTCAAAATACAAGTGGCTACTCTTTCATCGCGACGGCTCGGTGATGCGAGAGATGGAGAAAGGAAATGTAGAAGAAGAAAAAAATGAAATAAAAGAAAAAATAAAGAAACTTCCAGAGAGAAAAAGATGGAGAGTCGAGTCGCCTGGAAAAAAAAAGTTTCAGAGGATGTTGAGCCCTCGCAAGCAGCTTGTACCGCTTGGCGTTACTAACGTTAGCTCTGTAAAAACCTTCGAATCCTATTTTTTCTACATCTGTGATTTTACTTTGGATTTCGAGTCATTGAAATAAAAATAGAACGAGTAAAGAGCGAAGTTCGATTTTATCAATTGGTCGGATATTGAAAAAATGTATTCGAGTTATTAAAGAACTGATCTTAAGATGAAACGATGGTAGAATTATTGCGAGCCACTTGTACATACGAAGTTTGATATATTTCCGTTGATACAGTATTGTTGTAGTGAGACTGTTTTTGAGATAAAGGGAGCGAGAAGTACCGTCGAGAAACGTCCACAAAGCCTCGGGGCAAGTCCGAAAGAAGCGAGACTCTCACCCTGGCGAGTCTTTTCCCAACATTCGTGACCTTTGTCGTTTGCACGCCGGCAAACGGTAAAGGGTTAAGGGTGGAGGGATCCCCCTTCTCTTACTCATGGGCGGAGAGCGAGGGTACCTCCCTCCTCGAGCCCCGAGCCGAGAGTGGGGATCCCTGGCTCCGCGACTCGCCGGCTAACGGGACTAGTAGCGCCACCTATGGAGTAAATGTCTAAGCTGGGAGTCGGTATTTTTCTGGTGTCGGTAATACCGACGGGACGACCACAAATTTACCGATGATGATCAATTTCGTTTCCCGCGAAGTTATCACGCGAGAATAGAGAACTCGAAGGATATGAGCGAAATGTAAATAAGAATGGACGCGAGTTTCGTATGTAGAAGTGGAAATAGTGTGTGCATTGCGGGCATTTTTTTCGAGTGGCACGAGCTTTTGTTATTCGCAAAAGAGTAAAAGTCCCATGTGAAAAATATTTCAAAGACTAATAGCGACGTGCAGAAAAATATTGTCAAGGTGAGAATGTACTCACTCGTGAGATGAAACGATGCGGCGCGTGCGAGGAAGTAGTGGACTTCGTGTGACGGAGTCACCCTTTGTTTTGGCCGCTCCCTCGATCATCGAAATCCGAAGCTAGCTCCAAAGTCCTTGGCACTTCGAGAGAGCGATCATCTCGCGAGATAGCAAAAATTTCTTTTCGAGGCACTACCTCTTTTGTTTTCATTTTAACCTCGAGCATCGAGCTCCAAGGTCACACTTATTGTCGTTACAGTTCGAAACACGACTCACTGTTCAACGAAAAAAAACACGCACACATTTCACAACCGCGATTTAAAAAATACTCCGCACTGATACGAAAATGCCCAACTCGGCATCGCGATGTAGCAAAAATATTTTAAACCCGCATTTTCACACAATTATATTCCATTGGCTTATAAAAAAATACTCGACGCATTATCACGAACGTATCGGAAAAAAGTAAACTATTCGGTGCAATGAGCGCGGTCGCAATGAGAATGACCGGAAAAAAACATCAACCGGTCGACTCGCCCCGTGGCATTATGGTAAATTCAAAATGTCTTCCAAACGGCTGAAGTTTCGCGCATGCGCCAAGAATGATCAACTCGGACTGTTGAACGATTGACAAACGATGGAACACTGTACACGAGACTCGACATATTTATTAAACCGATGAACCTTTTCCGGTCATTCCAATTCTTTCCTTTTGTCCGCACACGAAACACCGATGTAACTTGTTACAGATCACGACTTCGACGCGAAACTGTAAGCAACGACAACACGAAACGGCACACACCCGGCCTGAAATCCGCGTGCACTTCACTGCCGAGAAAGAATGAAACTTTGGGCAAACGTTACGAGAATGCCCAACTCGACATCGCGACTACCAATAGTTTAATACGCGCACTTTTAAACAGTTGTACTCCGCCACTGTTCATCGCGGATATATCAACTTGTCTCTACGACATCCGCGGTTAGGCTGAAAACGATCGAAAAACAACAACCGATCGACTACTCTGCTCCCTCCCGCCATTGCAGCCGCCGAGAGTGGCGTGGACGCTACTGGCACAAAATGGCCGCCAAACCGCCAAAAGTTATGCATCTTGCCAAAAATGATCAGGTTAAATAATCGATGACCGATGCGACATTATACGCGAGATTAGAACATACTAAACTAATATCTAATACTGCCGCGGAGTCAGCGTACTTTGAGACTTAGCTCACTCTTTCAATGAATGCACTTGCTCGGAAAAGCGAACAAAGCAAAATACGGCAAGACTGCACGCGAATGGAGGGAGATCGTGATATATGCATTTGTACGTATTTATACCGTATTATCGTATACTAGACATGTTTTATATGGTAGCGCGATCTTGTCGGACAATGATATGTTAAATTCGCAAGATCGACTTACCATCTCAATGTCAGGACGAACAGAGATGACCGCCAAATAACCCCAGGGACCCGCGTTCCCGCTACAATGCCCAGACTTACCTGTTGAACAAAAAGCGGTTAATACAACGCTACAAGTGAGCTAGAATGTACGAAACTAATGAGCAACGATTTACCTTGTTTCTCGATGTCCGGATGCGGTACAGCGATGCACTTTTGCGTAAAAGACATTACGACTACCTCAGCGAAGACGGAGTAGATGTACACAGAACGCGCACCGACAAGGCTGTAACGGCTTCCTGGAAGTTTCAAACACGCCAATATGGCGCGCATGTACTGTTGCGCAGAAAGCTGAACTCCGCCAATGAAAAAGAAAAGAAAGGTTAGTACGAATGTAATTGGCTGCGTAAAATAAAACGTTCCTTTCCGTTCGGGCGGATTCTCCCGCTAATTTTGAATGATTATTGCGACTTTAAGCGCTGCACGAATGTGTGGCTAGTTCTTTCCAACCTTTTGTCTGCTGCATCGATAAATTTATTCATACATTTCATTAATTAACGCTGTGCGACACATAATCGAGTATCAGTGAAAATTTTAAATAACGGGTTGAATCTCTCGTAAATTGTCCGTGAATACTCCATAATTATCAGCGGTTTTTGATGTACAGTAGAGGTTAGGTTGTGCTTAATGTAAACATTAGAGACATTTCAAAAATATTAAAATGCATAAAAGATATCACTCCAGCTTATCCAATCTCGCAAATGTCAATCTTATATTCTAAAATGCTGCTGCAGATGCTACGAATTTTTCCGTGAAATGCATGATGAACTTTCTCTCGTATCAAGTTAAGTTATCTGGCTTCGTGCTAAAAAATGTGAATTTGATATCGCTGAAATTCAGTACGGAGGAAGCCGGTCGTAAATCCGGCAAAATCATGAAGGTCCTGAATGTAGCAGAAAAAAATGATGCTGCAAAGAGTATTGCGTCTATTTTGGGTAGAGGCAATTGCAATCGGGTTAGTAACCCCAGAATTCATAAGACGCAGTCCCCAGAGATATCGTAAGAACTGACTTGCCAACTGATCGATTTCTTACAGAGGGAAGGACTTTCCGTTTACAACAAGATTTACCAATTCAATCTGAGACTTTTCAATCAGGATTGTCAAATGATTATGACATCTGTGTCAGGACATTTGCTCACTTATGGATTCACAGGTGTATCGAAGCAATGGCTCGGTTGTCATCCGATATCTCTGTTCGATGCTCCCGTTGTAAAGCACTGTCCAGAAAATTTTCAAAATATAAAAAAGACCCTGGAAAGGGAAGTCAAAAGTTGCACCACTCTTATAATCTGGACAGATTGTGATAGAGAAGGAGAAAATATTGGATTCGAAATTATCGATGTTTGCAAAGCCGTGAAGCCAAATATTAAAGTTTACAGGTAAACTACCAAGAAATAATATCCACAATATTAAAAGATATGTAATAATGAATATTTTTCCCATCAAAGGGCAACATTTTCGGAAATCACTCAAACGTCGCTTCAGAGGGCTATTCAAAACTTAGGAGAGCCGAACAAACTAGTAAACGATGCTGTAGACGTTCGGAGCGAACTAGATCTCCGAATAGGGGCATCGTTCACAAGATTTCAGACTTTAAGACTTCAAAAAGCATTTCCAAGAACTCTACACGATATGCTCATAAGTTACGGGAGTTGCCAGTTTCCAACCCTGGGTTTTGTCGTCGAGAGATTTTTGGCTATCGAGAGATTTCAGTCAGAGCCATATTGGAAGATCAAAGTTGTCGACGATCGCGATAACATTCACGTCGAATTCAGATGGGCGAGAAATCGTCTTTTTGAAGAGTTGCCTTGTCAAGTTTACTTAGACATTTGTCTGGAACAACCCGATGCGACGGTTGTCAAAGTAATTGAAAAGCCTAAAAGCAAGTGGAGGCCTTTACCACTGGATACAATCGTAAGTCTACTCACTTTCATTTTAACGTACAAATCGATTAAAGCAACAAAAAATTATCTTTTTGCCGTTTCAGGAACTCGAGAAACAAAGCTCGCGAAAACTTCGTTTGAACGCGAAGGAAACGATGAAAATTGCTGAAAAACTATACACTCAAGGTTTCATAAGTTATCCCCGTACAGAGACAAATATATTTCCAAAAGAATTAAATCTCGAGCCTCTCGTTCAACAACAAGTGAATCATCAAGCTTGGGGTGAATTTGCCCAGAGAGTCTTGAACGATGGGATATCGCCGCGTCAGGGAAAAAAGACCGATCAGGCCCATCCACCGATACATCCGACAAAATTTGCCGGTGGTCTTCAGGGAAACGAGGCTAAAGTCTACGAGTTCGTGGTTCGCCACTTTCTCGCTTGTTTGTCGAAGAATGCGGAGGGTCACGAGACAACTGTCGACATCGACATCGCAGGAGAAAAATTTACCGCCTCGGGGCTTCAGATCCTCACCAAGAATTATCTCGACGTTTACATATACGAGAAATGGAACGCAAAGGAGATACACCTCTATCAACAGGGACAAGTGTTCGCACCTACGAGTATCGAAATGGTGAAAGAAAATACCTCGGCACCGAATTTACTTACCGAGGCAGATCTGATTGCTCTAATGGACAAACACGGTATCGGGACGGATGCGACTCATGCCGAGCACATAGAAACAATCAAATCGAGAGAGTACGTTGGTCTTCGAGATGGTACACACTTCATTCCCGGTAAATTAGGCATTGGCCTCGTTATGGGATACGACAATATGGGATTTCAAATGTCGAAGCCGCATCTTCGGGCGGAGTTAGAAAACGACCTTAAAGCGTGAGTTTGCCAACGACACTGAAACTTGAACAATTTTTAATATGTCGAACAATGATTTTTTTTATATCAATCAGAATATGTGAGGGCCGCAAAGATCCTCAGGAGGTGCTGCGATTGCAGATTTCCAAATACCGTGACGTGTTTAAAATCGCTCTGGAACGGGCAACCATGATCGATGCTGCTCTGGCTCGATATTTGGAGGAAACACCGACATCGGCGCAAGAACTCGAGAACGTTATACCCGTAGATAGTCCGGCGGTTTTCAAATGTCCTCGTTGTGGCTCGAAGATGGAATTAAAAGACAAAAGACAAGGTACAGGGAAATTTATCGGTTGCGCCGGTTATCCGACCTGCAATAATTCGATCTGGCTACCGCAGGATGTAATGGATGTCGATGTTCTCGAAGAAGTGTGCGGTCGGGTGAGTTTCGAAAAAAAAATAATAATTTTTATGTAAGAGATATCGATTAATTGTTATCAATCGAATCATCGATTTTTCGCGATGTTGTTTAGTGTCCCGGTGACTTTCGCAAGTTGAAAGTAAAAATGAAGCCAGGATCGTTTCCTACACTCGGCACGACTTACACAGCTTGCATAGGAGGATGCGATTCACATTTCAATGAATGTATGGACATAAGGGACACGCATATTCGCAGGACGGAACGCCCGAACGATAGTGGTTACGGGACCACGACGATCACTACATCTTCCAGTAGTAGTTCGGGAGTTACGCAAACTGCGAATGCTTCGAGAGGTCGAGGTCGCGGTACTTCTCAAGCTGGAAATTCCCTCGACAGAGGAAACTCTCAAAGACCTAGAGGGGGTGGAACGTCTCAGCGACCATCAGCTCCAACACGAAAACGACCAGCACCCAGCCCAGGGCCAGGACATGATAATCCACCGACCTTTAAAAGGCCATCACTCGGATCCGGAGCGAGTACGATTGGAAATCGGGAGAATTTAATCCCTGTTTCCCCCTGGGGCGTGGTTGACGACAACGCGGTTATACTGTGCGAATGTAACGAAGGAACAAATCTGCTTACCGTTTCGAAAGAAGGTCCAAACAAAGGTCCGTCATTCATAGAATTGAAAAATTTATTGTACCTACGGCGTTCATCTTTTTTTCTACTGTTTTCTACCTCAGGACGAAAATTTTACAAGTGTGCAAAACCTCGCGATGCTCAGTGCACATTTTTTATGTGGGCGGATGACGAGGCGACCCAAACGACTGATAATAATCGAGCCAATACATCGCATTCGAGGCCTCCACCTCCACCATCGACGTTCAACCGCGAATCTTCAGCAAGACCGAACGTCGCATCCGTTCCATCGGGAGATGGTGCACCTACTTGCGCTTGTGGGCAACCAACTGTTCAGTAAGAAAACGCAAACATAAAATAGGAATTTCAACGTAACTAAAAATACAAATTTCCGATAATTCATCCAATCTTATCTTATTTTCTAGGCGGACAGTTCGGAAAGAAGGTCCGAATACGGGAAGAAAGTTTTGGGGATGTCCGCAAGGACCAGGAAGTACTTGCAATTTCTTTTCCTGGGCAGATGAGACCCCGCAAAATGACAGAGGCATTCCAGGTGGTTCCAACTTCGACGGATCTGGCTGGGATGCAGCTCCACCGACAAGAAGAGGTGGTTCTAGTAGTGAAAGAGGGCGAGGACGTGGCGGTGGAGCTTCTGGAGCACCGGCCACGAAAGGAAAAAGAAAATGCGGGATATGCGGCGTCGAAGGTAACGCTTGTCGACTGTATAAACTTTTATTTCAATCTTTACAAATGAAATACTTACAGCTCGTTACCTACGACGTTATATAAATAATATATGGCTTGTTTTTTACAGGTCATACGAAGAAAACGTGCCCTCAACGTTAGGACCGAGACGAGTTTACTCTGTGAACTGTACATAGATGTTACTCTAATTCGAGTGTAAATAGTACGAAGCTTGAGAGAACGTGTAACGTTTTACTAGCTTTGGGAACGATACGTAATACTTATTTTGTTTTTATTACACGTGAACCTTCAACGTGCCTTAATCTCGAGAAAGTCGAGATATTAACATACGATTATTGCTAAGTTTTATGGCCTAAGTCACCGAGCGTTTACCATGAGATAATTTGTTTCTCAGTGTCTCGAGTTCTCCTCGATGCAAATTTACCTCTGCCGTTGTTTCTGTCAGCTGTGAACAAAAAATACAACAAAAGCACAAACTTTCTAACATTTTTTCAAAAGACAGATCAGCTTCTGTGTACAAAAGTTTAAATATTATTTACCATATCCAGGAGTAACTCAAATTTTAGTTTCAATAAATTGTTTTCTTCCTCAAGTTTCTTCACCTCTTTTCGCAATTTTTCATTCTCCTTGAACGTTCCACTAACTCTCCCGGTTTCCGGTATCCACTGACCCTCGTCGAAAGTCGCCTCTTGATCACCGAGACGTAACTTTATCGGTCCTATTTCCGGGCCTAATTCTCTCTCGATTCGCTTCGGACTCAAGTCTTTGTTAGCTAATGAAACTGATGCTTTTCGCGTTGGAGTTTTTTTCGGTGAAAATTTATTCGTAAAGAAAGGCATCGCGCTCTTGCGACGAAATGCGTCATTTTTCATGAGAGCCTTTCACTCACCTAGTCCGTCGTACTTTGTTTTTCTAAAAATCACCGTGGCAACGAGGCTCGCGCTCTAACTCGTTTTGCCACTCGAGCGTGACGCAGGGGCGCGACAGACTTTTCGTCCGAACCGTTTTCATCAGAAATAATATCACTAAAATAACACAATACTTATCTTACTTATGTGAAAATTGCAATGTTCTGCAACATCACAAAACGTTGACGAACAAAAATTTGTTACATATTTTTTTTATTATTTTGATCTTGTTTCTACACAACTAAATTTTTCCGCGAGCACTGGTGCACGATCTTTTCTTCTTCTTTTTTTTTATAATATAAACAAATAACCGATATTTCTCTTTTTTTAACTTCGTAATATTTAAACAATCTTTACAAGTCGTAACACTGCTGCGCCTTGAATTCGCATAGATTAATCATCTAATGATTCGTTGGAAAAAAAAACATACAATATTTCAATGGAAAATATAATATATATATGTATATTCAAGTATGTATATTTATATATTTGTGAAGTTATATTTTTATATAGTATATCATTTTCATTGGTTCCAAATACATACTTATAATAGTTAAAGGGAGGGGCTTCAAATATATAACATCTGTAAATATATTCGTAACATATACTATGACACCTAAAAGATAAACTTAAACCATCCTCCTTCTTTCTCTCTCTTTTTTCGATCTTTGATCCTCCTGTTCTTACGATCTTGATAATTCTTTCCATCAGTTTTCACCCTCGAGGTCAGGTACTTTTCAAGCCGTGCTTATGTATGATTAAGTTTTCTTTCATCTCACCCTTTACTTTTCAAGCAATAGCGACGTGTTTCTATAGCTCGGTGTACGCAACACCCTTACCTGTATATCAGTCGAGTCTTGATCGAAGTCCCACTCTTATCGCGGAACGTTCGAATGCAGAATGACTCGCGGCCTCGAACGTGCACTTTTTTATATCCATATTTATATACTATTATAAATAATACGAATTTAAACGTGTTATTGCCTCGTATCTTTCTTTTTTGTTTACCAGGCTTGAGTTTTACTAGGTTTTTTTCTTTCGTTCCTGTTTTACGTTCAAGCGAATCCCGTGTGTCTCGTAAAATGCTACGACTGCGAGGGTTTCTTGCGTCTACCGAAGAGATTACTCAGGACCGAACTTCTCTTGTAATCGCGATCTTTGCGGCTACCGCTCGAGCTCTGCTCGCTCTCGGAACCGCTCTCGGACGCTCTTCTTCCTCCGTCGACGACCGTAATGTTATGAGCACCCGGTGATATCGCAGGTGGTGGAGCTACGTAAGGTGGCAGTGAAGTTGGACGACCGGTGAACGAATTCACCTGTTGCTGTCCGCTCTGAAAAAACAAGATAAACGTGAAATCGACGATTCTTCATCTGCAAATTCAGACGTATCGTGGAAAATCTTACCTGTCTGAGGTTTATTGGGGCATTTCCATATCCTGGAACAATAAATATACACGAAAATAGATCTTTAGTTTTCATCAAATTTCTTTGAAAAAATGGGACTGGTGCATTTAGTGCGGATCTACTATGGAATATGTGGAGAAAAAAAACGACGAGCAACATGCCTGTGGAGCTGATCGATAATAATTCGTGAAGCTCTAAATTTAAATAAAAATATCATACAGCTTAAAAATACGTGTGGAATGATTTTTAAAAAAACGTCAGGAGGTGATCAAACGGTGGATGGCATGCACTATCGGTTATAGAGCACGCAAACACGAGAAAAGCTATGTTCAAATCGCAAACGCCAAATCGACGTTTCGTTTTTTTCATTTTTTTTTTTTTCACAATCGCAATGACTGACCGGGATCTTGAGGGGTGTTCCACTGAGCCATCCTCGTTGGTGGCGGAGCACTCGATGGCAGGGGAGGCGCTAATTCTATAAAATCAGTCATTTGTAGAATTTTGATCACCGACACACCGTGATAACGATAATGACGAAAATAATTCATGGGCTATGATTAACTGATAACTATTTTATTACCTTGACTCGGCGAGTTGAATTCCGAACTGCCCTGTCTATGCCAATTATCGTTTGAGGTATATTGCTGCCCCGAACCATTGTGATTCAGTGTCGTTGTTCGTGGCTGTTGATAAGATTGCGGTCTCGTTTGAGGCACGTGATGTTCAACGTCTGAAATCGTATCAATTAGTGACGTTCGAACGATAATAAAATTGTAGTTATTTAACTAAAAAAAAATTGTCTTACCATTTCGTCTCATCTGTGTCATATTCTCGGAGCTCGGCGATCTTACAGGAACGGGGGGTGGCGCTCCTCTCGGTGGTATCGGTGGTCTTTCTACCGAATGTCCAGGATTGTATTGTTCTCTCATACCCGCCAGTTTTTCCTGCTGTATAAGAGTCTGTTGTTGCTGAGCAATGAGCTGCTGTCTGTGTTTTTGCAAAAACTCCGTCTGCGTTTGTGTCGAGTCCTGCGGTGTTCTCGGGGTATCGTTATGATCGGAATTTCTCGATTCTCTACGTTGTTGATTCTGTCGATGCATTTGAAGAAATTCTATCTGAACTTTGCTCGGTGAATTTGGTTCTCCGGGATCTCGTCTAATGACGGAATTCTTCCTCTCGAGTTCCGGTGTCGAGGCACGACTGCTACCCGTCGATATATTATCGTCCGGAATGTCCGGAGTCAAATTTTGCAATCTATCGTTTCCTTCCTTCTGCGACTCGTCGTAACTCAACAGTTGCAAACTAGGTGGCAATTTCGCGTGGAACGATATCTTATTGACCCAATCGTCCATCTCCTGCTGATTGGCAGTGAGAAACAGAAATTCCGAGCCATCGGTGCACTTGAGCCTAAAGACGTTTTTGCGCTTGGTATAATCGTCGGCTTTTTCGCAAGTCGCGTTGAAAATCGTAATTGGCGCAGTCGCGGCTTTGCTGAGTTGAGAATCCTCGATGTCTTTGAAGAAGCACAATAGCTGACCGCATAGTACGGTGTAATATTGTTTCCAAGATCGAACCGCAGCTTTTTTTCCTCCCCTTTGTAACTCGTGCTTTCTCTCAAGAAGACCCTGAATCTCGACGGGTCGAAGCGCGTCCATGTTCTCCATACGCTGATGCTTCCTGAAACTCTGCGTTCGTCTTCTCGTTGTGAAGCTAGGCGTTCTCTTCGGCTTTTTCGTGTCGACTTTCATGCTTTCAGCGCGTTTTACATCCGGCGTCGTGCGTCGCAGTCTGTCGCCAAACATGTGCGTTATGCTGTTCGATTTTTGAACTCCCGAGGCTTCGGGTATCTCGGTGTTTGCCGATTGTGCCTTCAGCGGCGACAGTCTGTTCATCGATTCGTGCTCATCCGTAATGCCGTTCGACTCGTCGTGAGCCCCGCGATGTGGACTGTCCAGTAACCTTCGTCTCTCCTCCTCGCGTTTTCTCTCCTCCGTAATTCTATGCACCTCTTTGCGTTTTCTCTCCTCGATACGAGCACGCTCGACACGTTCTTTCTCCGCCTGTCGCGCTGCCAATTCTGTTTGCTGTTGTTTCCGGAAAGCACGCTCGAGCATCGTTATGCGTTTTAGGGCGCTAAACTTGTCCTCTTGAGCCTCGATCGTTTTCTCGAAATCCTCGTGTTTTCTGATAAGATCCTCGACTTGAGGAATCGTCTCACCGAGCTGTCCATCGTGCAGCATCGGCTCGCGGCTTATCATCCAATTCTCAAGAGTCTCTGCCTCGCGTTTGAATAATTGCGTATCAAGATTTTGCTCGTAGATCAATTTTCTTTGTTCCCACGTGTCCATGAGGACTTGTTTCCTCTGCTCGAGTACGGAAATTTTGTCTTGGATCTCGTTTGCCAAAAAGTGTCCTTGCTCGATCAGGCCGTTGCCAATTCTTGTGAATTTTGCGAAAGCGTCTCTGCGCGTGTCGATCTCAGCCTCGTACTCGTTGTGTCTGGAGATGAGAGCTTCCGCACCCGGTACGTCTCGAGCTAACTCGGGAGCCGTGACTTTCGCTACCATCTCGTTTATCCACGATATGAGATCTCTGTATTCGTCGAAATAAGCTTGAAGCTGTTCGGCTTGCGCCAGCTTGCTTCGTCTCTGGGCTGCTTTCTTAAGCAGCTCGTTCCACGTCTCGTCCGCCTCTTCGTGCTTCACGGCTATGTGCTCACGGGCATCGGGAAATAGCTCGGCGAGTCTCAAAGCTTCGGCCATCACGGATTCAACCTGAAAATATATTCCATCGAAAAATTAGAATTTCGTCGTTACGCGTAAAATTTGTATTCCACGAATAATGAAATAATCTCACCTGTTCTTTAACAGCTGCAAGATCCGTCTCGAAACCTTGATGTTTTCGTACGAGAGCTTGAATGGTCTCCAGATCGTGTCCATATCCGTCGGAGCCGAGGCTCGCTTCTTTCTCTTGAATCCAAGCGATAGTTTCGTCGGCCGTTCTATCGAACATATGAACCTGTTTCGCACCAGCCAGGGCCTCTTGTCTGGCATGAGCGAGCTCTTTGAGATCGTCCCATTGCTGCTTAGTCTCGTCGATTTTAGCTCTGATCTTGGTTAATTCAGGATTATTTGCCTCGATGAGTTTCTCGCCAGTTTCGATCGTCGACGAAACGCGACTCTCGCTGGTCGTCAAACCGGCCAGGAAATTGTCAAATATCTGAATGAGCAATTCCACGTGTTCGACATCGCGTCCATAATCCTCGGAGGCAGCGACTGTCGTCTGATCGCCGATCCACTCGATCACCTCGTCGGCTTGTCTGATGAATTTATAGAATTTTTCACTCTCCAACAATCTCTTCAATCTGTATTCCTTAAATTTCTTCAATTCCCCAAATCGCATTTCGATCTCGGACTGTTTCTGGGCGATATTTTTGCTATCGAAGTGATGCCTGTTGACCAAGCCTTCTGAAAGTTTCTTGAGATTTTCGACCGTGCTTTCGAAAGCTCCCAAATCACGTTCGATACCTTCCAGCTTTTTCAGCAACGATTGCACCGAGTCCTCGTCCTTGCCGTAATCAATCGACGACAATTGCGGCTGTTTCTCTTTGATCCATTGCTCGGCCTCGGCCGCTTCGGCGTAAAACATCTGGGACTCGACGGCATCGAGAAGACGAAGTTTTCTCACGCTAGCAACGTCTCTCAAGTGAACCAAGCGTTTTTGCAATTGTTGAGAAAGAGACTCGATTTTCTCCGAGGCGAAATGTCCACCGCGTACCATCGCAGCAGCGCGGTTTGAGAGAGAAGCTACAGCGGGTTCTCGCGAAAGAAGCTCGGCCTCTAACGCCTGATGTTTCTTTTGTAGTCTTTGCACCGTCGTCAGAGAATTTCCCAGATCGTCGCTAGCAGCCAAATGCTCCTTTTCCGACAACCAGTGCAGCTCGTCCTCGACGTCACGTACGAACTGATGCAAGAGCTTCGCGTCCTCGAGATTGTCCCTTCTTATCTGTATGGGCTCTTGAAGACTGTGATAACGATTGATCGTCGCCGAGGCTCTTTCTTGTATCTCGTCTCGCATAAAGTGTTTCGTACGCTGAAAACTCGCGGCGGTCTCTTTGATCGACTCGCACGCCTCGTTGTGACCGAGCACGTCGTTCTCCAAGTTCGTGTGTCTCTTTAAAAGATTCGCGACGCTCGACAAATCTTTGCCGTGATCCTCGGACTGCAATTGAGTCTCGATCTCGTCCATCCATGCCTCGAATTCGTCGAGGGTGCGTCCAAAGAGGAGAGCTTGATAAGCGTCGTTAAGACGATTCTTCTTCAGCTCGCTCGTTTCCTGGAGAACTCTCCACTCGCTCTCCAACTCCTCGAGACGATCCTGTATCTCCTTCGAGGCGTAATGATTTTCCTCGATCAAAGCTTCTCCCTCGCCGATCACAGCGCCTACTCGTCCTCTGTTGGCCATCAATTCACTCTCGAAAGCCAGATGCTTTTGGATCTTGCTCTGAAGATTCGTAGAATCACGATAATTCTCGTCAGCGGCGATTTGTTGCTTTTGATGCAACCAACCCTCGACCTCGTAGATGTTGCGCAAAAATTCGTGCAATTGCTGACTCTCGAGGAGTTTCTTCCCTCTCGCTGCCGAGCTATTTTTCAGTCTGTCCCGTCTCGCACAAACCGATGCTAATCTCTGCTCTATGACGTTTCCATCCGATGGTTTTTCAGCGAGTATCTCGGACGCGAATTGTTCCAATTCGTCGATACGTCCAAGCTGCGATTCGAGCATTTTCTCAAACTCCGTGTGTTTGCGAACGAGAGTCTCGACACCGGTGAGCGATTCTCCAAGATCCTCGTTGTTGAGAAAAGCTTCTTTCGTCGCGAGCCACTGATCCGACTGATCGGCCTGTTCTTTGAATTGCTGAAGATGATAAGCCTGCATCAATTTTTCCCGACGTTCCTCCCAAGCTTCGGCGAGATGAGATCGAATCTCTTGCAAATGATCGAGACTCTCCTTGACTTCGGGATCGATCGCAACGAGTTTCTTGCCATACTCGTACAATACTTTGATAACGTCGTTTCTACCGTCGATCTCCGCCTTTCTCTCCTGATGAAGCTCTAGTAGCGCCTCGGCCTCGGAAATCGTCGTCGGTGCTTCGGCCTCGTTCATGCGTTTTATCGTGTCGGCAACCCAGACCTCGATCTCGTGCAAATCAGCCTGAAACCTGTGAAGGGTGTGCGCCTGTTTGAGAGCCTCGCGTCGATGCTGCGTGAGATGCTGAAGCTCGTCCCAATTCGATTGGAGCTCGTGAAGTATCGCGTTTATCTGGGGACCGTTCTCGGGATATTTTTGCGACAATTCTTTAGCCTCGGCCTTGTGCTCTTTCAGTTTTCCCTCGATGGCCGTCATGTCGCGTTCCATCGCTCCCTGTTTCCTCTGGAGTTGCTCGACGCCCGGCAGATCTTTGCCAGTGTCCGTCATGTTCATAGCGAGTGATTTCTCGATCACTCGCTGACTCGTGTCGTCGATGTCGCGATTGAAAAGATGAATCTCCAAAGCTCCGGCCAAAATCTCGCGATAAGCACTCAACGCACCTTGCAATCCTTTCCACTTGTCGTTGAAGTTGTCACGTCTCTGCTTTATAGCTCTCGACTCATCGTCGTGTCCCTGCTTTATCAATTTGTCAGCTAGAGCGTTTATCGTTTTTATTCTCGCGTCGTCGACTCTCATGTCGCTGTCTACGTCGTCCAACTTTCTTTGAAGACTTAGACAGTGCTCGTAATCTTTACCAGTGTCACCGGCCTGTACCATCATCTCCTTGTCTCTGATCCAAGCCTCGATCTTCTCGACTTGATTGTTGAACTCGAGTATGTCCTGAGCTTCTTCAAGACCTCGGCCACGATTGCCAGAAACGAGCAGAAGTTTTCGCCACGTCGCGTTAAGATGTTCCAACTGTTGACGAATCTCGGCACTCGAGGGATGTTTGTGAGCGAGTAGAGTTTCACCCTTGGCTTTGATCTCCTCGATTCTACTCTGATTAGCCGCAAGTTCAGCCTGGAAAGCTTGATGCTTCTGCAATTTTTTAATCTTATCCTCGAGACTCGAGACCTCGCCCTTGGAAGCTTCGGCTTCGAGTTTCTTCTGTTTCTCGCCTATCCAAGATTCCGCTTCACCCACATCCCGCACGAATTGAGCGTGCAAGAGACTCGCCTCGAGACGACTTCGTCGAACTTCGCAGAGATCTCGAACTTTGGCACGTTTCTGGACCACTTCGTCCATTCGTTTGGCTATCGTTGGTGAATCGAAATGATTCTGAGCCAACAGTTTGTCCCCGTGTTCTTGAAGAGCCAGCAACTTTTCGTCCTGCGTGACGAGCAACTTTTCGAACTCGTTGTGCTTCTTGGCTTGTACGTCGACTTCCTCGACGGAAACGCCGAAATTGTCACCGCTCAATGCGGCTTCCTGTGTCGCCGAGAGATTGTCGAGTTGTTTCGCGTCGCGCAGGAAGAAATGGAGGTCGATCAGTTGATCCAGATGAACTTTCTTCTGTTGCCAAGCTGTGTGCAACTTTTGTCTCTCGTCTAACAATTGATTGCATTTTTCTTCAACCTCGGGCGCTGCATAGTGACCAGTTTGTACCATCGCATCGCCAAGATCGAGAACGGATCTGAAACTATCTTCTCGTGCCTCGATCTCGCCTTTCAAGGCCTCGTGCTCGGCTTTTAGAATTTGCGCACTCGCCGCGTCTCGCACTTTCTCCTCGGTCGACATCGCGGCTCTTAATCCAGCCGCCCAATTCATGAGATCTCGCACCTGCGTCAGGAATCTCTGGAGATCGCAACTGGCCTGCAGTTGGTCCCTTCTGTGAGCCGAACGCTCTTTCAATTCTTCCCAATTAGCTACGACGATCTGCTGCTGTTGATCTATGTGAGACGCGTTATTTCCCGGGTAGAGAACTTGAAGCCTCGAGGCATCTTCCACGAGTACTTGAAGCTGCGCCTCCAGAGCCACCAAGTCATTTTCGAAACCTTCGTGACGTCGTATAAGCGCGAGAACGGAGTTAAGATCACGTCCGAGATCCTCGGGCAAAGCTGCTTCCTTTTCTTGAATTCGCGACAGGGCCTCGGCGACGTCGCGATGAAAACGATGAATCTCTCCGGCTGCTTGCAGTCTCTGCTCGCGATGATGAATCAGACCCAGAAGATGTTGCCATGATTCTCTGTAAAAATTGGTAAATATAACGTCTCGCGAATAACGATTAATTTATTCATAAAAGAATGAGAAGAGTGCGAAACGATAGTGGAATGTAAGAGTGTGAGACATGCGAAAAAGTGCGAACGATCACATACCTTAGAGCAAAAAGCTTTGCGCGTTAAGAGTCATTCGACAATGTTATCAAGATGATAGCCAGAAAATACATTCACGCAAGCACAAAATAAACAATGATAGGAATAACAATCACAAAAGTACAAAATGTACGCGTCCCTAATTATGCGACAACCACAATGAGACCAAAGTATTCCAGAAACTGAGGAAATGAAACGTACCGAATGAAAAAAATACATCAAATCTTAACCGAGTGGTGTGAACTCAAAGAAGATAATAAAAATGACCACATACCGTGAAAAGTAAAAATATTGCGTATGATACATCGATTCGACAACGACAATGAAAATGGCGGTACAACATAAAAGATTGATTCTACTACCGACTTACCGCATATGCTGATGTTGCTTGCGTACTTGTACGACAGGATCATCATCATCATCACCACTATTAAACATGTTACGTTAGAATTCAAATTTTCCCAAACACCGTACCAATACGTGCGTTCTAGCATCGATTAGAGGCGTAATTCGCGTCTCTCGATGCATAAAAGAAACACCGGACATATAACGTTCAAAAATTCACGCGAGATAAATATTTTTAAAAAAGAAACCGATAGATTGTCCAAGAGCAATTTATCACGAAAAATTGTAAAGTAGAAAATTCGGAATATTTCTTACAAAACGATAAGTGTTAAAAAGTTTATAAACCCGAGAGTATTAAAACGTGAGAAAATTCGATATTCTATAAAAAAAAGCCAAGAAACCTTTTCTATCGTCCAAGAATAAAAACCCATTCACCGAAGACAAAATGATTAGACGCGCATTATGTGATTGTGTGGCTTACCTCAGTTGCTCCTGGCGTTTCTCGATGTCCTGTATGTACGGACTTTCATTGGCGATCAATTTCCTCGCCAATTCCTCGCACTGATTAAATCTTTCCGATCCTGCCTCGATGCGATGCTTAAAATCATTGAACTTTGCCTGAAGCACCAGGAGATGTTCGTAATCCTGTCCATAATCCTCGGAAGCTGCCGCTTGCTCTTGTTCCTTGATCCACTGTTCGAGCTCGCGACTCTCCAGAAAATATTCGTGACGATACATGCTCTCCATGAGACGTTGCTGTCTCGTCGTTGCCAATCTTTGAAGCGCTCGCATCTGCTGAGCTATCGCCTCTTGTTTATTGGCAATAGCTTTGCTATCAGGATGTTTAGCGTTTATCATCGCCGTAGCTGTATTTCCCATTTCATTAACGATGCCGTTGTAAGTGTCGAGTTCGAGTTCGACCGCTTTGTGTTTCGTGAGTAATTTCGTCGCGGCATCGCGGTCTCTTCCGTAATCGGTGGAGCTGAGCATGTCCTTCTTCTCGCTTAGCCAACCCTCGACCTCGCCAGCCTCGAAGAAAAATTCTTGAGCCCGAAGAGACAAGTCGAGGGCACGACTTCGCTCGCCAGCTTTATCTTGCAGATCTTTCCAAGCGTCATCGAGAGTGTCGCACAATTCTTGTATCTGCACAGAATCAAGAAACACAACGTGAAAATACGAACGACAATTGGGTAAGATTGTTTTAAAAAATTGGCAATCGTTTTACATGCATGCTGAAAAAAATAATAATAATCTTGTTACAACGAATAATTATTGAAAGCGTGTGAGAGTTCTCGTCCAGAACTTCTGCGTGAGGTTTCCCAAGACACATGATACACGAATATGGAGTAAAAACAAAATACGAAACACTGGAAAGTGCTAAATAAAAAAAAAGTAAATTCATTCGACGTCGAGGGTACTGAAACGTTTGTTAAAACATCTGCGAAAAAAACTTTCTTCCATGCATCTGTCTCTCTCTCGATCTTACCTCAGCGGACCCAGACTTCTCGCAGGTGCTCCGGCTGTGCAAAAATCGTACTATCTTATTCCTATCTCACGAGATTTCGCTGTGACGAACAGTGCGTGGAAATGCGCACACACGATAATCAATAAATCGAGAAAAAGTCGTAAGAACGTAGAATAAAGAAAATAATTGTAACCTCACCTTTTTTCTCTCGGGATGAACTTGATCGATGAGCGTTTGTCCGGACAAGAGTGTCTTGTGTATCATCGGCTGATGTCCCGCGATCTCAGCCTCGAATTTCTTATGCTTCTTGTGCAAACTCTGGGTTTGATGAAGATTCTGACCTAGCATAGTTGACGAGGCTTGAGGCAAATGATCTTTTATCCACTGCAGCTCGGCATCGAGCTCAAAACCAAATTTATGGAATCTCAGGCTTTCCTCAAGAGCGTCGCGTCTTCTCTGAGCGGGCTCTTTCAAGCTACGGAATCTGCGAAACGAATAGGAGGAAATTAGGATTACAATATTCTTTTCAATTAATTTATATTCGCAACAAGATCGAGGTAACTTAATTCTACTCACTTTCTTCGTGTAGCTTGGCTATTCTCGAGAATATTGGCAGCATCGAAATGTCCCTCGTGCGCCATTTCTTGTCCCATGGCAACGAGATCGTCGACTTTCTGTTCCCACTGGCACATATCGGTCTCGAGAATCTGATGTTTCTTCAGCAATTCTTTACAGCTACGAAGATCCAGCCCGACTTGTTTGCTCTGCAACGAGCACTCGATCTCTTCGAGTTTCAATCGCGCATCTTCCATGGTACGATTGAAACCGTGCTGAGAGGCTGCTTGTCTCAATCTGCTTCCTTTCTCCAACGACAGAGCGACGAGACGACTCCATTGATTGTTCAAATCCTCGAGTGTATTTCCCACGTCTTTCGAGCGATAATTTTCCTCGGATATGAGAGCTTTTCCTGCTTTATTAACTGCTCTGAGTTGTCCCTCGTTCGCTCGCAATTCTCTATCGAATGCTTCGTGCTTCTGCAGTTTCCTCTCAAGATTATTAAGATCTCTGTAACTCTCGTCCGAGGCGATCTTCATTTTATCGCCTAGCCAGTCTCGTAGATCGTCGACTTCGGCCGAAAATTGTTGATAATGCTCCGAAGCTTTCAACGCCGCTCTTCTCTCCTGCGCAGCTTCCTTGACCGCTGCTCGTCTTGCCAGAACTTGATTTCTCCTGTCGTTAATATAATCCTTTTCGTAATGATCCCGGTCTATCAGCTGATCCGCGGTATCGCTAAAAGCCTTCAACCGATCGTCCTGAGCGTTCAGAGTGTTCTCGAATTTCTCGTGCTGTTTCAGAAGTGCCTCGACATCGTCCAAGGATTCGCCGAGATTCGTAAAATCCAAGAAAGCCTCGTGCGAACTGGTCGTCGCCTCGATCTGATCGGCCTCGCGGTTGAATTGTTGCAACACGAGACACTCGAGAAGCCGTTGATCTTTGACGTTCCAACTGGCGGTCACGGCTCGATGAAGACCACGAAGCTTGTCCAAACGTTCGCGAACCTCGACGAGAGCGGAATTACGATGCAACAGCTGTTCGCCGAGTTCCTCGACCTCGCGAAATTCGTCCTCGCGCGTTTTTATATCCTCGCCGAGCTCGGTGTGTTTTTTTCGTAGTTGCTCGGCGGTCGCGACATCGCGAACGGGTTCTTCGGCGTTCATTAATTCCTGAACGACCGACGCCCAATTTATGAGTGACTTCGAGCTGTTCATAAATATCTGCTGACCAACCGCATCCTCGAGACGCGATCTTCGCTCTTCCGCTTTCGTCTGGACTTTGTTCCACAAGAGCTCGATCTCGTTTTCTCGCGCGTTAACGTTACTGTGCTCGTTGGGATACGAGCTTTTGACGCTGTTCGCTAATAAATTGACCTTTCGTACTTTTTCCTCGACCGGTGCTAATTCTCGTTCCAAGTGCTGATGTCTTCGTTGCAATGCCTGCACGGTTTTCAGATCCGGGCCTAATTCCGCGGTGTCCAACTGCGTTATCTTCTCGAGCATCCAGTCGTGAGCCTCGTCGCACGTGCGATTGAAAAGTTCCACGCTCGAGGCACCCTCGAGACTCTTTTCCTTCTGGAATTTCAGCCAGTTGAGATGGTCCCAGAATTTATGAATCTGCCTCTGTCGAGCTTTGACTTTGTCCAACTGACTGTGTCCTTGCTCGACGAAATCATCGACAGCCATGTCGATAGCCTCGACTCTTTTTCCAGACGCTGACAAATCCGTGAGAAACTTCTCGTATTTCCTCTTTGCCGTTTCGACGTTGTCGCGAGAATCATCGGCACGTAACATCTTCTCTTTGTCCTTGATCCATTTCTCGAAGTCGTCGCATTCGCGATAAAAACCGTACAGTCTTATAGCGTCTTCGAGAAGAGCGTGTCGTTTCGCGGCTAATTCTTGAAGCTCGTTGTACGTCTCGTTTATCTTTTTTTGTCTTTTCTCGACATTGTCATTGTCGCTCATCGTCGTTCTACGTTTGACTGGCTTTACCGTCGATTTTATGGATTTTACACGTCGCACGGGAATTACTTGATTTACCATTTTCGTCTTCTTTACCCTCTGGGTAACTCTGACCTTCTCGGGTCTCTTGGCCTGCACCTGAATGACTTTTGGCTCGATCTCGCGAACGTAATTCGCCGGAACGTAACCTTCGCTACCATCGACTTTTCTAACGTTCCACCAGTCGGAATTTGTCTTAAAGAGCAACAACATTACCTCACCTTTCGTCATTTGCATTCCTTCGCGACTGAAAGGATAGAGACTCTTGACTTGAGGGGCGAGACGCTCCTCGATGACGGTTCGTGGCTCTATGCGTTCTACGATCTCGTCGACCCACTCGTCCTGAGGCACCAGACGCACTTCCTTGCTCCATTCTTCCTGCTCGAGCTCGGCCACGGGTTCGGGATCGGCCAAAAGCTCCAACGTCGAGATTCCAGCTTTGATCAATTTTTCCGCCTGCATGTTCAACGACTGCACGTCACCCTTGTACGCGTTTAATTCACCCTCGAGGTCTTTGTGGCGTTGCAGAAGAGCCTGAGCACTCGGCTCGTCCACTCCATAATCCGCCGAGGCAACCAGCGCCATTTTCTCGTTCATCCACGAGTCAGCCTCGTTCGCGTCGGTGTAATACTGAAAAGCCTCGGCAGCATCGTCGAGCTGTTTCTTTCGCAATGCCGCCAACTCCTCGAGTACCTTCCAATGTTCGAGAAGAGAGTCTATGCGATTCTGGATCTCGAGGGACGATGGATGACTATCGGCTATGAGTTTTCTTCCAGCGTTGCACAGTTGCTCCGATTTTGGTCTTCGTACTTTCATCTCATCCTGCAACGCTTTGTGTTTCTGTTGCAACGATATAACGGCGCGTAAATCCTTGGCGGAAATTCCAGCTTTGCATATTCTCTGTTTTTCCACCAGCCACGACTCCTCGTCCTCGTGATCTTGAAGAAAATGAAAGAAATTTCTAGCATCCTCGAGACGAGCTTTTCGCTCTTTGCTGTTCTCGATGAGTTCGTCGTACGCGCTGTTGAGAGTCTGGAGCTTTTGTTGAAGAAGCGGCGCTTCTTTGCTCAAAGGTTGAGTCAAATGTTGAGCCGCTTGACGTCCGAGTCGTCTTTGACTCTCGCCCAGGGCCGTTACCTGCAATTCTTGCAAACTGTGCTTTTGCAGAAGATCCTCGACACCCAACAAATGAGGACCGACGTCCGTACTCTGGAAATTTAGCTGCAACTCCTGTATCGTCGCGAGGGTCGTGTCGATCTCTCTCATGAGAGTCATCAGCGAGCACAAAGCCGCTAGATTGATCTTGTGATGATCCAACAGCTTCAAAAGTTCTTTCCATCGTTGCAAAACTTCCTGCTCGCGACTTCGTACTCTCTCCAATCCGTGATAATTTTCTCTCACGAGTTCCTCCGACATGTTCGTGAGATCGTGAAAACGCTCCTCGCGAGCGAGTATATCGGCGCTTATTGCCTCGTGTTTTTTCACCGTCGCGTCGATCTGCGCGAGATTACTGCCGTAGCGTGGATCCGACAGGACCTGAATCATCTCTTTGAGATAACCCTCGCGCAACACGCTCTTCTTCTCGAACTTGTAATTCAACTGTTCGAGTCTCTCCTGACGCAATAATTCCGTACGAAGTGCCACCTCGCGTCTGTGCTCGGCCGTCTCGAGCTCGACCCAATTTCTCTCGATGTCGTGAACCAGCTGACCCTCCTGGGGTATAAACGCCGGCTGATTCAACGACTTCAATTGCGTGTTTATGTGAAAGTAAAGCGCCTCGATCTCCGAACGTTCCTTGTACTTGGGTGGCTTTTCGACCGTGCGATATTGCTTGAAGGCCAACAATTCGCGTTGTATACCCTCGAGGGAATTCGGAAAGTTGCGATTCTCCAATACCCCGATCTTCAGCTTTATCCACTCGAGTAAATTCGACGTTAACTTCTCGTAGTGTACCTTCATGTTGTCAGCCTCCATCATTTGTCCAACGATCTGCAAAAGTTTCACGTATAATAACAAAAAAAAATACATTCGACGCATCGAAAAATAACGATAATAAGACGACGATTTTTTTGACTCACGTTCGCTATTCTCTTTCCGCTCTTGATCTCGTTCTTCATCCTGGCGAACGTATGATAATACGAGGCGACGTATGTGATGATCGACTTTTCATCGGGTCTCTGCGTGTCAACGTCCTCGGCATCGAGAAGACGGGGTATACCGAGCTCCGAATTAGCCACGTCGAAGGCATAATTGAGATTGTCGATGTGCTTGCCCTGACCGAGTTCCGACCAATTGACAAGGTCCGGTCTGTGGGCGTGGATGAGGGCATTGAAGCCAAGACCGCTTCTCCAAGAACCTTTTCGACCGGAAACGAAGAAAAATAAGGAAATAATTTTAAAAAAATTCTCGTTACGTGTAAAAACTCTTTCTCAACGATATTATTTATCTTCGAATAATATTTCTTTACCCGTAAAATCCTGAATATTGACCTCCGGATAGCCATTGGTCTTTCTTTGGCACCAGAGGAGTAGAGCGTCCTTGGCTGATTTTTTCTCGCTGCTCTCGTTCTCCTCGTCGACGTCAATCTCGATCTCCTGAATCTGAAAGCGAAGTATAATCGTCCAGATGAGACCGAGTATCAGTCTCGGATTTCCATCGACGATGTCCTCGGCTCCGATGCTCTCCAATCGGACCTGCGAGCAACGGGAAAAGAAAAATTCATTAATCTCAATATACAGAAACACAATTATAACGTAAAGTCGTGACGTAATTCTTGTTTGTCTCGGTCGTGGGAAAAAATCATTAAATCTCGCTCGTTTAAATTCCTCGCCAAGATAATAACATAATTAAATTATCCCTCGAGCCAAGCTTTATCACACATTCCGTTCCTCGATGCGTTATTATAATCGTCCGTAGAAAATACAAGAAGCGAGACTATAAAAACAGCTTTTATAACGGATGAGACCTCTTGGACCCGGAATCGTTGTTCCAGATCTCTCGCCAACTGTCGTCCCAGCTGTCGTGGAAAACTGGATTTATCGATGATGATTAATCGCAAGTGGGCTTTTGACTCGATCTCGAGTCTCGTCCACGAGAAATCATCGTATTGGATGGCATTGGAAAGTGTCGGAAGCCTTTTGAGCTTGCCCAGGCCTGAGGAACTTGTTACATATAAACCGCTAGGAAAACCTTCTTGCTTCCTTTTTTTCTTTTTCTCTCTTTTCTTTTTCTCTCTTTTCTTTTTATCGTCGTCTCGTCCTACGGGCAAAGAGGATCGAGACACGCCAACGTATCGAGCACGAACGACTCGAGAGCCAACTGATTGCGGTAAATTGTATTTTGCACCGGCTCTCGCTTCGGTCTACTTGACCCGTTTTCGTTACGATAAATCGCGTGCCTCGTCGTTACACGTAAAAGATCCCTCGATCTTACGAGAAGGCAATAGATATTTTATATTTTATAAGATAATACACGGTAGCAATTTTCTACCTCTACAAATTACAACTTATATATATACAATTTACGACGTTCCGAGAGATCTTTGCGGAATGCCGTTCGTTCGCGCGAATCTTGGATCAAGGACGTCGAACACAAAACCCGCTCTCCTTCCATCGCAAACCGGATGAAGAAGATTCCGTGAGAGGAAGTCGAGCAACCGTGAATCTCGGGTCTCGGAAGCGAATCGAGAAAGAGGAAGAGGAAAAATACGATGTGTGAATAAAAATCCGTGTAAACAGGAAGAAAGAAGTAAAAGAGGGTCGAAAAGCAGGTGGAGTTGTCGAACGACCGAGTCGAAATTTCCTTCCTGGTGGGAGGTTTTCACTTCGATCTGAAAAACATAACGAAGAAGAGTATGAAAGAAAGAAGATAAAAAAGAAAAAACGAAGAAAATATGACCAGAGAGAGAGAGAAAGAGAGAGAGAGAGAGAGGCGCGTTATGCCGTTACACGCGACTCGTTCGCCTTCGCCTCGGACATTGCTGTCGTGCACTGGAACGCCGAGAGAACTCGTTGCATATTAAATGTACACGCGTCTATACGGGAATCGAGGGAGCACGACGACGAGGTGTATCGTTCGGTATAAATAAAAGAAGAGAGAGGGCCAAAACCGCATACGAGATCATCGTTTTATCAGTTTCTCGAAGCGTTACGAATACGTAAAATGGCAGAGAGCCTCGTTGCATATTTGAAAATACCCGTTGTGCGCGCGTGAATGAAATTACGTTTCGTTTATACAATTTTTCATCTTTCCTTTTTCTTTATTTTTTTTTTATACGAGGCAATTCCGTGACTCGAGCGTAATCGAGGAAGAAAATAATGAATCGAAGCGGTAGGAGGAGAAAGAGAGAGAGAAGACTACGTTGGTAATTTTACGTGGCGCGTTTAAAAAGTCATCGACTTCGTTTATATATAAAACGTATAAATGTATAAATGTATAAATACGGACAAGAGTGAGCGAGCCAAGCGTGCTGATTAGAATGTCTGTACGTATTACGCAAAGAGCTCTCTATCGTGAGCTTCGTGAAACATACGATGTTGAGGAAAAGATAGATAGAGATAGAGAGAGAGAGAGAGAGAGAGAGAGAGAGAGAGAGAGAGAGAGAGAGAGAGAGAGAGAGAGAGAGAGAGAGAGAGAGAGAGAAAGAGAGAGAGAAAGAGAATGAACGGTGCATGGTAATAAAGCGTTGCGTCGATGCGGAATTAGCGCGGTATGCAACCCAACTCCTACGTGCCGCACCGAACATTTTCCTCCTTGCTACACGTTAGAATTCAAGTTTTGCCTGAGCATAGAGCAATCTTTTTTTTTTTTTCTTTCTTTTCTTTCTTTCTTCTGTTTTCTTCTTCTTCTTCTTCTTCGTTTTTTGTTCGAGATGTGTGCCGCGGTGAACATTCACTCATTGCTCATAGACGAGGTTGAGCGAGGGAGCTATTTTCCATCGGTGAATCGGTCGGTGCACGCTTGGGAATAATTGTAAGCCGAGGCATCGAAGTGGATACTTCGTAGAGGAGAAGAAGAAGAAGAAGAAGAAGAAGGTATACCCTCACGTTCGAGCCAAGGGGTCGTTGAAGAAACTAAGAGGAAGAAGAATTTTCTACGTTCTATAACGTTCTAAAACGTGTTTCACCCCAGAATTTCTTTTCGACGAAAAATCATCTTTTCCTCTTTTTTCTCTCTCTCTCTTATTTCGATATTCTCCATTAGACGAATTTAAGAATCTTCGTCCAAGGATTCCCGCGTTATCAAGGAGGGAATCAAAACAGATTGGCGTTACTCCCGTTCGTCTCTCGCGATGGAGCGATCCTCTTTCTCTTTTTCGACGAGTCGTTAACTCGAAGTGAACGCGCGTAGCGGTTTTCTCGTTGCGCTTACGACACGGTACGAACACGAGGCTCTCTCTCTCTCTCTCTCTCTCTATCTCTCTCTCTCTCTGTCTCTCTGTACGGTTGCACTTTAAAGCGAGATTGTGTGTGAGCGCGCGGGTAAAAGACACGTCCGTCGTTGGCATCGCTTTTGCCAAGGAGGCAGCGAAACAGCACCCGCGGGGGCAACCCCGTTTGCATTCTTGGCAAGCCATGGAATGTGGATCGATGGTATGCGAATGACAGAGAAAAAAAAGAGAGAGAGAAAGAGAGAGAGGCCCGTCCCCGATTTCAATCGACGCGAGAAAGAACGAGACGCGAGCTCGTGCGAAATATAATTCTTCTCCGGCAAAAGAGAGTTTCGCGAGAAACCGAATGAAAAGGACGCAAAGAAGAAGAAAAAAGGAAAAACGATTCGAGCGAGGCTACAGGTGACGATGAAGATAACGAAAACGTTGCGACGATGAAAAACAAAAACAAAAAACAAAAAACAAAAAGATAACTTCTTCGTTCTTGAAATATTTTCCAGATTGTTTTCTCCTCTCGTGATTAGCCCGTCTTATCCTCCCCTTCTTCTTCTTCTTCTTCTTCTTCTTTTTCTTCTTCCTCTTCTTCTTCTTCTTTCTCTCAATGAAATTCGACGTTTCCCTCGAATCGAAAGAGTAATCGCGTTTAATTTCACGCGATTTGTGCGTCCGAGGAGAGTAATCGGCCAGCGTGTGCGAGATAGACGGTGTACGGCGAGGAGAGAGAATGGTGCGAGCGATGAATATCGTGGGAAGCACGTGCGACGCGAGACGCCGAGAGACTCGAAGTGAGGAGGGACCTCCTGGCCGTTCTTGCTTTTGCCCCCTTTACACGAGATACCGTGAATGGTTATAGAGTACAAGGTTGTACTCCACGGTATACACACGTTGACGAAGGAGGAAAAGAGGCCGGGGACTCGTCCAACGACGGGGGGACGAGAGAGAGAGAGAGAGAGACCAAGATATCTTCTTCTCGAGTTGCAAGAGCTAGTGTGTGTTTGTGTTGGAGCAGCAGCGAAGAGAAGAGAAGAGGAGAGAAGAGAAGAGAAGAGAAGAGAAGAAAAGAGAAGAGAAGAGAAGAGAAGAGAAGAGAAGGGAAGAGAAGAGAAGAGAAGAGATACCCCGTGGTGGACCGGTGGGAGACGAGTCTTCAGGTGAAGTCCGTTATGCCCGGTTGGTGCAAACAGCTTCTCGTCTCGTTCCCTCGTTCACGGTTATCACTCTTTACTCATTTTTTTCTTTCCCTCTCTCTCTCTCTTTCTCCCTCTTTCTCTATCATCCCCGAGTCTCGTAGACCATTCTCGACTCTGTAACGTTCCTAGATCTCTCTTGTTTCATTCTGTCGATTACGATAGTTTGGACCAATGGCGATGGATAATACTTTGTATCTTTCTCTCGTCGTCGACGTAAATCTGGCAAAAATGAGAATATTTTATCTTCTTGTCTCGTTCCCTCGTTCACGATTATCACTCTTTACTTTTTTTCTCTCTCTCTTTCTATAATGCCAGAGTCTCGTGGACCATCCTCGACTCCGGAACGTTCGTAGATCACTCTTGTTTCCTTCCGTCGATTAGGATAGTTTGGATTAATTGTGATGGATAAAAAGATCTTTCTCTCATCGTCGACGCAAATCTGGCAGAAATGAGAATTTTCGATTAGTCGAGGAGAAATAATAATCGATAAATAGGAAAAGAAGAGGGTGAAATTTTTGTCACGAGACAAAGAAGATGCTTTCTAGGATTTGTTGGAGAGCGAGGGAACGTGAGAATCTATACAGTTGGCTGGGAAAGATAGAAACGTCGACGAGAGTTTCCTCGTTCTCTCGCGAGGAGAAAGAATCGAGAGCTTGAGAGTTCTCTTTTCGAGAATCTGAAGAATAATTCAAAAATTCGAGTTGCAACTTATGGCTCGAAACTACGTCGACTTCCTGTTTCGTCTTGAAAGACAATCGTGCGAAGCGCAAGAAACATATTTCTCTATATTCGTAGAGGATGTAAATACTCGTGAAAGTGTTGCATCACCCTCGAGCAA
This sequence comes from Netelia virgata, assembly GCA_951802705.1. Classification (NCBI taxonomy): domain Eukaryota; kingdom Metazoa; phylum Arthropoda; class Insecta; order Hymenoptera; family Ichneumonidae; genus Netelia; species Netelia virgata. The sequence continues at coordinate 51,014,002 of OX637863.1, forward strand.
ATAGTGAGTCATGCAACCAAGTGTCTGTCTCGTGATATTTAGGTGGTCCTTACCTCCCACGTGAGATTAGAGGAAAGACAGAAAAAAAAAAGAAAATGAAAAAGAAACCAGGCAGACGTTTTGACAAATCGTTTCTTCGCTTCGTCGATTTTTTTTTTCTTCCAACCCATTCTCTTCCCGTCGGAGTGAGAAACGAGAGACAGATTTTTCGAATTCACTCTCTCTCGCGTTTCACGTGTGAACTATGCAACTATGAGACTCTCTCTACTTACGTAAAATCTCGAGAAATAAAGAGAGAGAGAGAGAGAGAGAGATGTGTAATTATTTAATTACAGCCAGTTGTGTCGCACAACACGCCTAAACAATTCCACGTGAGAATTTTCAACCGATACGAGAAATCCTAAGCATTGTTTTCCCCCTCCTGAATATTTCCTTGAAAACCTATAGCATATCGTATACGAGATAATAATTAACATGACAAAAGTCGTTAGATCGTTGAAACGGTTCGCCTCTCGATCGACCTCGACACTTTGAAAAATTTACGTCGACGTGACGAACGACAGACTTTTATTATTACCCCGTGACAACGCGCGAGAAGACTTATCGTCGCCCGGTGTCTCTCTCGCGTCCTTGTCGGTTTGTAAACGTGTAGGAATGTAAAAGAAAAAAAGTAACGAGGCGAGGAAAGGAAAAAAGAAGAAGACAAAAAAGAACAGAGAAGAAAAAAAAAGAAACTATGACTGATAAAGATGACGAAACGTTTCGCCTCGTCGACCGTCCGGATTTGCATCTAACGAGAAAATCCATCGAGAAGTTTCTCGGCCGAATGATCTCTCGCCAAGGACTAAAAGAATTTCCATTGTGTCCAGGACGAGGAAATTTATATTACGACACGAGCGATGCGAGAAAGAGCGATAAAAGTTACGAACGGCGGAAGGACGTTGCAAAAATAGTTTCTTCGGCAAGATTTTTTTTCTTACTTCTTCTTCTTCTTCTTCTTCTTCATACTTCGTACTTCTTATTTCTTCTTCTTCCTCTTTTCATCCATCGCGAAACTCTAAAGGAGAAATATATTTCACGGAGTTGGGTCGCGAGTTGTTGGCTTCGTGCATCGCTCGTCGCGTGAAATTCACGCGCTACGTTGCGCTCGAGAGGAAGCGAGGAGACGCGAGAGAAGTTGCGTACAGCGAGCTTGAACGAATGAAAAGAAGAAAAAAAAAAGAGAAGAAATCCATCTTTCTTGACGAGGAATCGACGACTGGATCTTCTCGGCGTTCAGCAGCACTTTCGACTCTTCGCCGACTCACAAAGAGCCTCGTTCTACTCTCGTCGTCGTCGTCGTCGTTGTCGTCGTCGTCGTCGTCTCTCTCGCACACTCTTTTTCTCTCGCCGCAAACGTAAAATTAGTCCCGGCGAAGTCCACGAGAGAGATCTTTCACTGTGAATAAAAGAGAGAGAGAGAGAGAAAAAAACAGAATAAGAAGTCAGCGTTTAAGTCTAATTGCTCACTGAACGAATCTTCCAAGTGAAAATAAAACAAAAAAAGAACAACTTCTTCACGTGCACTTTGCTAATGCGAACCATGAGTATCTTCTTTTCTCTCGTATTATAAGTGGCGAGGCGAAGCGAAAGAAGAAAAAACGAAAGAAAGAAGAAATATTTCTTTTCGCACGAAAAATTAGAAAAGTCAAAAACGAACGGTTGATTATGAATTTTTTAAAGAGCGTGTAAACCCGAGTCGAAATTTTCACTGCCCCTCTTAGCCTCTTAGAGCCTATTTCCTTTGTAGTGCACAGGCCGCCAGCCTTCTCTCGATGCCAACGTGGCCTCCAGCTCGAATCTGACGGCATCACGGGCCCTCCGGTACTGCCGCTCTCGATGCCAAGTTCGAAAACGTGCCCTCCGGTACTGCCGCTCTCGATGCCAAGTTCGAAAATGTGCCCGCCGTAACCCCGCTCTCGATACCAACGCTGTCCGACGACAGCAAAAATTCACACTTTGTATCTGCTACCTCTCCGTATACATAAAACTGACGCTGCCGAGTATCGCATGTAAATATACATTACTAAGAAAAATATGGCCGCTACTTCGCCGGTACATGTGGATACCCGACTACACTCTCTTCCCTTATGTGTGTGAATTGCGTGGCGTCGTTGTCATGGAAACAAAGAAAGTTCGAGAACGTGAAGAGAGGTGCCGGGGCGCTCTTTCTTGGCAGTGTTGTGCTACCTCTCGCGACAAGTGCCGGTTTTTTGGACGAAATAAAACGAAATATCTCCGTTGTTTTCTCTACGATCCGTTACCTTCGTCACTGATCTGCTTTTTTTTCTTTCTTTGCTCAATGGCAATGTGTCTCACTCGTCGAGAGACACGAGACTCCTGAACTTATCGAGTATAGCAAAGGTCGACGAACTCGTCCTCGATAAACCTCGACATTGCGCGAACACCAACAAAATCTCGATATTTTAAATATTCTTTCAATATTTCGCATCTTTAATTCCGTCGTCGTCGTCGAACGTAACGATCAAGATCTTCGTGCCATCGGTAAGTTTAATCAAGTTACGTCCCTTAATGTAATTAAAGATTATTGCAAAAAATGTTATAGTAATTATTACAGCATATGTCGCGGTGTTATTTTTGACTATCGGGATATATATTAATTAATGGAAAAAAAATAGAAACTTTAAAGTTTTATTAAAAATTTCTATTTTGTTTTTAAATCTCGTTTTTAAATCTTTTTCTAATTCCTTATTTTGCATTTCAGGTTGCTGATTTATATAAGGAACCGGACAAGGAGTATATGTAACGTTTGGATGTAAACCGTTTTGACAACTTCGTTTTCGAGGACCTTCAATTTCTGAAAATTCACTTAAAAGTTAATTGGCTGTTGTTCAAATTCTATTTCAGATACCTATTTGTAATGTTGTTCTACTGTATGTAATAACATTTATTAAAATAAATTGATATTTGTCATAAATATATGAAATTATTAATTCCTATTAATTGCTGCTTCTCCCTCCATACACCGTCCAGAAGGAGGGGGGTGGGGACGAGGGATTTAAAAGTAGGTCCCAAGGAGGGGTCTGGTAGGCCAGGAAGGATCGGACGAGCGCGCCGAGCCGAGGTTCCCCGGGCGGTTATGGTAGGGCCTATGTGCCCTCCAGTAACCTCCGCTCGGCCCGAATGTAAAGTTTATGCCATTTTGGAGGCTCTACGAGGGGGCACGCATATACCATCCAGTATGCGTCGTAGCCTCGCCTCGACCCTCACCAGTCCGCTCGATGCTGCCTATTCTTGATTCCTCAAAAAATTTCGACTCGGGAATAGCTGGTCTCGAGTCGAAGCTGCGAGTTTGTTCCTCGTATTTCGTTCGAGCGTATCAACGCGGTTGCCTCGTGGGCAACTCGCGAAGTAAGGCTCTTTAATTAACGAGAGATTATCACGAAGTTTTCTCCATCTCGAGTTTCGTACGAGAAACACACGCGAGTTTACACATCGGAGAGGAAATTGAAGATGTGGTAACCAAGCTCTCTCTCTCTCTCTCTCTCTCTCTCTCTCTTTCTTTCTCTCTTTCTTTCTCTCTTTCAATCTCTCAAGAGAGAACTCTCGACGAGAGTGTAATAACCGAAAGAGATCGGTGAATCAACGATGAAGAGAGCGAGAAGTGGCAGAGGGCGGAGTCTCGAGGCGTTGGATATAAAACGGAGATTTTGATGGAAGAAACGGGAAGCTCGTACGATGCAATAACTCGATTAATAACGGAGAAGCGGATGAATTTAAAGAAGAATAATTAATTTAAAAAAAATAGAAGAACAAAAAGTAAAAAGAAAACGAGCTCAACAGGGATGATAATAACACGAAGATAAAAAACAAAGAAAGATTTACAAACATTAGAAACGAATTTGAGATAAAGAGAAAATTAATTAGGGAATTTTTTTATACGCGACAGTCTCGACGATTTTTTACCCCGAGGATTGTCGCTGATGATTTTTTCTCGACAATGAGATTGTCTGAAATTCGAGATGGATGAACGAAAGATACAAAAATTTACTTCTCAATGATCGAATGGAAATGAAAAAAAAATGTTTTCAGCCCCAGAAAACGTTCACCTCGCTCTCTCGCTCACATTCTTCCTTCTTTCTCGTTCGCTTCTCGCGACAAACCGCCCAGTCGTCCTTAATCCTTCCTCCTTCGAGATACGAGCTTGTACCTCCTGCATTGTATTCCTAGCGTGGATATATATCTCGCGATTTCTAACGAGGACGAAGAGAACTCCCCCTCTCGAACGATTTTTCCTTTTCCTTCCTTCCTTCCCTCTCTCTCTCTCTCTCTCTGTCTCTCTTCCTTGAGGAGCTCCGTAGATCCTTTCGTCCCAGTGTATCGACCACGAGGAAGCCCTTAATGGCGAGGGAAGAGAGCACATCCGATACCCACGAGGAGGAGAGCATTGTCGTGGCTAAAGCACCGGAGAGTCGATAACCAATGAGGCCCCACATCGAGGATGACTCTTTGCTCCTGCTACGTGTGTCTCTCTTTCTCTGTGTTTGTGTTCGATTCTCTCTCTCTCTCTCTCTCTCTCTCTCTCTTTCTCTCTCTTTCTGTATGTGTGTGTGCTCACCTCCGGTTTTATTTCACATCGAGTTTGCCGTTGCCGTTTTACTCCTTGCCCCGCTGGTTCGCCGGACTCTCCTGGGACTCACGGTCTAGCGAGTTTTGCCTCGGTCGCTGACCCCCCCGTCTCTCTTACTTCGCTTGCTCACCGACTCTCGTCTTCTCTCTTTTCCACCTACCTCCCCATCTCTCTCTCTCTCTCTTTCTTTCTTTCTTTCTTTCTTTCTCCTTAAACTCCACGTATCGCTCTCTTGGCTTTCCTTCCTCCTCCTCCTTCTCCTCCTCATCCTCGAGATCGAGTACTTTACCTTTCATCTCGCTCTTTTCACCGAGTGTGCCCGTGAGAGGTACGATACTCGAGTACCGAGTCGGTTCTTCAAGGGGGTCTCTCTCTCTCCCTCTCTCTCTCTCTTTCTCCTTTGCTTACTTTCCTTCTTTCTCCTTACAGTATTTTGCTGCTCTTACGACGTACATTCTGGATCTTCACGAATTTTTATCCTTCCTACGTCCCACACCACTTTGCGGTTCGTTCCAGCATCCCCCGTTTCACGTGCTCGTCCAGAAGAAATACTTTTCCTGAAAACAATTCTTCACGTACGATAATTATTCTGAGAATCGATATTCGTTATCGAATAAGCCAAGGAATGATTTTTAAAAAAAGGGAAGAAAAATTAATACAACGTTCTTTCGTGGAAAAAGAGGGAACACGAAATTTCTCTCTAATTACTCAACGGAGATGAGAATTCCAATCTTCTTCCCACAGGTACGACTGTGAGAGAGCTCGTTCGCGAAGAGAACCTCGGCAGCAACGATCTCGTACAATGTAATCGAATTTACAGATCGATATCGCTCTCGTATTAGCTCCAGCGAAGTAAGAAAGAAGAAGATGAAAAAAAGTAATAATAACGATCGCATTTATGAATACGAATCGTGCTCGAAGCAACTTCGTAAGGAACGATCTTGGCTCTCGATTAACTCGATGCTGCCTTCTCTCTCTCTCTTGAATTCTCCCCTCGGAGCTAATAAGGGTTGAATGAGAAAACTGGCATCGAGCCAGGAGAGAATCGAGTCAGAGACGAAATTCAATGAGAGAGGGAGTAGCAAAAAGAAAAAAGAAAATGAAGAAAAAAAGGAGTGAAACGAAGAGCCAAGTTCCAGTATATTTTTCCAACCTTCGATGTCCCGTTGAGTGAAGTCCGTTCTCTCTCTCTCTCTCTTTCTCTCGCGATGACGCGAGAAAGAGAAAGAAAGAAAAAAAAGAACGAAAGAAAGAAAGAAAGAAAGAAAGAAAGAAAGAAAGAAAGAAATCACCGTGTATATACATTCGCTAGTCTCCACACGCTGGAATTACCCCCACGCGCGAAACGAGTCTCGAGACTTTAAAACACGCTAACTGTAATGTTAATGGCCGAGAATGGGGAATCATGCATTATTAACCAAGTGCACGGTTCATTGATTGCCGTATACGAATTATACGCTATATAAAATCACGAGGAATCGTGCTCTCGTGTCTCTACCGTATATATATATATATATATATATATATATATATATATATATATATATATATATATATATAAACGTTACGACACACACGAGTATCGACAAATATCGACGATAATATTTTCGCCTTGGCTGATATTATTCGCGAGCAAGAAGTGGCCCGTGACGAAAAAAAATTGCCTCGATGCAAAGTTATCGTTATCCTTCGTCTCCCACGTCTCGTAAATTCTTCGACGTCGTCGAAAAAGTCTCTCTCTCTCTCGAGAGAGAGAGAGGGCAGAGAAGAAAAAAAAAATTAGCGTCGCTTCGACGCTCGTCGAATTATGCATGCGAGAATATTTTGAATAAAATTGGTCGGATAACACGGTGAGAAGATCGTAGAAGGGGTAAGATGCGTCGCGGTTTCTGCGAGAGACTTCCTGAGACGAAACGGAAGAGAGAAGAGATAGAAACGTCCCTGGGAATCGAGATGCGTGCCCTCCGGGTGAAGAGAGGAGGAGGATCACGAATCCGTGAGAGAAACGTACGGGAGACGCGAGAGGTATCGTGTTCTCGGTAACAGGAGACTCATCAATTTCTTTCGATCTCTCTCTCCGTGTGTCTCACTTTGATCTTCCTAGCCTGGTGAGCATGAGAGAATCATCGTCGCCTGGTTTCCGATCGAGCCGCTTCGGACGTGTACGAGTGTGTTGGAACAACTTTTACGTCCAGCCACACCCCTATCTAGGTGCGTCTCCTTTTCTCTCTCTCTCTCTCTCTCTCTCTCTCTCTCTCTTCTCTCTATCTATATATATATATCTTTATCTCTTTCTTCTCTAGGTTTCAACGTCGTCGAGAAATAACAAGAGAACTGTTTTAGAAACTTCTCGGTCTCGGTTTGATCGAAGCGTCGGCGTTGAGTATGACGTATCGCATACAGAAAGTGATAACCTCGAGGCTGATGTAACGTCTTTGAAATTTTGCACGTGAGATTCTCTAGAGGGTAGGTCATAGCCATAGTCCAGCGTCTCGAGGATCTTCCAACGACGGTGTATAAAAACCCATTATGTCATAAGCCAACCGTGAAGCACAGAGGCCATTCACGATACGAGTTTAGACTCGAAGGGCTTCCTCGTCCGTCGTACTTGCTCCCTTTTCGCTTTTTTCCTCTGGTTTCTCGCACCTTGCTTCGTCGTTCTATTACGAGCTATAATAAATTACGATGTACCAAAGTACTTTACAACGTAACTTTTTACTTAAATTATTCGTAAAAAAATTAATAATCATTTTCCATTTAAGAAAAGAAATAAAACAAAGTTTAATCGAGGTAACTATGTTTATCACACGTCCGTCTGTCGGAGTAATAGATGGCGTGTGGGTAACACGCCGGGACGATAATCTCGTTACGTCCACTTACCTTCGTGTGAAGGAAAGCCAACGACTTGTTCACATTCTCGATTTTGTGGACTCTCATTCGTCCGTTGTTCGGCTTTGCCAATCTCTCCCCCGATATTATTTCTAGGAGCTTGAGGAGTTTCTTCCCATCTGCAAGATCCGTGAATAAATCCTCCAATTCCATACGAGCCTGGAAAGAAAAATTTAATAAAATTAATACTTATCGATTTTCAATAAATTTTTGTCTCTGAAAAAATGGACGAGAAATTTACTTCGAGAATCTTTCGAACTTTTGAAATATTTACCTTGAGCAAGAACGAGTTTATCCATTTTGTGAACGTTTTCTTCTGGATATGAAGACGTTCCTCCTGCAGGGCCTTTATTCGGCCCTGCTCGAACTTTATCACGTCCTCCCTCTGAGTCATTCTCCTCTGTATTTCTGGTCCACCTCGGTATCTGTCGTTTCTCGCTTCGGACGGACTGTAGTACGACGATATACGTCCTCCCGCCGTTTGATAACCGCGACTGTGACTCGACGTTGTTTGGGGTACGGCGCGATGCCCAGCGCCGGGCTCATACTGCGCCTCTAAAAATACAACAACAAAAAAAAACAAGAACGTTCGTTCAAAGATTTCGCAATAATCCTTGTCGTTTTACATTGATAAGGAAATAAAAAATATACAGGTGATAAGCACTCTCGTGTTTCACGAATGTGACGAAAAGAAGGAAGTTGAAAAAGTACAAAACACACGTTTATTTATTGTTCTCTCTTATCGCGTGAAAATCGATTAAATTATCGCTTATCGTGCTTTATCATCGTATCTTCGTACTTTATCTAGATCATTTGACCTTCACCGTTACATTTCGTCTAACTAAATTCGAACGAAGAAAATTCATTTCGTATCTGAGAGAAATTGAAAGTTAATTTGTTTTTTCAAAATAGACTCATTTTTTTCGAGACTTATAAATCAAATTAATTCGTTGTCTCGCAACGACCACAGAAATAAAACGTAGATTCATTATCTCGAGCATTTATTCTCGAATTAGCCGTAATCGGTCGTCGGGTGAATCGCGTCGGACGACCAGCGACGATGAAGCAACAAAAACGTTGAGCACGATTCGTCGAGACGAATTGTACTCTTTCTTTCATCTCGTTCGTCTCGCTATCTCGGAAAATTCCTATCCCGAAATAGAACAAAAGTAAAAATAAAATAAATTATAATAATAAAAAACGAGATATTTGAAAAAGAAATTTTATTTTATTTTATTTTATTTTATTTTTTTGTATGTACGACAGCGAGACAAAAATTCCTGATAAAATTATCAAAACTTTCCCGCGAATGTTTATAACGCGTGTATACGTTGTGTTACGGCAAGTTGCAGAATGCGAGCCGCACACGTCTCCGGTATCGTATAACGGCAGATAAGCCGGCCGATTCCGGAGCAAACACGTCCACGGGACAAACATCGACGAAGTCGCGACGAGAGTCGTGCGAAGGGGAAGAAAAAAAAGAGCAACTAAGAAAAAAAAAGAAAAAGAGAAAAAAAAAGAAAATATCTATCGCGTCTGCTCTCAGGTATCGACTTGTCTCGCGACTCCCGTCGAACTCGAAGCCCTACGTACGTTATACGTTCCGTCCCAGCGGTCTACGACCGCCACTATCACCTCAAAAAATCCACGAGGAATAACCACTTGAAACCCTCTTAATTAAATCTTAATTAAATATCAATCAATTAATCAAAAATAAAAATAAAAATAAAACATTGATCCAATTAGTCCCTCGACGATTATAATCCTCGAATTTTATAACGATTTATTCACAATTAAACGATGACCGTTCGTCGAGAATAATTGACGACTCGACCCTCGTTAAATTTTCAACTATACCGTGGGCCTAATTGATAATTACTATCTCGACAAAAAAATTAGAATAAAACAAAAAGAAACGAAAGAAACGAATTAATAGAAATTCAGTCATTTTCCCTTTACACGACCTGAAATCTCGACGAGTAAAGTTCCGTGTGATATATCTGTTATACATCGGTTACACACTATGCTCCTTCTTACAAACACACGTGTACACGTACACAGTCTCGTGTGAGAAGAATTCCTCGAGCGTGACGTACGGTATGAGGTTTTCAACGAGACGTACCATACTTATAATCGTACATAGAGAGAAAGAGAGAAAGAGAGAGAGAGAGAGAGAGAGAGAGAGAGAGAGAGACGGATACGAAAGAGTCGTGCCACGATAAAGCTCGTGTGTTAGCATTAAATCGATCTTACGCACGCTTCTTGTAACTATCGCACCGTCTCGTTTGTAAAAGTTGATGTAACGCACACGCTCGACGATGTTGTTTTTCTTTTTTCTTTCTCTCTCTCTCTCTTCTGTCCCTAAGCTCGAGTAGAGAAATAGATAAGTGGGATTCGAGGCTGGAAAAACGTCGTGTGAAACACTCCATATCGCCTCGCATTATTTTATTGCGCGTGCGCCTTCGCTACGTTATAAAGAGCGCGTGGGGCCGGAGACACTCGCGCAAGGAATCAGGTGTTCCGAGACGTTCTCTCTCGACGGTATATCGACTATAAATTCCACGAGTCGACGAGAGAGAGAGAGAGAGAGAGAGAACTTACCGTATCGATGATGTATCGCGTTGAAATTGCATTTTCGTGCAATAATAATCGAACGATAACAATTATAACAATAAATTTCTTGTTTTATTTATACAACGAGAAGAAATAAATTGTATTATTTTCATTCGGTTGTTTTGTCGATTCGCGACGACGATCGATCCTCGCGTTACGATAAAACGAATTATTTTCATTTCTCTTTACCGGCGATACGAGAAGATAAAGGCCGATGACGTCACAAATTCCTCGAGAATTTTACAACCTCGTTTTATCGTTCTAGATTTTTATTCTTATTATTTTCTTTTTTTTCATCTTCTTCGATTTTTTTTTTTTTTTTTTGTAAAAATAGCAAATTAATACTTTCCGGAATTTTTATTCTTTCGAGAAAAAGAAATGAATTTACTCTGTTTACGGTTAAATCGATCGAAAGAATCACTCGAGTGGGTAAGATTCCTTTTCCGTTGTGCCATTCTTATTGAAAGATTATCATTGGAAAGGAGGTGAACGTCCAGGAAAAGGACGGGCATTCTACTCGCCACGGTGAAATGGACGTTTACCTACTATTGTGCGTACTTCGATATATATATATTTATTTTAACGAATGGTAGATTGAAGGAGAGCTCACGAACGTGCTGAAGCACTTTATCGCGAATTTACAACCCCCGTGGCTGTCCATCAATCTCCAACCGACCAACGTTTTAACGAGCTTATAACAAAATGTTTATTACCGTAGCGATAGGACATTGTAAAGTCTCTCCGCACTTTTTATTCCTCGCGTCTCGACGGCTTGCTATCTCTCTCTCTCTCGGCTAATTCCAGGCAAATATTCACAATATCGAATTATTCACTGTGCCATTTTTTCACACTTCGTGCCATTTTCTTTTTAGATCCGTTATTTTTTTTATTATTTGCTTCACTTTTTGGACGAATTTTTGTTGTTTTCGTTTTAATTAATTTATTATCACTGTATATCTTTGTTGCGAATTTTAGCGTCGATTGAGTATTTTGTTTTTTATGGTTTCTTGTTAAATATATATATTTTTTTTTTCGAGCTAGCGCGAAATTGAACGCGTTAAACGGTGAACGAACGAACGATAAATGGCAACGTTAGCGAATGATGACACCCAACTGATTCAGCTGTTGGCCACTAGCGGAGAGAAGGCCTCTCCTCTCTTATCAAACGCGTAGCTACAACTCGCGCCTCTGTATAGTCCCCTGTTGTTAAATTCTCTCTCTCTCTCTCTCTCTCTCTCTTTCTCTCTGTCGGATTTTTTTTTATGTGTCTGTGTCCACTCGACCATGTATATCAAAGACCACATATATACAGGTATATTATACATATGTAATACACGCAGATGTTCGAGTATCGTCTATCTATATTTCGATGCATTGGCGTAGGAAAGGACGAAAAATAAAAATTCTCGAACAAGAGTCACCCAATATTTTGACGATGGAATTATTTTATAACTGATGGTACGGGTCTATTTCCAGATATCGCTGATTTCGATCGAGGTCGAACGATTTCTCGTATCGTAATCTTAAGAAGAATTTTCACTCGACCTTGGAAAAAAAACATTTTTTTACACAATTTTGGTTATTTATTTCGAGATATCGAAGTAACGATTATGATTTTCGTGATGTATGAAAAATATCCCATGTCTTTTCAAATAATAAGCGGGACATAAAAAATTCACCTCCTAGAAAACGATTTTTGCGTTCAAATGGCGAAATTTAATTTTTACTTTCCCCCCTGCAAATCCCATTTCTTCAATAATCCAAAATTAAGATAAAACGTGTAATCAAAAAAGGCCCCTTCTTGCGATAAAATTAATGGACGTAGGTATCGCAGAAAGAGGATGGAAAAATGATGCACTCCTCGACTCGCTCGCATTACGAACCAACGTAGAAAGTATGTTAATCCTATCTTGAGATAACTATCGGTGTCTGCGAGCTAATAAACTATCGGATTATATAGGATATAGGTTTTATCGCCTTCTGTGCGAGCTACTTATTGATCTTAGCCACGGGACATCGCGTTATACACCAGCGTAATATCAGCTGTTGCACCGGCTGGAATTAAACGAAATAAAATACCGCGAACCTCGATAATGAAAATTATAAAACAAAGTTACAAAAAAAAACCTAATCGATCGATCATTTTTTCTACGAAATGTTTTTTTTATTTTTTAAATAAAAAAAAAAAAAAAAAAAAAATTCACCTGCGCTCGTGCGACTCGCACATTTTTTTCATACGCCTTGTTGATTCACGATAGATAAGAGAATTCTTTTTCAAGAGGTCCACGTAATCGTCGCTTTCGTTACTTATATATATATATATATATATAACGTCGAAAGCGCGAAGCGTTCGTCTCGGCGTCGTCAAAAAAAAAGAAAAAAAGAACTCCCCAGTGTACACAATTTCCAGCGTTTGTCGCTAAATTCCATAACCGGTATTAAAGCCGTTGCGTCAACAACACTTTTTCTCCCCTCGGTCCGTCGAAGGATCACGAGAATAGAGAAGATAACGGGGATTTCAAGAGTTGGATATCGTCGAGAACGCAATTAGTACGTCGCGAATGCGATCATCGTTTTATTTTTAAAAAATAAATAAAGTACAAAAATTGTCTATAGTTATTTTTTTTTTAAATGTAATTCGAGAATCTCTCGACGTAAATGCGATAAAAAAAAACTTTATTTTTGTTCGTCAACGACACGTATTAAACGTGTGCTTCGCGAAAATATCGATACGTGACTCATAAATAGCAACACCAAAAAAATACAAAATAAAAAATGAAAAAGTCCAAGAGAAATCGATGACGGAATTTTTTTGTTTTGTTTACTCAAAGCGTCATTGTGCGTGGTAGAGAATTGCGAGGGATCGGCACGAAAGGTAGGGGAAGTATTGGGATTACCATTGTGTCGAGGGAGCAGGAAGTGCTCGAGCACCGGAAATACGGTGTACGAGTCGAGTCTCAACATTTTTCCAACAATTGTATATATATATATATATATATCTACAGGAGGACGATCCAGAGACCGAGAGAGAAAGAGAAATTTGAGTCGCGAAAGAAACGAAAAATCGATCAAAAATCGACACGAGCCAAAAATATAAAATTTCTTTTCAATCATTTATTTTTTTCAGAATAAAATTTGAAAAATAAAAAAATTTTAATAAATGTATTATTTAAACGGTAAGACGGTGTCCTCGAGATTATTTTATCCTCTAAGAGACTCTCGACGTTGCGCATTAAACGATGAGCGCATACGGAAAACTCGCGGCAATTAAACGACAAACAAGGGAAGAATCGGTATTAGCAAAGAGAGAGAGAGAGAGAAAGAGAGAAATAATGTATAGCACAGTTTACAGACTCGTCATCGAGCCACTGAGTCATCGAAGTCATCTTTATAACGAGAAACGAGCGAGCGCGTAACCACCTGAGAGAAATTAAATTTACTCGCTTACGTTTTTTTTTTATCGAAATATTGAAACGAAGAAATTTGTTCGTCTACCTCGTAATCGTTATCGAATTTTTTGAGACATCGAGAAATTAGTCCCCCGTCAGTCCAGGGTCAAAGTGGTTTCAGACCGTACAAAATAAACGACAATTTTTTTTCCTCCGACATAGAAACACGATAAGTGCCACTTTTTAATTCCGATCGATAAAATTTCCGAGATAGTCGATCGATCTTAAATCGACGATAAAAAAACCTATCGTTGTTTTTTTTCTGTTATCGAGAGATGAAAAATTGCAACGATGATAAATCATTTTTTTGTTTAATTATTCACGAAATAATAAAAACTTTATAAAATAATATAACGATCTTTACTCTCTATTTTTTTCATAAACGCAAAATCGGAATCGAATCGAAATTAATTTCAATGAATTAATCGACGCAAAACTTCGTTTCGGTAAATCGATCAAGTCGTCACCTACCGAAAAAAAAGAAATAAAATCATTCGTATAATCGATCGGAACGTTTCGAAATCTTGCGACTTAAAGTTCGATCACGTGAAATACGTATATCGGAAACTATTTTATACGCTTCGAGCTCTTATCACATTTTTTTCTCCTTTCACCGCATATGTCGAATGTTTCCTTTTTATCTCGCTGGATGTTCTCGTCACCGAGTAAAATTAAGTGGCGAACCTCTCTCTCTCTCTCTCTCTCTCTCTCTCTCTCTCTCTCTCTCTCTCTCTCTCTCTCTCTCTCTCTCTCTCTCTCTCTATCTATCTATATCTCTGTTTCTCTCTCTCGCAGTCTGCGTTACATTGAACCTTGGACATCCATGAAATCGTCGTGTATGACGGCATATTTATATCGGGCTTATAAAGCGACGTTATACCACATAGCTATATCTATACAGATAAAAAATGTAGAAAAGAAGCAAAAGATGATGTCGGTTATACGGAGATCCTTCGAGCATATAGAATACCTGTCTTATTATCGTCGTGGATGAGTGGGATTAAAAAAAGAAAAAAAAAAGAAAAAAGAAAAAAGAGAGCCCCGCATTATACTTTTCTTTCTCTCGTCTCCACCCGGGACCGTAAGAGGGCGCTCGCGTTCGACCACTCGCGACAAATATCCCCCCTGACAATTTCTAACTCCCTCGAAACAAATTTGCCAAAATTTATTATTGAAAAAAATTAATAAATAAATAAAAAAATTATTTTAAATAAAAAGAACATTTTTTTTCATCGTGAATCAAATATTGAAAAATATTTGTTACCCGGAAATTCTCGAAGGAGTGACGAATCTCGATGTGTAATGCATTACTCACGGTCGTCGTCGTCGTCGTCGTCGAGAAAAATCGGGAATTTCCTCCGACCGGAAACATCACTGCGAGTCGAGGACTCGAGTCATTTCCGTCTTGCCTTCGTTTCTCGAATAAATTTATTACACGACGTTTATTCGTAAATTTTGACTACCGATCTATTTACCGATCGATCCTATTATACATATATAGAAAATTAATTTCTTTCGCTGATCCGCGATAGAGAGAAACATCTCCCCAATTAATTTAGCACCGGCGCCACATAATTTTTCCATCTCGCGAAATTTCGTCTATGAATATTCAACGAAACTGTCGAAAAAATCGATTTCTTTATCGATCGATCGAAAGAGCAAAAAAGAAAAAATGAAAAAAAAATATACAAATTAAAAAAAGAAAGAGTACGGAAACAAAAATGCGTAAACGTTCGTGTATCGATGGAGAAAACGAAAGCCAGAAGCCAGCGTACGGGATTTCACAACAAAAAAAAAAACAAAAAAAAAACTGACCCACGGCAGATATCGCACGATCGTCGATCGAAGCGAATGAACGAGAAGGAGAGACGAGTCGTTTATCGAGGTCGAAACAATTTTTATTCGACCGGGCTAAAATTGATTGCGGCAAATAATTGACCTCGATAAATGTCTTCCCCGTTTGCTCGTACACGAGTTGCTCTATTAATTAGAGCGAGCGAATGTCCGATAACACAAGGGGACATTGTCCACTTCTCATCTCTTTCTCTCTCTCTCTCTCTCTTTTTCTCTATCTCAATTCTCCCTCGACAAATAAACTCGATAAATCACGTATAAACGAAGCTTTATCTATCATGACTAGAAAAAGAAGAAGACAAAAAAACAAAAACAAAAAAAGAAAATAATAACGATAATCAATCAATCGGCAAATTTAAATTTCACTCGTTGAACGGATAGGAAACTTATTATCCGTCTCTCTCTCTCTCTCTCTCTCTCTCTCTCTCTCTCTCTCTCTCTCTCTCTCTCTCTCTCTCGCTCTCTCTCTCTTTCTACCGTCTTATCCGATTCTCATAAGAAATTACATAATACACGCCGATGAAGAGTCGTCGTTATAAAATAACGAGTCGACGAAATGTCATCCTTCACGAAACGACGATAAATTTTCCCCCTCGTCGTATTATCGACGCTAAATAAATATTACGAACGACGGTATAAACGATCGAGAGATTTAACGAAGAAGAAAAAATAAAATAAAGAAAATAAATTATCGCGTATCTCGCGCACCGAGTCTCTCTCTCTCTCTCTCTCTCTCTCTCTCTCTCTCTCTCTCTCTCTCTCTCTCTCTCTCTCTCTCTCTCGCGAAATACGAACGAGTTTCGGTATTGTTGTTGCACAATTTTTGCATTCTTGTTACTCGCGGATGACTAAGGAGGAAAAATATTTTAAAAAATCTTGTTAGCGACGTCGTGTACGCGCAGTAGCGTAATATCTACGGTGAGAATCTCTCTCACTCTCTCGTCGAGAAACCAGCGGCAGGTCGAATTATATCCTACTTATAAATACATATAAGACGTGCATATACATAATTATGAGCTTGTATCGAACATGCTCGACGACCTGTTCGACCTAGCCAGCTCTTCTCTACAAGCCGAGAGAAAAAGAGAGAGAGAGAGAGAGAGAGAGAGAGAGAGAGAGAGAGAGAGAAATAATTCAAACGATACGATATAAATACATATGAATATTTACATATATATATATATGTGTGTGAGTGTGAGTGTCGTATAGAAGCAAATAATGTATAACGCGGTGAAAAAATTCTTTACACGAGAGGAACGACACACCCGCGTTCCTCTCTCTCTCTCTCTCTCTCGTACCGATATAATAAAAGAGCGAATAATTACGCTCGATGACCTTTCACGTAGCTTCCCTCCCTTTCCTCCTTCCCTCTCTTCTCTCTTTCTCTCTCTTTTATAATAAAATAGTCATTAAACGAGAGATATCGTAGTTTCCTAGTATTTCCCAACGTCGACTGTTCAACAACTATCTCTCATTTATATTATATATATATGTATATACGTGTGTGTGTATAATGAATATTCTCTCTCTCTCTCTCTGAAGGAATTTGTGCCGTGGTCGATGCAGAAAGTCAGCGAATTAAACAAGCTGACAGGAAAGACGAAAAAAAAAGAATAAAAATTCACTTTTATAATCATTTTTAATTTAATTTTCCAAGAAACGAAGAATCGGGCCTGTATAACAACGTTGCGTTGATTTAAATTTATAAAATTTTCTACCGAGTAAAAAACCCAAAAAATTATGGATCGAAAATTGAAAAAATTGAAAAAATTGAAAATAACATTTTTCGTAGAATTTTATTTCTCATCATTTTGCTATAATCGAATAATTTTCGTCGACTTGGAGCCAACGTGAACGCGACTATCATCAACGTGAGCGAGGTGCAAGACCGCGACAGATGGGAGATCGGCACGTCCTTCGCCATCGGGTCGATAGGTCGATGGGTCAACGCACCTTCGGTGAGAGAGTTACGACTTGTTTTTACAATATATATATATATTGCAAAAACAAGTCGTATTATATATATATATATATAAAAGCTAAACTATAAAACCATGCATAGGTGTAACTCTTTTCCGTAGATCGATCGTACGGTTTCCTTTATAAACGCTTACCCCCCCCCCCCCTCTCTCTCTCTCTCTCCCTCTCTCTCATATAATACTTACTCTATAGACACGAAGAAGGAGGGGTTTGTAAAAATCGAGTTCTCGTTAAAGGCCGTTGGTCCGCGAATACCGTAAGAAAAGATATCTAATAGGGATATAACGTCACGTGCATCGCGGCCGAGTACTTACGATTCGACTCGCGCGAGAAAGTCTCTTCGAGACGAGGCAACGCTAATATAGCATAAAGTCGGTTCGATCACATATATATATATATATATAGAGAGAGAGAGAGAGAGAGAGAGAGAGAGAGAGAGAGGGAGATAGATAGCGTACGTGTAGGGTAAACGTAAATACTTCGTCGAAACGGGGCGTTTTCTCGGTCGACCATATTCTTTTTATGTTATTTTTTAGTCGACCGTTAAGGGATCCTCGAGAAAAGGACGAAGAAATCTCGAGTTTATTATCGAACGAACATTGTGTTTTGTTTACTTCGTCGACTCGAGCAACGTTCCAGAACGAAAAAAAAAAGAAGAAAGAAAAATCTTGGAAAAAAAAAACATGTGCAATCGATTTCGCCTTAAACGGTTAGCCGGTTAGAAAGAGCGAGGCCAAAGCGTGAAAAGTAACGCGTCAGTGAAAACGCGATGCATGCTCGCTATATATATATATATATATATATATATAAGGGGGGGAGAGATTCGTGAAAGCCAACTTGGCAGAAATCGTCGTTCTCTCCGTCGCTCTCTCGTAGAAATAAGCGCGTGAGAAGTTTCTAAAACTTGACATTCTCTGTACCCGGGGACCGACAAAACGGATACGCTCGTGTGTACTTCGGCTAATATACGTGTGTGTGCGTGTGTATGCGTATTTTTGTGTTCGCGTGTTTATTGGACACACACGTGCTTTTTCACTTGCATACACGTCGTTGGTGAAGCCCGCGTTGTGTACTTTCGAATTGTCCGCGATTTTCATTGCCCGAGGGAAGGTCGACTATCTCCACACCGGGGCCTTTCCAAATTCTCGGCGGGGTATCTCGCCGGATTTCGAGTTCTCGAAACGTTAATTTTTTTATTTTTCATTTTGAAACAGTCTGGATTTTTTTTTTGCAACGTAGATGAAGAAAGAACGAAGAAGAGATCTTCCGATTTTTCCAACGATCGCTACGATTCCCACGAAATATTTTTAAAAAAAAATTTCGCCTTTTTTTTGCAATTTACGATACTCGAGGATAATTATCGAATTTAACGATAATTGCCGCGAGGTAATTGCAGCGTACCGAGTCACGGTTAAATTATAATAATAAAATCTCTTACTCGTTATTCGTACGATTTGCTCGAGGAAAAGAAAAGAAGAGGAAAAAAAGAAAAGAATAAAACATAAAAATAAAAGAGAACTAGCTCGGAAACGCGTGGAGAACGACGCAGAATTGAAATCGCGAAAGCATTCTCTTCCGCCTGCTGCGCGGATCTCCCACGTGTTTCACAACCGTTAACTATATCTATATTTACATCTATATACGTATACATATATATATATATATATATACACGGGTCCATAAAGCCGGTATAGTACGAAGAAGTCGTAAAAGTGCAGCTGTTGGCGCGTACGCCGAAAGATTCTCAAAGACCGCGAAAAGAGAAAAAAAAAAATAAAGTTAAAAAAAAACATAAAAAAAAGGGAAGAAAAAAATCGACCGACCGCTTTTGGGGCCCGTTCGACCAGGACGCGCCGAGCGCGATTCACGTATTCGTCATCTTTATTCGCTTTTATGAATACAATGGAAGACGAACGGGGTTTGACAAACCCCATACGTACACGTATAAGCGTTCCTGTTTTTTTTTTTTCATTCTTCTTTTTTTTTGTGTGTTTTTTTTTTTTTTGTTACGTGCCTCGCTGAACTATCGGGGACGCACGTGCAAAACGTGTACTCGGAATGACCAACCCTCCCTCTTATACCACCATTTTATTCTCTTTTTTCTCTCTCTCTCTTTCTCTGTCTCTTCTCGTTCGACTCTCGAATTTTGTACGAGGAACGTACACGCGCCGTATTAAAATTCCACGACCAAAATCCTCGCGAGAGCGAGAGAGAGAAAAAAAACGAATATAATAATAAGAGGAGGAGAAGGAGTGCTCGGAACAGCGCCACGTTTTATTCGTAATAACGTGGGCGCCAAACGAAACATTACGTATCCTTCTCTCCTACAAGAGCAAAAGTACATATATATATATGTATATATGTATATATACCTAAAAGAAGGAAGAGCATCGAGTGAGCTCACTGTGGTCCGCGTCCCTTGCTCATTGCTGCTACCACGCTCTTTCTATATCTGTATATCTATATCTATATATCTATATCTATATCTATATCTATATAGCTGCTCGTATACGTCTGCACGTATACATGTGTGCATCTATGTGTCCTCTGTGTGTGTGTGTGTCTGTATACGTATATATAATTGTACCAGAACTGTTGAGGGTCATGACGGAGGGCCCGTTGTCATTATAAACTTGTTTTTCGGGCTATTTCGTGCGAGAGCCGAGCTCTCTCACGAAAGGCTCGAGGAGGAAGAAAAAGAAAGGGGGAAAAAAAAAAAAAAAAAAAAAAAAAAAAGTTCTCTCCGACAGGGCATGTGTAAGAAAGCAAGGACTCTTTCTCGAGGGGGAGAGGGAGAGGGGGGGACATTAACGCGGTTTGCTCTATACACAGACGACGAAATAGACACAAGCTGAAAGTCTGGCAAAAATCAATTTGCACTTCGCCCCCCCCCCCCCCCTCCTCGTCAGGCCAGACCTTTTTTTTAATGGCTTTTCGGCGACTGCGGAATCTCTTATCGTCTCGCTCGACAAGCCGTAGATTATTATCATTATTATTATTATTATTATGATTATTACGCTCGTACGCGACGAAGACGAGAAACAATGTGTGATTTTATGTAACGCACTCTCGTGTTCGCGAACGTGACTCGAGAAACCCTCCGAATATGTGTGTGTGTGTGTGTTTTTTTTTCTTTTCGAAGAACGAGAATCAGCGTCGAGAGAAAATAAAATATATTTGCTCTTAAATTATTATCACGTAAAAATGACGCGGGAATGCGTACTACCGTTTCCTTCTAATGATAATAAAAAAGAAACACACGGTTATCATAAATTTCGTACTTGAATCGAAATTTTTGGTGTATATGAGAAAAAAAAATGAAACGAATTCATAAGTGACGGTAAGAAATGCTGCTTCTGTAATAAATAAGTATAGTACGAATACGTAAATTGTATGTGTGTGTTTTTTTCAGTTAAGAAACCCAAAAGCCACGGGTGTCCGTGCGTAGCCGCGCGAGGCATTCGTAAATTCCAGATTTTCCTTCTGGAATTTCAAATGGTCACGTGGGAATACGATAGGCCATGTGGTTAAGTTCCGAGGGAAAGGAGAAAAATAATGAAGCACGTCGTAGGACGAAAATGTTTCATAAATTAAATCTTCGTGGCTGTACGAATAAGCGAGCAAAAATAATAATAATAATAATAATAACAGTAAACAATAATAAAGCGGGATTCGATTCGTTTCGTCTTACGACTCGACAAACTTTTCGTGGTAAATCGGCGCGTTGTCGTCGTCGTCGCGTCTTGCCGCGGCTCGCCTTGAAAACGGTAACCCGAGATAAGTCCGAAGCAACGAAGAGAGAATTTTGCGGGGCGTTCTTCACCGTCGGATATCTCAACGCAGGACTCGATGATGCTCGAGAGTCTCTCTCTCTCTCTCTCTCTCTCTCACTCTCTCACTCTCTCTCTCTCTCGGCCGACCCGCCAAGGATCTCTCTCGCTCTCTCCCTACTCTTTTCCATCGCTTCCCGTCCACAGGAACCCCGAAGAAGATAGAGAAAGATGAAGAGAGAACGAGGACGCGGGCTGCTGCCCGGCTTCTTCGAGTTCCTCTCTCGGCATCGACGCACGTACACATCTACCCGCAAACTGAATGAAGAAAGAAGGGCGAGGGGAAGAAAAAAAAAGAAGAAAAAAAGAAAAGAAGAAATCCAACGGGGCAGCATATCGAAACGAAGTCGCACGAAGCGCGGATGAAGAGAAAGAAGCACGGACGAAGGGCAATTTCGTACAAAACAGGAGAGTCGCACGCGTCGACGACATTCGGAGAAAAA
This sequence comes from Netelia virgata, assembly GCA_951802705.1. Taxonomy (NCBI): domain Eukaryota; kingdom Metazoa; phylum Arthropoda; class Insecta; order Hymenoptera; family Ichneumonidae; genus Netelia; species Netelia virgata. The sequence continues at coordinate 51,035,690 of OX637863.1, forward strand.
AAAATCGAAATTATTACCGTAATATTTTTTCTTCGTATATTTGCAATTTTTTAATTTTAATAATTAGTAAATTGTGAAGATCGCTTTTGTAATTATCGAAGGTTGAGGGAAAGAATTATGATTTCTCGAGCGTGTACGCGCGGATCGTACATTCGCGTGACTCTCGAAAAAGGAGCGTGTTTGCACGCGTGACTGTCGAAAACACGCAGCAAAATAATCGCCGCATCTCCGCGGCTCGGCACAGTAAGAGATTCGAGACTGCGGAGAGGATGGAAGAGAGGAAAAAGAAAAGGAGCAACGAGAATGATAATAATGGTCGCGGAATGGCAGAAAAAGAAAGAAAGGCGAGGTTTAAAAAGAAACAACAACAACAAAAAAAGCGAACTTGGAACGACCTTCCGCCTGGCGAATGTATTTCTCGTTACGAATATATATATATATATCTTTTCGCGAGAGATTCGCTTTTCGTGGTAAATACGAGCTATTATAATAAGCTCTATGGGCAAGAAATCAAATGCTCCGTTCTTTTCTCGCGACAATTACCGTAACAGCCGAATACTCGGGAGTACTTGGCGAAATTTCACTGTGTATTGTTGACAGAATCGGAGAATGGAGGACCGTGCGATGAGTCGAAGGGCGAACGAGGGGAAAAAAAGAAAAGAACTCGTGGTTCGCTAATGCGTGTGCTCATACTGCTCATACGTGCCCCTTTTCTCGTCCGTTACCGTAACACAAACGTTCGTGTGGCAGTTTCGTTTCTTCCTCTTCATGTCTTTTTCATGATTCTACAGCGAGAGCATGAGTTCGAGTTTTGCGCCGGACAAAACTCTCCGTTAGAAAGGCGAACCGGCTCTCCACGATCATCCTCGAGCTGCTAATACGACTTTTTCGAAGGAGACTTCGTGGCGACGACTACAACGACGACGAAGAGACCACGACGACGACAAGCTTACAAACTCGTGTAAACCAGTCTCGAAAAAATCATGGTACACGGATAAAACGTGGCTATAATTCGTATTGCCGATATCACGGGGATACAATATTTCACGGTAATCGAGTATACTACTTTGCCCGGAAGCGTTCGATAATCGGTTGGAGTTATAACATTTGTAATCGAGAAACGGATGACGATCGTACGAACGTAATTATCGCGATGAAACGATTATCCGAATTTCGTGCTTTATTTACGACTTAAATGAATAAATTGTACACAGATTTCACTCACCTTCCTCCTTGACGTGCCGAATTTATCCAAAAACAGGTGTCCTCCCGTCTGTCCAGATATGTATACATATACTCGTAGCACTACTTTTCTAATCACGCACTGTACACACGCGAGACACTTATTTTTCTCGTGTAAGACAGTTACAATATACAACGCGATATATGTCGATATTTACTTATACTAATGTGGAGCGTTATAATTTATAATCACACGTACGTACTTGTTTGCTTTTACTACCGCACTCGCGCAATCCTTCTCGTTCAAAGGATCAAAACACACAACACGAAGATTTATTCGCGTTTCGGTACGTGAACGACACGACTCGGCACCATCGAACAGGCGGTCGCGCGTGCGTACGCAAAGTTTCCACGTTACTGGCGCGCGTTCCGCGAGAACCTAAAGATCTCTCTACCTCGTCTCCATCTTGCGCGGGGAAGCTCGGGGTAAGCGGTTTAGCGGCAACCGACGACAACATCACGAAGAGAGTCCCACCAGCCTTATCATTCTTCGTCGCTCGGTGCCGTTCTTCATCTTCGTTTCAGCCTTTACTACATTTAACTTCCTCTTTCTACATACGTTCTCGCTTTCTCTTTCTCCCGTTAAACCAGAGGTTCCAAACGTGTCGTACGATTCCTTGATTATTTCACCGAAATCACAAATGCACTGACACAGGAATGTGTTTTCGCATGCTCCTTCGGGGATAATTCAAAATGTCGGCATCTGACCATCGAGCGCCATCTCCTTGATGTAAACGAAACTACTGCCGTTTTACCGGTATATAGGCAGTGCACTTCGTTTATCAGTTCATTTGATCTTTTGGCTCTGCTTCTCCCTTTTCTTTTCTCAACGTATCTTATCGTATTTACGAACATCTAAGATTTCTTTTAGGACAGTTGCAGCTCACACTGAAAACTGAATTCATCAGTAATTCTAAACCGGAAGTGAGTGGGTTCGAGATTGTCCGCTGGTATAGTCTCTCGGAAGTGGTCCAACCTTCTGAGCAATTCTTTATTCAGTTTCTACTTTCTCCCGACAGATGGCAACAGTTATTTTAACTGAACGTCTCCCCAACATCAAACTCGCGCCCGGCTTTAACCTTTAAATCACTTGCGTGATAGTGGGAATGTTATTATCAAAGTAATTTGTTTAATTAAACACAAAATGTCACGCGAAAAGTTGCTCGAACAAGTGTTGACGAGTATCGACAGTGGTACGAAGAAATTTGAGAATTTTTTGAGGTAAGTTCACAGTTACAATTCACGTCTCAGCCACATGTCATGTAGTTCGTTTATACTCAGAAATAATATGAAACATTAATTCAAAAGTGTTCAGAGCAACGTAGCCACGAATTTCAAAAATTCTATAAAACAACTTTACGACTTGACGAAAGAAGAGACTAAGAGAAAGAACGATGCCCTCCCCGAGCTCGTTATTCAGGGGTTTGACGAAGAGCAAATATGGCAACAATTGGAACTACAGAACGAAGGCGAGCTCACACACTTCCTGACTGGAGTCTCTCGAGTCTTGGCCGGTAATGAAAAACTAGAGCTGCCCATTAGTTTGACAAAGAAAGAAGAACAACTCCAGGATGAAAATATCTCCGATAACGAAGATGACACAACAGAAAAATTGTCTAACGAGGACCCAGAAGACAGCAACGAAGAAATGGATTTGGACATGAATATCGATGGCAAACTTAACACGACGAAAAAGCATTTGAGAAAACGAATAAAGCATCCTTCCATAGTGGATGACAAATTCTTCAAGCTCGAGGAACTCGATGAATATCTTAACAAAGAAGACAAAAAAGAAACACCAGGAAACAACGAAGAGGAGCCTGAACAATCCGACGAAGAATCGGTGGATCTGTTTGAACCTATGTCCGATGAAGATGACGACGATGGAAACGAAAGTGAAGATGGAAAAATGATGAAATATACAGATTTCTTCGATAGTCCCGATAGCGCGGACGAAGGCGAGAAACGAAAACCAAGAAAACGCGGCGATAGCGAGGAGGAATTAGAATTTGATGAAGAGTTGCAAGACGATAGCTCGAAAAAGGATAAATCAACAGAAAAACGGGTCAAATTCAATCTCACGAACGACTCGGACGAAACGGACAGTCTGGAGATTCGCAAAGATGGAAAAATCGAAGATAACAAATCTAGTCTCGAAAATCGACAAGAACGATTGCAAAGACGAATCGAAGAGTTAGAAAAGGAAGCGATATCGGAAAAACCTTGGCAATTGAAGGGAGAAGTTACAGGAACGAACAGACCGCAGAATTCCTTGCTCGAGGAGTACGTCGAATTCGACATAACCGCGCGACCAGCGCCCGTTATAACCGAACAAACGACGCTGAAACTCGAAGACATAATAATACAACGTATAAAAGATAAAGCCTGGGACGATGTGGAGAGAAAATTCAAACCAGTACAAACGCCACTGGAGTACAAGAAAAAATTGGTTATGGATCAAGAGAAGAGTAAAAAGAGTTTGGCACAAATATACGAGGATGCTTTTGTGAAACAGAGAGAAGCAACGAATCCTGAGAATGAGGAGCGCGAGCCGGAAGACCCCAAGGAACATAAGGAGATACGCGAAATGATGAATTCGTTGTTTAGAAAATTGGATTCCCTATCAAACTTCCACTACACTCCAAAACAGGTGAGCAACGCGCGAACCAAACAAAACCCAAAAAATAACGCGAATAATATTACAATACTATTTTTCACAGGCTCAACCGGACGTTAAGATCGTCAGCAATTTGCCAGCCATCACTATGGAAGAAGTGGCTCCGGTTGCAACGACGGACGCGACTCTACTCGCTCCCGAGGAAATTAAATGTACAAATCTTTTTTCTTTTCTAACTATGATAATTTGTGAAATCGCTTATTTCATTGTATTGTCTTATTTCAGCGAAACCTCGAGGTGAGCTGATGGGCAGAGCCGAGAGAACGAGCACCGATATGAAACGCGAGAGACGAAAGAAGAAGATGAAACAACGCGTTCACCAGAAGGAGAGCGAGAAGAAGGAAAAGACTTTGGCCGAGAAACTAAAACCTGGCGGCAAAAAATATACGAAGGGAGAGGCCGCCGCGGTTATAAAGAAATTGACCAAAGATCGAAATATCGTCAAGGTGGACGAAACGAGCAACAAAGTTGCGAAATCATCGACAGCTTTCTTCGCTCAACTACAGGATCAAGTGAAGAGTCACATAAAATCGAAATCCGGCAAAGTCATCAAGAAGAGAGACAAAAATGCTCTTTCGGCGGTGAAACTAAAATTGTAAATAACATCATCGCCAATAAAGCAGATATTTCTTACAACAGCCACACTTGTCGTTTCATCGAATTAGCAAAACTTATCGATCGGTATTGAGACGGGATGATTGTTTTTTTGTTTATAAAAGACCTACAGATCGTATTTATAACCCGTATATTGGTGAAAAAATTGTTTTTTCGTTCAACTTCTCATGATATGCTAAGTTTTCTTTGTTTTTTTTGTCGCTTTCATTTCATCCGAAAAAACGTCAAACATGTACAAATGCAACGAATCACGCGTGGTCACCTTATCAATTACATTTACGTAGGCGGTAACGTTATCTATATATTTTTGTTTTTTTGTTGTTGTTCGTTATAGTTAAGAATATTCTAAAACTGGTGTTTCGCACAGAGAAGCAAAGAAAAGAAGTGTCTGAGAATTACGTAATTTTGTACATTGTCATGTTTGAACAATTTCCGTCAAAGTGGGTTTTCTTTTTTGATTGATGATTGCACTGTTCATAATTAGTTTCGTTTCTTTTTTTTTTCTTCTTTTTTTTTCAATTAAAAATTAAATTATGCTAGTGTTACTTAAATACCTAATAATAAGCTTGTATTAAACTTACAACGTTCGGACCAGACACGATCGCGAAGTTTGAAAAATATGTTGTTTTTTTTACCATTGTTGATGCGTTTTTTGCGTTACAATTCGGGGGAAGATGTCGAACGAAATTGATAAGTGTCTTTCATTGGAAGAAAGTGATTTTTTTTAAATTAAACGCCAAAGACAAAAGAGTCTAAACATGCTTCGAGTATAAGCACATTTGCGGTACATCTTTGCTAAGACAATTGCGGCAAACGAATGTGAAACATCGTCCAAGCTTTCACAGTCAGTTCTGTGATGCGTTTTCGCGAATTAGCTTCGGCAATGTGTGAGCAACGTGCAACATATTCTTTCCTCGCTCGCACGTTTCGTTTGTAATCAATTTGCGTTTAACAAAAACACCGTTCATTCTCGTTTTCCTTTCATTAAATCTATCTACGCGGAGTATTTCGATCGAATCGTAATATGGATGTGCGACTCAGCATTTATCAGTTTTTTTTCTTTTAAATCACGAAACGAAATAAATACGTTATGCGCTTATTAAAATACTTATTCCCTGACGAATAAGACAATCGTATTCGTACGAGACAAGATCATTATCGATTACATCTAATTACGAACCTTGTGGTAAACCTGGTGCAGGAGTGGACGTGTGCTTCTAGGTGGTAACTCTCGAGGGAAGTGACCAAGGAATAATTGTGGATGTTGTGGAGATATTTTAGGAGACCAGGGACCTTAAGCCTCGCATTTTTTCCACCACACTCCCCCCCCCCCCCTCTCTTTCCCTCTTATTTTCTTCTCGTGATCTAAATAACACCAGTCTACTCAAAATTCGTATTGAACATATTCAGTTCTTCGAAGCCAGTTGCGCCACCTTGGTCCTGCAACATTTGCAGCATGTCGGAAAGTTCCTGAGGCTGTGAGCCAGGAACACCTTGAGCAGCGTGACCCGATTGCGGTTGTTGTCCGGCTACTTGATTATTTGATTGTCCACCGTCTTGCTGAGGCGCCTGATGTTGCTGGCTTTGCCAGGCCCACATACCTATTTCGAGTACGCAATCGATATTTGAGTTTTCACTCAGGAATGGCTTATTCACCAAAAATTGTCCTAGAGGCGAGAAAATAATACAACTCACCAGGATTATTAGGCACTGTCGTGACTGAATGATACTGTGCCGCGGGGGTGCGAGCTCCGCTGCTGAGCTGTGTATATGTAGGTCCGCTTGGTGATCTAGAAGGGCTCAATTGACTGTACTGATACCCTTCTGTCACTGGCTGTAAGAACCAAAGAATTTAATTGAATTAACGAAGACTTTCCTCATCGATTCTCAATTAATTCGCGACCGTCGTAGAATTACGAGTCCTTACCTGTCGACTCATCGCCCACGCTTGTTGAACAGGTGTCGGTGACGTGTTCGCCGGTTTTTGCATTCTATTCAGTACGGAGGACGAGGCGCTCTGTTGGCCGGGCGAGCCATAAGCTATCGGTGATTGCGTTGTCTCGTATCCCTGATAAACATTTTGCGTACTGGCTGGTCTTGGCTGTTGTGGTCCAGCGGTTGCAACGGCGGCTGGATGTTGCATCATGTGATGAGAGGGATACATCGCATCACGAGCAGGATGTCTTTGAAGAGAATAGTCGAGACCGGGTTGACCGTAAGCTGGCACTGCTTCGCTCTCGATCTGAGCTTCTCCTCCGCCATGAAGAGATCTTGAATAATACAGAATATTATTAATGAATCCTCGTCGCAACAACTCCTCTCCGCATCTCTCTATTTTAGCTTACTTCGCCGTTGTGTTTGTGCAGACAATGTACTCGACATCCTGAGTGCAAGGATTCGAAAATGCGAATGCCGCCGTCCTCAGCCAAACCCAATCACGATTTTTTGCTCGAAAGCGATAAACTGCAGAGATCACTTGTCCTTTGAGTTTCAATACTAAAAATTTCAAGAAAATGTAGCCGTTTGTATAATCTTCTCAGAGTTCTAGAGGAAAATTCGATTTATTATGCACAATTTTCTTATTACCTTGCTCGAAGCTCTCCTGCATATGCGGCAGATCTTCTTCATGGAAGAAATCGTAACACAAATGTCCGAGCAAGTCGGATGGCGTGTATCCGAGAATCCCGCCGACCCTCTGGTCGACGAAGGTGAATTTACCTTCGGTCGAGTGTCGTGAGATGAATTCTAAATGATACGAACAATTTTGAAACGAACTATCGTTATTAATTCAACCTTTAGAGACGATTCTATGACGATAATACAATGCGAAGGATTTTCTTACCGCTATTACTATTGGAACCTGCCAGGTCGTTGGTATTCGGTGTGCTAGTGACTTGCAAACGTCCTATCGCGACTAAGCAACAATGCGCCGCGACGTTGTCGTCGGTCGTCACACCGTCCGGGCCGGTGTGAACACCACCCGGACCTCTGTCACCTAAACCCACACCAGGTACACATGGGGTAACAAAATCACCTACAGTGTAAAATCCCCAATTAGTCCACTGTTCCTCGCGATGGCGCTTATATATTTTTTTTCATAAATTTCTCTCGTTAATTAATTAATAGATTTATTTTTCATTATCGATAACCAACGACTCCTCGTAACGTCTCGTCACCTTTGTTTTCGGCCCCTGTGAATATTTATCATCTAGCAAGCAAATGCTACGAGAAACGCGATATGAAAGACAAAACAAAACAAAAAATCGAAGCTACGCGACATCATGCGATCGTTGGAAGCCAGGAATTTGCGAATAATAAAAGAGTGGATGAAAGTAAATAAAACAAAAATGAATAAAGAATTAAAAAAAACAACGAAATGCCGATTGGAACAATGGAATATCGAGACCCGTACCAAACTCACTTGTGGGGGGCCAATTTTTTATGTACCCCGTGCAGTGAACGACCGCGTAGCTCTGACCGTCCCTCGCCGGTGGTCCGAGTGAATTTCTCTGCTTCATACGATGAAGACCGTGAGCCGCTGCCATGTCGCCACTCGTCTGCAGACTTCCGACTCGCATGCGACAAATGAAACCTCTTCTCGATCCCATGCTGAGTCTAACGGAAGCTGGAAAAATTGAAAAACGAATTAGAATAAATGTAACGTTCGAATTTTGTTCTATCCACTAAATCATCTAACAACTAATCGTAATTAATCGACTCACACTGATGACCTTCTTTCTTGACCGTACCGGTCTTCAGATCGAGAACTCTTCCAGCGTGTTGTGGATCTGCGGCGCTCAATTGTTCTCGCACCTTTTCCGTATCGTCCGGATGAACCTGAGTGTACAACGTCGTGCCGTACCAATCGCTCTGAGAATAATTCAACACCGGGGCTACGGAATCCGAGACGTAAATGATTCTCCCTGTGTCGCAGCTCACGACGAAAAGAAACCCGTCAGCAGCCTCGAGGATCAGATGTTTGAGCTCCTGATCGGTGAGAAAGGAAGGTTTGTACGTTCCGTCGCCGCTGGTATTGCCGGTACCTGTCGATGAGAAAATAGCGTGCTATGAAACGATCGTGTCGAGTACAACGAAGAATAAAAAAAGAAAAAATTAAAAAAAGGAAAAAAAAATGAAATTCGAGCCGAAGCTCGCGAGTGAGAAGAAACATTGAAGTTCGTCGATGCGATTTCGTTGCGAGGGAGGCACAGCCTCGGGGGGCGAATGAGGATATACCGAAAATGAATACACGGAGGTACAGATCGCGAGTCGGCGCGGGCTACTATCGAGGTGCAAGATCGGAATTGCAAAGTGAACAGAGGGATCCTGGGAGGCGGCTGAGAGAGAGGCAGCCCTAGCCACCGTACGATCCGATCTTCCGAGCCGATATAAAATCTCCTCCAGCCCCTTGGTTAAGTGAGATTCCGGGAAGAGGAAGCTTTAACGACTTTCAAACAAGATCTATGCTGAAAACAAAAGTACAAGCTTTTCTCCAATCGCACCAAGTTTCGGAACTATCGACATTGATCTATTAATGCGATTCCTTGAGAAGAAATAAAATAACGAGAAACGGATTAAAAAAAAAGAATAGGACGAACAATTTGAAACCAATAGATCTTAACAGATCGAAACTATCGATACCGTTCTACTAAATCCATTCCTCGAGAAGAAATAAAATAAGAAGAAACTGACTAAACAGAAGTATAGAACGACAATTAACGTCGCAGGATAAAAACTATGGTAAATTCATAAAATCTCGAAAGAAGAAATTCCGTCCCGAGGTAGAGAAGAAACGTGGCTCATTTTTTTTTCGTCGTTCGACTTCGTGGCGTACATTCTCTCGATCCTCGGTCGCGTCGGGTGTACGCGTGTAACCACGGCGAATCGTCGGATCGTCGTCGTCGTCTTCCCTTGCGACAGTCTCTAACC
>OX637863.1:51045552-51240556 GCA_951802705.1 Netelia virgata
CCCCGCCCATTCCATACACCGGAAGCATATATCGTGTCTTCTGCATTCGATATTGCTCCTTCGCTGTGATTCCCGCTCTTACCAATCTCTCTCTCTCTCTCTGTCTCTCATCGAAAAGCTTCGAGCCCCGACCCTTCGGCCTCGAATTTGAAATCTTCGTCGCCTGGAAACAAAATTCTTCGTACGTTCGTTAGACACTTACGTTCTAGCGAAAAATCTCGTTGCTCAACAATCTTTCACACTTTGGTTCGTGTCGATTTGGTCGTTATATTTTTGCCACAATCCATCCGAGCTTTATCTATTACTTAGGGATAAACAGCTATCAATTATTACCCGTGAAGATTACCGTAAGAAAATTATACAAAAGCAGCGTCTTCCTCGTATTATTGCACGGTCGTACAACGTAATGTAATCTATGTTCTTTTCTTCTTTCCATTGCGATAGTGGCACATGCGTGTGAATTGCGAACGTGTCGATTAACCGAGGCTAATGTTTGAGTATCTGGCACGAGCGATTAAATAACTCAAGGAGGCAAGACTCTCTGAGAGAGAGAAAGGAGGAGAGACGAAGAGAGAAAACAGGCCTATCTTCGTTTGGGTGGTCTAAATAGGATTGAAAGTAGCGCGAAGCACGAGGCAACGAGCAAGACGACTTGATTAAATTACGTTCGAAGAGATCTTCTTACAAAGGAGATGGAACGATTTTCTCTTACGAGGACAAGAGCGAAGTGAGATAGAGAGAAAGAGAGGGGAGAGAGCTAATCGAACAATACGTGCCCAATCGCGAAAACTTCGTCTCGGAGTTGAACTAAGTATTTTTTTGTTCTCTTCTTATCAGCCGATGTGACGATTGTCAACAATAATTCCGCATCTGACGCTCGGTGGCACGTGGATTTCTTCCAGTCATCGTTGACGAATCTTGCCGCACTTTGGGACGAGGTAATCGACAGAAGAAAAAATACCTAAAACTAGCTCGAGGAAAAGAAGAAAAGCCACGTGATGATTTGCATTAAGGACAATGATTGAGAATTAGTTTCTTTGGGTTTATTAAAATTATTTTCAATGGAATTTCAGCTTACCTCGCAATTGCTTCATATGAGCCACGGCCATCCTGAGAATGGTGAGCTTGTCGGGCTTTCTCGCCAGAGTCGAGCAGGTAGGCACCATTTCCGAGAGTTCTGAGATATAAGCCGTCATCTTGTTTCGCCTGCGACGCTCGATCTCGCAATGATTCTCACGGCTGTCGTGGAACATAAAGAGAAAGATGAGTTAAAGAAATTAAATGAAATGGGAAATGGGGTCAAGGCTAAAGCCGCAAATTTCCGGAAGCGAGGAGAGTGGATAACGAGCCAACCGAGAGGGAAGAGCCTCGAGGGTCGTTTATAGTTCTCCGACAACTTCCCATTCTTTTTTCCTCATCTTCCAAAGACCTCTTCAACTCTTTGAAAAACAATGAAAAAAAAACTAAACATTCGCCACAAAAACCCACATTTTTCTAAATTGCAACCGACTCGACAGACTTTTTTTTTCTAAGCGTCTTCATTCCACTTTTACAAGTGTTTCCCGCTTAGCATTCATACACACAAGCCCAATACCCGCGCACCCTCGTCGTACTTTTAATGGCGTTTAATTTATGATAATTCACGGTTAAATTTACAAGTTGTCCGTGTGTACAAGAAGATAGAACGACGGCGAGCGAGACCGAGAGAGAGAGAGAGAGAAAGAAGAGTTGAGTCAAGCGCGAGGAATCTCACACGCGAGAATCCTTGGATAATCGCGATCCACCGACTCCACGAAGAAGGCAAAAGAGTATTCTCGGTGTCGACGGTGCCCTCGTGTAAGCGTTGGCGCGATACATTCAGCGATTTCTTCCCGGCGGGCGCGTGCGATCCACTTGGAATTGCGTTTCATCAACATTTCTTCTTTCGTTCATAATTTTCTAATTATCGATCCAAGTATCCCTGCGCTGTCCACGGTGAGTCCACGAGGAGACCTTTAACCACCAGTATTTCGACCTTTGAGAGAAATTCATCGACGTGTGGTACTCGCCGTCGAAGTTCATACATCGGGATGTTTTATAATACGCCGAGTGTGTTTGCCTGTGTGTGTGTGTGTACCATTATGAGGAATAATACTATAATGCGAGACGAGAAGTAAGGCGATCCGAGTGAGAGTGAGGCGAATATGGTGAGAGGACCGAGAGAACTCCTCGAGGGGGAGGGTCAGAGGTCAGTACCGCTTCGAAGTTGGCCCCGTCTCAGGATGCTCTCCTCTCTTCTTCGGCTGGAAGTACCAGCAGCAAAAGTCCAAGAGGCCTCTTCTCTCCCAGTGCTATATTTTTCTCTCTCTCTCTTTTTATCTCCCTTTCTTTCTTGTCTTCCTTGTAACTTTGCTCGATTCCACCGCTTCACGTTCATCCTCGCAAAAGGGCTTCGTACATTCGCCCCACGGCTCTTTCGTTACCCGGACCTGCGTCGCGGATTACTTCTCTCCTCTTTTTCTTCCCCCTGAAAACAAAATACAGAAATGATATCCAACGTTTGTGTACGAGACGATTTTACAATTGTCTCGGTTTATTCGGTAATTCTTTACGTTTGTCGGTGATATATTCTTCTTTCTTCCATTATAGCTCGTACCTCGTGGCGAACGGACGAGTGCGCGGGAGAAGAAAAAATTGGAAAGTCGGTTTTGTCCGCAATTCTTGATGTTGTCGCGCGAGTTTATCCTCGCCCTCGCTGTCGCGGTCTCTCCGTGGATATATTTTCGTCGAGGGTGAGCGAGGAGAAGAGAGGCGCGCATGAACCTCACTTTTAAGTTAATAACGCAATTACCGACTGCCGCAAGGGTCCTCCTGAGGCCGCGGTGAAGAAAGAGAGAGAGAGAGAGATAAAAGAGAGGCGGTGAAGTAATATTTCTTCCCTCGGCTTTTCGACTCCTCTCTATTCTTCTTCTTCTTCTTCTTCTCATTCCTCTTCTTCTTCTTCTTCTTCTTCTTCTTCTTCTTCTTCTTCTCCTGCCGCAAAACACATCTCCGTTCTTCTTCTTTTCTCCTGTTTCACTTCTCTCGTTCGCGTCCACTCGCAGTTTCCTCCTTTCGTTTTTTTCCATCTTTTTTTTCGTATTTCTTCTTCTTTTTTTTTACGTGTTTCCGTTGATGCCGTTCTCTCGGTTTGTAATAACAGAATGAACCGTAGGCAGGATGATTCCTAGTGATTTTTAGCCGACCGATTATAAAGGACGCGTGCTGCATTTCTTTCTTATTTCTTCCTCGTCTTCGTTATCTTCTTCCTTTTGTTTTTCTTTTTGAATCTTCCCTCGGTGGCTCGAGGACGCTCCCGGACGATTATACTTGTCGCGAATTCCAGCGGTCTCTTGCCAATCCTGCGAGACGAGAGTTACAGAATCTTCGAGTTTCGTTCTCTAAGAAGATATTTCTATTCTCGTCCTCCGACTCTCCTCTCCGTTTTCTTCCACTTTCCAATCGTACTCCCTAGTGCCTGTACGTTTTTCGTTCGCAATCGATGAGAAAAATCAGCGTAGCTCCAGCTTCTCGCGATTAGGTGTTGCTTCCCACGCTATGGGAAAGAATGATTTGCGGATTGTTAGCTCGAGTTCTCGTTTGCACTTCCATATATACCGAAGAGTCGAAAGCAAAGAGAGATTGGACAAGAAGAAGAAAAAGAAAAAGAAGAAGAAGAAGAAGAAGAAGAAGAAGAGGAAGAAGAAGAGGAAGGAGAGGAAGATGAAGTGGATCGTTGGAGGAGTGCAACGAGTGAGTTAACCGATCGTGACTAATGCGAGCCGTGAAGCATTTTCCTTCTCTCTTTCCATGTGCAACGCAAAGTCGAAGAATAAGATCTATCGTTGTAGACGATGAAGCGAAAGAAAGAGAGAGAGAGAGAGGTAGAGATCCAGCGTGAGTCGAGATCGATCGACATATTTCACGTTACCTAATAGCTCACGAAACTCTCGAATCGGTTCTACGAGTCGTGAAACCGACGAAAAGAAAAACAAAAACTAAAAAAAGATCATCACAGGCATTAGTTAGAGGGGCATTATATCCAAGCCCTCGATAAGTAAAAACGAGGCTTTCCACGCTCGTTCTCCACAACTCCTCGGGCTTTTCAATTATCCATTCGACGTTTTTTCCTTGCCATTTCAATGGGACGATAAATAATACGAGATTTTTGCAACACCGACCTGGCGAATCTCTCCTTGTCCTGGACGTTCTCGTCGTCTAGTCTTCTGTACTTTAAGCCACTCGGATCGTCCTCGTCTGACCTGCAAAAATCATGAATAAAGAAAAATTCATTAATAACAATTTTCACGATAAATTATTCAATTAAAAAAATTATCACGTGTTGACAACTTATATCTTTTACATTAGAAAAATACATTGATAAATATATGCAAAATTAACGAAGCTAGAGCGTTGAGTGCCCTAGTGAGAAAATTTCACGGATATCTTTGACGTTGAGAGAAGAGAGAATCCTTATCCATCGGTTTTCTCGAAGGATCGTAAATCCGTCACCGAGCGGGACCCACCGGCGCAACGGCAGTCGCCTCATTACCGCCGTTTTCTACCGGCTCGGGCTTGGATTAAGTATACGGGAATTATGCCGAGGACGTATATAGTGTTGTAGCCGTGTGGTTGTACCATACGTATCGTATGTACGGTATATACGAAATCGGCGATGCGAGGGAGGCAAGAAGAAGAAGAAGAAGAAGAAGAAGAAGAAGAAGAAGAAGAAGAAGAAGAAGAAGAAGAAACAGCATGGAGTGAGAGCGATAGGCAAGGTCTGTGCGATGCAAAAGCCATGGTCCACACGGTGTACGGTTTGTACCCATAGAGCCCGGGTGATGCACGGTTCTGACCCTGAAGGGAAAAGAGAGCTCGCTCGTAGAGATATCCCCCATACTGTTCTCCCATCGAGGTACAGTCGCCTCCTTTTCTTCATCGTCGATTTCTTCGTCCTCTTTCGTCGGTGTGTACGTTAGTACAGCACTGAGAGATAGCGAGTCTCTCAAAGAGAGAAAGAGAAAGAGAGAGGGAAGAAGGGAAGATCGAGAGGCCCTGAAAGTGGGGGTGTAAGGTCCTCCTGAGAAAGAGCGTATCCGGGTGTATCGCTTGAGACCGCGAGCTTCGCTTCGATCGAGGCTTAAAGCTGAATTCGACGTAGTCTCTTGACGCGAGAGTACGTTAGGTATATAAGCAAAGGTGGAACTTTGTCGTAAGAAGTACAACGTTGCTTCTTGTACATTCGTCGCAAAAAATCAGCCTATGCGATTTGGTCAATTCCTTCTCTTCATTGTTTTCCTTTTTCTTCCGCGTTCACGCTCGGCCATTCGCTTCTTTCTCAGCATTGTACCGACGATACAAATGTATTTATTCCCTCGGCTTCGATTTACATTCAATGCCTCCTTCGCACCCGACCCGAGGAAGAAGTTTTTCGGTCGTCGAGATCGTCCGAGATCTTTGAGAATCTCTCGAAGACTTCACGTATCTGTTTTGTATTTGAGACACGAGGAGGTATAAATCGTTCTCTCTTCCTTCTCTCTCTCTCTCTCTCTCGCTATACGTTTTTTTTTTCGTGTAATGAACGACAGGCACGTTGACGTGTTGATATTGAGGATCTCCTTCGAGGCAGGTAGACGAAAATGTGTGCCCAGAAGACGAAGACGAGAGATTCTTATTTCTTGGTGGTTACCGTTTTACTTTCGTGATCTCGATGAGACATCTTTCTCTTTTCAGAAGACAAGAACGAGGATAAAAGGAGAGAAGTCGAGAACAAATAAAAAAAAACGGTAGAAAAGAGACAAGAAAAGAGTCTCTCGGTGTGGGCCTGGCGAGTCCAGCCAGAGGCCCTGGGGGCCCGATACCCGGTGGCGCTTCGTTTTTTTTTATTCTTCCTCTTCCTCTTTTTTATATAGTTTTTTGTCCTGACGTTTCTTTTTTTCGTTCATTGGCCGTCTCGCTCGCTCTCGCGGAGGACGCACAGTCACGACTTGACCCCGTGCTGGCTCGAGACCTCTCATCGTTCCTCTCTTCTCAATTTTTCTTTTTTCTCGTTTCTTCTCGTACCTCGCGACGTTACAATTCCTCGAGTCGATCGACAAAAAATGTCATTCTCGTTCTATCCAACGTATCGTACAAAAGCTCTGGTTATTTTTGTGGCCACGTGCGAAGATTCTTGCATTCCACAATAAAAAAAATGCATAATCTTTGGAGATTATGTTTTGCTTCGGAAGCGTCCTACGTTCGTCCCGATCGGGGAATATTGAATCGAGCCTGCCAGCTCTTTTTATCGAAGACCATTATGTGCTCGAGGGAAGCTATTCGACGTTAGGGCCACGCGTACAAAGCGCGAAGGAGGCGGTTCAACGAGGCCTTCTTCCTTCCTTTCTTCCTCTTCTTTCTTCACGATGCGGCACTACTCTCGTGACTACGTCGTTCCCGACTAAACGATCGGCGCTTCCGTCCTTCGACGTATCAATCGACGAGCCGGTAATACGATGTAATTTTCATTGCTTGCAAAAAAAAGAAAAGAAAACACAAAGAAGAAAAGCAGAAAAGAAAAACAAATAATAAACGAGTAAATGAGTCATCGATGAGAATAGATGCGTGATAAACGTTACACAATTACTGGAGCCAATTTTGAACCGGTTCGAGTACGTTGGAATTTTTGGCCGATGTAGATTTCTCGCTGTTTCTTGTTTCCATAGTTTATTCCAACTACGTGCCCAACGTCCTGGAACACTTTTGTTTACCCTCGTTCCATTTTTATTCACGTATCTATATATCTTCCTATTTCTTCTCCTTCGTTTAACGTTTGCATGTTCGTACCGTTGCAGTTATCCCATGTGTGAAGAAACTATATAAACAGAGAGAGAGAAAGAAAGGGAGACAGAGAGGAAACAAAATGTAAAATAAACGAACGAGAGCGTGAGAGGAGTATTTGAGAGATTATGTAATAACGATCTCGTCCGGCGTTAGTCAGGTGATCCGGTTGTTGGTGAATTCGCGTAACGCACAACAGATCGCAAATCTCCTCTACGTGACGAATTCACGAACGAGACCGGGGGATTTGGTTCGATACCAGACGAATGTGAAGTGGCGACGATTAAACGTGAACGAGGAGATGATATTACGAATCGAATGCTGTGAAACTATGTTAGAAGATTAGATATTTAATATCGTCGTTTAGGAACGAGCTACTTGACACGTGAAATTAGCGATACGATAAAAACGAGACGTTCTCCATTATCCGTGTATCAAATACGTAAATCAATTTTGCAAGCAACCTGTGGGAACAAAAAATTCTTAGACTCGAGTATAAAGTTAGTCGAGTTGAACAAAAATTGTAAAATTGTACAATTTCCTACATCCTTGTACAATCTTCGTTCCTCAATTTGTTCTATGATCTATGACTTTGTTTTCATCACTAAAGAAAAACTGAAACTGCTCATATTTCTTTTTCAATATCTTCCTCGAATGTACGTAATTCCTTTTAATATAATTTATTCCTCTCTCCCACCAGCGATTCATGTCCAGCTCGTTTCTTCAAATTCTCAGTTAATCATCAATTCCAACAAACTCAATTTAAATCAAGACTAGGAAAAACATTTCGTAATACCATTCTGTATAAAAAATAGCAAGAAGTATCGTTAAATCCGAATGAAAGAAAAATATCATGAGACAGAAAATCGACGAGTTTTTCTCGCTGGACGAAAGAGAAGTCCCTGAGTTGTAACACTCGTGGCAAGAGATTTTGCGCGCGTCATGTTAGTATGTTATGACTCGTTCAAGTTGCTGATTTCGCATAAACGAATTCCGTAAACAATATAAAGTATATATATAAAGTATATATATATATATAAAGTATCATTGTACTGTAATGTAGGATTATATACGAGAGAAGAGTTTGCACGAGCTCGGACATGGTCGATGTCGAGAGTCGAAGCTCGACCGTCCAACAACGCCATTACATTTTATTACTGAGCTACCCTGGTCGTATAATCGTCTACTAGCTCTATCGTTTCTACGACTTTGTCACCCGAGACTACAAAAATATAATCACCTATATCTATACGTACTTATACGTACATATTATTTTTTGTTTTTTTTTGTGCTATGTCTTGCCTAGGCCAACTTCGATATAAATCTTTCGTCGTATAATATACGGATAGTACCGACGTTCGCCACGTACCGATCGGGTTGTACGCAAAACGTTTTACGTGTGTCCGTGCTTTATAAACGCCTATCGAACGTTACTTTGTTAGGGCGGTGTTGAGGTTTTTTTTGCGACGGTGTGTGCCCTCTCGGTGAACTCTCGATTTCGATACGAGATCCAGAACCGGGCCGGTCACGATTCGTGAAAGACAGAAAACCGGATGAGAAACGAGACGGGGCACGGTCGCACGCCGTTGGTCCGACTCTAGGGGTCTGATATTAAAATAACGATAAGCGATATTGTCTAAATATTGTTACGTTCGCGAGAAAACAAAACTTACGAGATTATTCGTATCGTTAAAATTCGATATAAAACAGAATTAAAGAAAAAAGAAAAAAAAAAGCATTCTGCTTGTTTTGTAAACGAAATTCCTTTTTGCCACGCTGTTCGAGACTTTGGCGATGAATATTCGTCGAGGAAATATTCGTTGCGAGATCGATCGTCTTCCGATTTATTTACCTTCGTCGTTTCGATTGTGGCGAATCGTTCTGGGGCTGTTGAACGTGATGCGGCGATAAACTCGGTCCGTAAGGAAGCGCTTGATTTCCGGTTGGGACTGAAGAGACACCCTGACACTGAGTCGTTTGTACAGAGGATGGTGGCAATGGAGGTGGCGGTGGTCCCAACTGATAAGCCACTGAGGTAATCGAAGACGGGGGCACGTAGTGCGAAGGACCGGGCGGCCCGTGACCCAGGCCAACCCCGTAGCCCGTGCTCCCCGTGCCACCCCCGTACATACCGTTACCTCCAGGATAATCTATCTTGACGACGAATCTTGACCATCCAAATTTCACCCTTGTTTATCTTCCTTCTTTCTTTCTTTCTTTTTTCCGTCGCACTCTTCCAGATTATTCCAATTATTCCTCGTTTCAAGATTTATATTTCCAATGATTGTGAGAATTTATATTTTCCTTTCGAGCCGAGGTCACTGCACCATTTCGTACGATTTCGTACGTTCACAGATTTATTAAAAGAAAAAAAAAAGTGAATATGACGAGTTTCATTAGATTTTGGCGCTTTCTTATTTCATTGGTCCTCTATGTAAGTTTGATTATTTTCGACCGAGCTATATATCGTCGTTCGACGATGGACGACGATTTCGGTGGCGTTTTGGAAAGTTTCGTATCGTCCCCGATAGCCGATCGGGAGAGGGGACACTTTCACGCCCGTTGAAACGTATTACAAGAATTAAAAATAATTCGTAACGACGAAACTCGTCAAAATCCTTAGATTTATTGTTTAACTCCAGTTTTCCTCGAATATTGTGGAATTTTTTTGATAACGTCACGATCCATCAGAGTTTTGTTTCGATCGTCAAATTTCAGCCTTATGGCACATCGTGGTTGACGAAACGTTTATCATCCTGATACTCGAGGTTCGTTAGACCCTGGACTCTCTCGAGGATCCATTACCTTCCTAATGGCTTTCATTTTTGACAATAATATAAATTTACTCCGTTTCTTCGATTTGAAGCATCGCTGATTCTCAAATCGTTTAATTAGCAATCAATTTGAAGTTTTCTTCTCGAATCTCGAGCGAAGAGCTCGTCGGGGCGGGGGGAGGCTTCTCGTGTTTGTAGAATCGAAGAAGTCACGTGATGAATTCGATGACGGAACGACGATGAGAATGATGACGTCGAAGAACTCGAGGAATACACGATTGCGATTTACCGTACTGTAAACTTATATAGATTTTAGTGCAAACGTGTGCGTATGGGTACGTATATCCGAAAAATGAGGCAACGTGTTCGTTGACGCGCGAGGCCAGACCGAGTATCGTCGACTCGTCACCACCCACGACTCGCCACTGACTGATTCCACCATACAGCACAGGCACATAATGCCCGAGACTATCTCTCTTCTCCCACCACAAAACGGTGAATGAACCTGCCGGAGATCGAACAAATTCTGTAATTCAACACAATTCGTACAATTTTTCTTATTTCAAGCATTTTTGTTTAGTATTCATGCTTTTCTCACTCGGTGAGAAAAGCATCTTCTTTGATTCTTTTTTAACGCTCGACGAGAAGAAAAATGTTCTCGTCGAGAGAAGAAGAAGAAGAAGAAGAAGAAGCGGAGGAAGAAGAAACACGTGCGGGTCGAGTCTCGAACGCAACCCTCGCGAAGACTTGAATGCTTCGCGCGCGACGACGACAACGAGCGAGCAAAATTGTTCTTCGGAGGGATTTCTCGCTCTCTTCGTTTCTCGCATTGTAACCACCGACTATCTTCTACTCGAAAACTCGAGTACCTGCCACGTCCGGCTGTATGGCAGTTACGTACAGTCTGGTACGGTACGTACGTGTGTATAGCCCGTACTTTACGACTGGCTCGACACCTCGGGAATCTTCTCAACGGGACAGGTTCATCGAAGGTAAGTTACTGGTCGAACACAATAACTGTAAGTCTTTTTCTCTCTTGCTTTCTCCGTGGCGTTTTCACAGGTATAAGCGAGAAATCTTATCGTAGAGTCAGAGGCGAACGAGAGTCTGCTCGTACGATGATACTTCGTTTATAGGAATATTCGAATCGATCAAAGCGTTATCGCATTATCATTTTTTAAAATATGTTTTCTCTTACCTTCATTTTTTATACGTTACTTTAATTTTTTTATACATTCAATCAAATTGTGTAGGTAACGTAAATCGATGGCAAATTGTATTAATAAAAGGTCATAGAACTAGTTTTCGATTAGCGTTATATATAAATAGTTTAAATGGGATTTTGCGCATTAAAGATGCACCGTATGTAAAATCATGGGCGTAACGGTGATTTTTTAATTTTTGAATGTTATCATCTAATCAATGAGTGAAATAATTATTAAAACTCATTGATTTTTATGATAAATTACCAGCAGTAGTTCTTCAGAGAGCGAATCGGAGCAGAGACGCTTAATCGGTACAAATCGTTAATTTAATAATTTTTTAATAATTAAGACTCACCCTATATTGCCCGTTCTGCATTTTTGTGCCATTTTTGTTGGGTCAGACCCTGCAAAACACATGTAGAAATTATTCATTTGAGGATTTTGAACAAGCTGGCAAATTATAATTCCGATAGGCTTTTTGTTGTGTTATGTAAAAATGTAATTATTGCAACTTAATAGGGTGCCGTTTTTTTTTTATATTCAAGTTGTGTTGGAATTCTTTAAATTCGATCTTCTGAATCGTTAGAAAACGTAAGAGAGACGAACAGAGACACGGGCACACATACACATACGCAGATTTTCATTAAAAGCTCGATTTTAGTCATTCGAAATTTGCGATCGTGTCATAAAAACCCTTCGATGCGCATTAATGTACGATCTTTATAAGAACAAGAGTTTACTCGCACCTTGGAAAATCTCGTGAGTTCGTTGAACTCGAAGAACAAAAAAGAAGAGGAGAAAAAAAATTTCCCAACGTCAACGTCAAACTTCGTGAGAGGAACTCAACGTTTACCTGGCATGGAATGGGCGATCGACATTTCGATAGTAAACATTCAGATTAAGTTTATTCCCTTAAACCTGTCGGAACACGATAACAATGGGTAAACTCCCGTGTGCGACCGTCAATTCACAATTGTTTTCACTCGCTGTATCGTCACCAACTTATAACAAAACTGGGTGTTTACACTGTGTTAAGTTACGCCATTTTGAAGTTTTACACTCGCGACGTTTTATTTGCGACTGAGAAAAGAGTCGCCATCGAGTGCAACAAAATTGGTACGGGAACACGGGCGTCGCGTCGCGGTGTAACCGCGAACTAACAAAAGAGTGCATGGTGCTGCCACCTCTTACATTCCCAGCGCACTTTATCATATGGGAAAATGCCCCATCTTTTAAGAGTCAGTGATTTAGGCGACGTGAACTTCGGAAATTTCATTAGCAATCATACGAGTACTAAAAAACCGATCGAGTTAAAAATTGGCAGATACAGATAGAGGATGATGACAAAAAGGGGCTCTTGGTAATTTTTTTACGAAATTTTGAAAATAGTGTTGCAGGCGACGAGCGGTTCGAAAACCATCCGTACTTTCTCCGGTACTCAGGGTTAACGTTTTGAGGGTATCTAGAGAGTTATGGCACACATTCTAGAAAAACTATACCAAGAGCCACTTGCCATAATTCTCGGTACACACGCCAATTTTTAACCTGATCGGTTCTTTACTGTTCGTATGATTGCTGATCAAATACTGGCTCTTTAAGGACGTGCCAAATTCAACTGAATGTTATTATTAATGATGATTTAATAATTATTATATCTTACAAGTCCTTGTAAAATTATAAATTACAAGTTTTAACTGCAAGCCCGTATTATTTACGACCTAAAACTGTACAACTCATACATTGATCATCGCAAAGATTCTTCTCCATTGGTATTGAAACCTACAACTGGCCACTTGATCAAGTGTTCACGAAGAATACTCGGAAACAATGAAAAAACTTTGAAACATTTGCCCATCTTGTCCTCGTCCATTATCATATGATATCCCGATTCAATATATTTCTTTTGCTCGTCCGAAGCCTTCTTTAATAGTATCTGCAGTCTCACTTCTATTCCAAGCTGCATTAAAAAATTTCTTTGATCAACAGGACCAAAAGATATGACCCTGTCTTGCTGTTGCGCTATCTTATTGATCAATGAAAAATCAACATCAGCTGTTAAGTCCGCAGTTCCCGGATCGACCAGAGGATCGTGCTGCTTGTGTTGCCGAAATGACCGAAAAGTATCGGTCTTCTCGCCGTTATGACCATAATCGGCTATTAAAGCAAATCCTCCGAATTCCTTAAGGAACGTTGCCAGATAATCGATAATGACTAGAGTTTGGGGACTGACTTCGATATGATCCCTCCTCTCATCGGGCTGTAATCAAAATTATACTTGGAAACAAAAATCTGGCATATTTTTGTTTTTGAAAGGAAACTAATGAATTTCTTACAGAAACGAATGTTTTACTGGCTGGCGTCGGCATTCTTGTTATGATGTATCGAAATCTATTCTCATCCATTGCTTTTGTATCTATGTCGATCAATACCTCATTCCATTCTTTACCAGTTTTCTACAATAAAGGAAACTATTAGTTAAATCAACTTAGAATGATAAAATTCAAAGTTCCTTACAACTACCTGAAATTTGTGGATTGGCAAAGCATCGAAAAATTCATGAGCCAAAAAGACACTGAATTTTTTTGGTACATCCTTGATGGAATGGTACCAAAAAACCTGAACTCCATCCTTGGTCAATCCCTGTCTATAATGACTGATTGCATTTTCCTTTTGATTAACTTGCTGAGAAATTTCTTCGCTAGATACGCACAGATTTTTTGCTTGTATTAACGACAGAGCGGGACTTATTTCTACTAAATGCAAAGACACTCTGTCGATCACTTGGAGTTGCTTAAAAACCTGTTGAGATTTTGAAAATATTAGCGAGGCTCGAAATTAATTTCCAATTTTTTAAATAACATTTTGTCGATTGATGTTTACCCTTAAAACATCTTTGCACAAAGTTCCTCTGCCAGGACCCAATTCTACAAGTTGAAAAGAACCTCCAGTAATTTTGGACAATTCGTTTATCACCCAGACACCGATCATCTGAACGTAAATCGATAGAATTGTAAATAATTGGAATTTAGATGGAACAAACGTGTAAAAAGCTATATACTTCTCCAAAGAGCTGGCAAATCTCTGGGGATGTTATGAAATCTCCCTCTTTGCCAAAAACATCTCTATTCATGTAATAACCTGCAGTTGGATGAGTGAGTACTTCTTTCATGTAATCGGCTACGGTAATCGGTCCACATGCTTTGATTTTAGCCACAATATCGTTGTAGATAACCGACTTATTTGCTCTCTCCTCAGATGGCAATTGGGAAGAATGAAAAGTCGTTGGAAGTATCGATATTCGACGAGCATTTTGTCGAAAATATTTGAATAGATTACTTTCCAAACGAATTGTCTTTCTTGTAAAAAAGAATGCCGTTTGCAACATAACGGTAGCCTTCACGAAATTACAGAATCCGATTTGAACAAATTCTCTAATTCGGCGAACAGTTCAATACCTTTAATTCTGAACTTTCGAACATGCACCACATTTGTAATACAACATTATTGCTGCTCTTTCCTTAATTTTTTCTTAAATGCGACATTGCTTTCACTAAATAAATATGAACAATTAGTACAGTTTTGCCGCAAATGAGGTTATGTTAAAATCTGGCTCCAAGATTCTAGAATATCTCAAAATACCCTAGCCCGGCTGCGTTCAAACGGCTCTGTTCGATGCCTACATAATCTAGGGATCTACTAGCAGTTTTCTTTGGTACCCTGCTAATGAAAGAATTAGGTTATTTTCTGATTTAAACAAGACATCGAATTGTTATCGCGCCAAAAAGTTCTCGAAAAATTATAAACATGACGAATTTGGGTGACAGAATAATAGTTTTGATTGACATGGATTGTTTCTTTTGTCAAGTAGAATCTCGTTTACAACCAAGCCTGCAGGGTAAACCAGTTGCCGTCGTACAGTATAATCAATGGAAATTGGGAGGGTAAGAGCATTTTGTTAACTGTTTGTTTACCAATTGATAACAATTTTCTGCCGTCTATTAATCAATAGCCAAGGACTTGCTGATAGTGATAATAGTCGAATAAATTTATAGGATCATAGCTGTGAACTATGAAGCACGTGATTATGGTGTTACAAGACATATGAGAGGAAATGAAGCGAAGGAAAAATGTCCCAATATAGAGCTTGTCAGTGTACCTTCAGTGCGTGGTAAAGCTGATACATCAAAGTGAGTCTCGGAAACATGGAATCTAGAATCTTGCCCAAATGCTTGAAAATTCATTTATGCAATTTTACCGATCAGATATCGCGCAGCTGGTCGAGAAGTCATAGACGTGCTCAAAAAACATTGTTCCATCATTGAACGCGCGAGTGTAGACGAAGCTTACCTAGATATCACCGAATTGGTCGATAAACGTATGTCATCTGGATTCCAGCCGCAAGAAAATATAATCAAGTCGTTGATAAACACATACGTAGTTGGATATTGCGACGATGAAAGCAATGACGAAGGTATGAATAGTTTTAGTCAATGTGTTAAATTCCCACTGTAAATCGAAATGACAAATCGTCTCTTGACCATACGAGTAATAATTGTCAGAACAAAGGAGTACTGGTGTGGAACAATGGGTAACAGAGGCATATGGAGAACTAGGGGATGAACACACAAGAAAATTGGCCATTGCTGGAACTATCGTCCAGGAATTGAGAGCCGAGATCTACGCTATTAGCAAATTTCGATGTTCAGCTGGAATATCACATAACAAAGTATGTGAAGGTTATACAAAACCTTTAAAAAATTTTTTCTAAACATTATACATAAATCCAAACAATTTTTCACCGATGACGATCGTAGATTTTGGCAAAACTTGCCTGTGGTATCCACAAACCAAACCGACAAACGATACTTCCAACCAGAGCAGTACCTTCGCTCTATTCGAGATTACCGGTAAAAAAAGTTCGGAACCTCGGAGGTAAATTTGGCAATATCGTCATGGAATCTTTAGGATGTAACGTAATGGCGGATCTGATGCGTTATACTTTGCAAAATCTACAGGAACGTTTTGACGAAAAAACTGGGTAATTAAATTGTACAATCATTGCGAAAACAAAGGATTCAAAATTTTCGTTAATTCGTAATAATTAAGATAAAACTTTGTTGCAGAACTTGGCTCTACAACATAGCAAGAGGTATCGATAAAGAACCGGTTGTTACAAGGCTCGTGTGCAAATCAATTGGAGCGAGCAAGAATTTCCCTGGCAAGCAGGCAATCGTAAAATTCGACGTGGTGAGTTTTTTCGGAAAAAGAATGGCGAATTTCGGAAGAATTTAATGTTTTTTTGTTTTTAGCTCAAACATTGGACCAGCGAATTGGCATTGGATGTGAGTGATCGTCTGGAGCAGGATCTCGAGGAGAATGAACGCCGGGCCACGACGTTAACAATCAGTTTTCAGTATTACGAAAACCGAAAGGTCGTGTCGCAATCTCACTCGTGCCCGTTGAAATCTTATAAAGCCGAGAGAATCGCGACTCAATGTTTAGAATTCATAACTAAATCGTCGCAAAAACCGATAGCTAACATAGGAATAGCTGCGGGGAAGTTCGTTGCTGCCAAGGGTAGCGGAAATTTTATCAATTTTTTCAAAACCAGCGGACCTTCTTCGACATCAGAAAACTCAAGTATTCGAGTGCCTTCCGATCAAGATATTAATAGTAACACGAATGAGGAATGTTTGAAACCTGATGATGATAAAGAGGTCATTGTTCCTCAACGAATCTCCGAGGATTTGAATTCGGATCTGAAAGCAGAAGTGGAAAGATCCGAAAAACCGAAAACATCAGTTGAATCATTTTTTATCAATTGCACAAAGAATTATCGAGAAAGGACAGAGAGTATGGAGTCCGTTCCACCAGAAACAATTATTGAATCCAACAATTCCAACGACTCAAATGAAAATCGGCAAAAGGAATTGGAAACGTCTGAAATGCCACCAACATCGATTAGCTCATTTTTTAACAAACGAACGCAAAATCCTAAAGGAGATACAAAAAGCCACAAACCTATTTCACCGAGCACATCAATTTTAGGCAGTAAAGAATTGAAAAAAGCTCTAAACCACGAGAATCTGAAGAATTCGTTCTTCATGAATTTTTTGAGAGAAGCGCAACCGGAAGTGAAAATTGAATTTTCGGAAAGTCCTACATTAGAGTATGAAGAACGGCAAAAGACACCAGAGCATGTTACGAAACCCGTCGATAGCCCAACACAAGAAACATACTCGAGCAACGGCAAAGAACAAGCAGACAGCGATCTCCTCGTTCAACTTCGAGAAATATTTCCCGATTTAAATAACATAGATCGCAGCGTCGTCCAACTTTTGCCAATAGAACTTCAACGACTAGCAAATTCTTATTTAAAGCCGAGTATGCATCAAAACGTTCAACCTGTAAAAAAAGTGCCTAAAACCACAAAATCAAAAACAGAGAAATCAAAAGGAACACCTTCGAAGAATTCGCTTCAGAATTTCTTCGTAAAGACAATTCCTAATACCCGTGACGACCCAAGTTTTCGAAAATGCGCGCAATGCAATCAAATGATAAGAGTCGAGAAGTATTTCGAGCACAACGATTTTCACGTTGCACAGAATTTGCAACGTGAAATGAATCGAAATAATTCATCGGGAAACGATAGGACAGCAAGCTTAACTTCTTCGAAACGACGGCATTCCGACGAAAATTCAACCCCCAATACGAAAAGACCAAAAAGTACATCGTCCTTTTTCTGTCCATAATAGTTAGAAACAATCAATTGAGAAATTGCATCTGTGATAATCATGAGCCTCATTTTCTCGGCGATACAATATATATATATTTATTTCTAAAGATCTAGAGAGTATATTAGCTTATTAACGTATATGTTTAACGTTACATATTTTTTACAATTAAATATATTAGTTCGTAGATTCGGTATTACCACATGATCGGTAGATAACGGCCTATAGTATCAACTTTCCTTTCAATACTGTTGTCCACCCCTTCCTCTCTGATTCCAACCACCTTGAACTCTGCCGCCGCCGCGTCCACGACTACTCCCTCGACCACTTCCGCCTCCTCTCTGATAGTCGCCACTTCTGTGATCGTTTTGATGTCCTCCTTGATCGTGTTGATATCCTCCCTGGCTGGGTTGATATCCTCCCTGGCCGTGTTGGTATCCTCCTTGACCTTGTTGATATCCTCCCTGACTTTGTTGGTATCCTCCCTGACTTTGTTGATATCCTCCCTGGCCATGTTGATATCCACCCTGACTCTGTTGATATCCTCCCTGTCCCTGTTGATATCCTCCCTGATTCTGTTGATATCCTCCCTGACCCTTTTGATATCCACCCTGACCCTGTTGATATCCTCCCTGATACCCTTGATCAACAGAACTAGATGAGTACTTAGAATCCTGGTAAGGCTGGTCACGATTTTGACCAAAATTCTTCGAAGCATCCTTGTTGTCTCTGAATCCTCCTCCTCCTCGTCCGCCGCCACCACCTCCGCGTCCTCCTCGTCCATCACCACCTCCACGTCCTCCTCGACCTCCCCTGGAAGATTGAGTTCATTTTTTTGTTAGAATTACAATTGTTTCGAATTGAATTTTTTTTCAAATCTAAGTTGGTAAAATCGAATTGACCGTGAAAATGTGTACCTCGATGCGTCGGAGACTCTATCTTTCTGCCAAGATGGCATCTCGGGTGGCGGAGGTTCTTGCTCGTGAGGACGACCCCCTCGATCCGGTACGGCACCGATTATAACTTTGTTTACACCGCTCTGGGTATTTCGTCTCACGGAGGCGTTGCTAGTTTTCTCAATAACAGCCAGATCTTCTCGGGCTGCTAGCAAATGAGCGACGGTCACATTTGGTTGGTTCGACATAACGTTTCTCTTAACGTGATAGAGACTGTTCAGTTGATCCTCCTTGGGTTTTATTCTGTCCGACCACTAAAAAAATAAATATTCTTTACTGAACTTCATTCGCATAGATTTCAACTATAAATAATCAAGGGCGTTTATAACAATTACCAAGAACGATTGTACTGTAACATCCAGCCGTTTGAGCAACATTTCCCTCCTCATTTTGTATTCGACGTTCATATCCTCGTGGAGTTTGTCCAATTTTTCCCATTGAGCTGGCGACAATTCACCGACAAAGAGACCTTTGCCGACCAGCGCGGGAGGTGCCGATGCAATAACTTCTTTTAATTTTGTTTCTAATTTTTTGTAAAGTAGTTCTTCCGATATGTTGTCCGGTGGTTTCGGAAAATTCAGTGCTATTAGCATATCTTTCAAACATTTTGCAGTCTCGCTCTCATTCTGAAAGCATTAAGCCCACTTGTTTCAGAATTTGTTTAGAAAATTTGGTGAGAAGTGCATAATTGAAATCATATGTAATATTCTCACTATTGTTAACTCCAATTTATTTGTAGTCTCAGGTTTTTTTGCCTCCATTATCTTGCTCGTCATGAGTTCAGTCACGAGATATTCCAAAAGAATTATACGGTCTTCCTTCGTCGATAATCTTTGGTTTACGTTACCACTCATTAATTGACGATTGACGCATCCTAATTCTTTAAGAAACAGACTAAGTTCTAGTAGAAACGAACTGGCATCTTCGGGAGATGCTGTCGCGTGTATTCTTTCATCAAGTTCACCGAACAGAACTAATCGGTCTGCTAGCCAAGCTACGAGACCGGTAAATTCTACAGATTTTGGGCCTTTATCCAAGGCATCCGATAGCTTCTCAGCTGTGAGTAACGAGCCATCATACCTACATATGTTTTTATTGATTATGATTTATGGCTTTATATTATCCACTACACGAAAAATAATGTGATGAGTACATTGATCAAATTAAATAATTAAAATAAAATTAAACGATGTTGTTAGAGCAGCCACGAGAAGTGTGAAGTTCTGATCTGCATAACTCGATATACGTATACAGTGTGACGAAGATAACCATAAATCTTACCCCACATCTTGGAGACTCTGAAGCAAATTAGATTCCATATTATCTTTCGTTTTTTTCAAACGAGCCACTTTCTGAATTATCACTCTATCACAATTGTAAATTGCTCAATAGCTGCAAAAAGAACTTTATTTCTATAAAAGAGTTATTGCAGATGACAATTGTCCAAGAGACTGCCGGTCGAGATCCAGTCTGAACCACCATGTTATTTTTCTTGCCAAATATAGGGAGTTTTATTGTTTTTGGCCGTGGAAACACTGGTGGTTCTCGAATATAACTGACTTCACACGGGTCTTGATAAGTCAAGTCAAAAATGGAATGTGACACCCGTTGACATTATCCGCGTATAGTCCGTGTAGTGTATAGTGTATCTTATTATTGCAGACGTATCTTTGTCGATCATATGAGAGTTGGGTAAGAAATGCTTAGCCGTTCCTGGAACCCTTTTTACATCACTTTGCAAACTTTTGTCGAAATCATTGAAACGTCAATGCAAGATATCATTTAAGCAGAAGCATTGAGAAATCCCGAGATTGACATTCGTGTTAGACAATACAACAATCGAGTCTGTGTGACGTTCGTGTGCGCGTAACCTCGCCAACAATTGGAATGTTCGAAGAAGAGAAGCATGGAGGCGACAAACGTGCCCAAAGTGTTTGACGATAGAACATTTCGCGATGATAGATCTCGACTTGACAATGACATAGAGATCAAAAGCAAAGAGTACGATGATTCCGGGAATCACGCTCGCGCAGCGAACAACAACTCGCGATCATGTAAAAACGATATATCGCCCGAGAATGTGAATGCACGATCTGATTCAAAGTGCAGTCCAGAAGAATTGTCAGACGAAAATTCACCGTTGAAGATCATTGATGGGGCAGAGAGCGAATTGACAACGAATACAGAGTCCGAATCGACCAGCTGTGGAACTGAATTATGCACCGAAACGAGCAAGGAAGAATCTTCTGGTGCGGAGAAGGAGAAAGCTGAAGCAACCTCCGTCGAGAAGTCTCCAGCACCTTTGGCTTTTACTATCGACTTTGGCAGCAATAAAGAAGTAGATACAGCTAGATATCAAAATTTATTTCAACGTTACAATGCCAGACATAGAAGAAACTTATCCACTTCAAAGGTACTCCGATAACAGATCCTTTGATTCTCTTATTAAAAATATTCTGTTTTTTTTAGATTACTAGTTATTACCATTGATGAATCATATTATTGTTTATAACAGATTGAAATAAAAGCAAAAAAGCCGCCTGCCGCATCATCGCCAAATTTTCTCCAAAAACAGAAAGCTCCTAGTGCGCATTCGGAAGGTTATTTCAGCAGCGAGGACGACTCAAAACGCAAAGCCGATCAGCTGTCCCAGAAATTAAAAGAGCTAGGTGAGTCTGAATGATTTCGATGTATAAAAAAAATCGAATAAACGGCTTGTATACTATTTTGGTATGAAAAGTATGACTCATCGCAAAGATATCCTTACAAGCAGACTGGTAGCTCAGTAAGGAGCTCATTAGTATTCAAGAGGCGCGTCTTGTGTGAATCACATACCGGTGAACTCTTAAATACTTCTGAGCAGCGTTTGACCTTCCTTTTATCGTATATGATGTAAATGTAACCATTACTTGATTGTCCACTTCAAATATTTTCAATGCAACTTTAAATTTTTTTTAGACTCAAAAGCAAAACATATTTAAAAAATACACACCTTTTTATCGTTTCAGGTCTCAAAGCAACAGCAAAGTCTCAGGGTGCGACGAGAAAGAGCGACGTCATGTCTCAATCTTACACCGAACGATTGTACAAAGATACAACATCCGGCAGGTGCAACGAACATCCCGAAGTTCCGAATTGCCGCGAAAATTTGTCCCTCGAACTGAACTATCCTTCGAAGCCTGGCTTGAGTACTTTCAACAATTTGCCACATTCGGCGACCTTGAACGATCTTAGTGGCATCCAAAAAAGCAGTTTCGAGGATGAATTAACGAATCGCGTGCAATATTCGCCTGAGAAAAAATACACGAAAAATATCGAGTACATCGAGATGAATCACGATTACGAAAGCGAGCGTTGCTTGGAAGTTGCGGGTGTAGCATCGACTGAAAAATTATCGAACATTAATAGTCTGACGGACAGCATGAAGTCAAACGAATTTGGGTATTCCGAGATGACCGAGAGCAAGATGCAAATATCGAGCGTGAGCTTTACCGCGGAAGCAAGCGTCGGCGAAGGGGAGAGAATGAATCTCGATATATTCAATGTAAGCAACGCTGACGCGGGTTCTGATGGAACTGTAAGCGAGGCTGGAACTTACACGATCCACAAAGATTACACGGACGAGGAGAAGGCGAGAATGGACATCGATAAGGCATTTAGCGTCGGCGTTATGACTGAGCAGGAATGCGAAGAAACTTATGTTCATCATTTTAAGGTAATTGGATTTATAATCAATATTGTTTACGTAGAAATCTGGAACAATCACTTGAGAATGTTTTTTTCCTCAGATGACAAGCTCCAGAGACACAAATACTTGGATATCGGAATGGGCAACCCAGGTCGCTGAGCACAATTCGCTTCCGCCGCCTGTGGGAGGTTCAACAGGACGAACCCCGCCGTTAAGTCCTTCAAAAATACCATCGCCCATCTATTCCAGATCTCAGAGATCACCGAGAAGTCGTCACGTTAGTGTTTTGCCCTCAGTTCTTCAGAGTTTCGTAGGAAATTTAAATATTTTCAACAAAATTGAATTCTCTGTTCCATAGGAACAAAGCGATAGCAGTTTGGACATGGAGACTCATCTACACATAAAGGAGAGACTCGGGACCGGGTCGAATCAGCATACGAATCTCATTGATTCGGGTGGCGAATCCGACGAGGATACAAGCAACAGTTACGTCACACCGCCTCTTAGCTCTCAGCGTACGCCGACTCACGGTGCTTCGCTCGTGCGTCGAGGCAGTTTGTCAGAATCTCTTCTTAAGCGAGCTAATGCTAATGAGTGTCGTCGAAGCGTGAGAAAATACGCGGACAAAATTAGCAAAAAAGACGATAATGCTGTAAAGAGTCCGTCCCACGCCTTGGCGTGCCTTCATCTGGAACGAAGTAGCTCCTTAGACAGGTAAATTTATATCGTAACATAATCGAAATCTTAATTCAACGAAATATCCTAAATATGAAAATTGTACCTCGCAGAAAGGAATATACATCCGACACTGCTGAATCTAATTCGTCCAGAAAGAGTAGCCTGAAGAATTATACCGATGACATACTAAAACACACAAACAGTCCTATATTAAATCGCCTAAGGCCAACCACGCCAAAGCTAACGAACAGTCCGATATTAGCACATAAGGAATTATCAACGAAAGTAACAAATTCACCATTGTTGGATAAAACGAAAAATCTTGTCAAATCGTCTACTCAGGGAAAAAACGTCGGTTATTTCACGTGTACGGAGAGCAGGTAAGATCGATCAGAGAAAATTTACAATTGTTTAAGTTATAGGTGAACGCTGATTCATCGATTTTCTATTTTTCAGCCCTTATATGCTCAGAAAGTCTAACAGTACCAGCAACTATCACGATGAAACCTCGATTCATCGTCGAAAAGAATTATCCAATGTTTATCAAAACAGTCCGGTTCTTCAACGTAACGCAAATATTCAACGTTCATCGAGCAACGCTAGCATACGAAATACGAAATTGAAAAGCGTCCTGGCCCGACGCAGCAGCTTTAACAACAACGAGAACGATCGTTTGCCATCTTCGAAAGGGAAATTCAATTCAGTTGGCTCGGATAGCAGCAGTGAAACTGGCGAACAGCAGACTGTTCCTTCCGTACCTCCCATATCATCGGGAATCAAATTGAACAGGGCCTTTAGTATGCGAAGAGGACGATTGAGCTGCGAATCCGATACGACACCGAATACGACACCCGAGGAGAGACGAAGGAAGGCTCAAACGGAGGTTAAATCCGCACCCTCCTCGGCTAGGCAGACGAGCCATTATCGCGGACGAACGAGCAGCGTTGGTGCGAGCAGCAAAGATGTTTTTAAGAAACCGGAACCTCCGAAGCCGAGAGCCCCCTCGATATCGCGAACTGATACCGGTAGATTCAGTATGAGGGGTCCGAAAACATCTCACGTAAGAAATTACTTATCCGGACTTAATTTTATTTATTTTTTTCAGGACAAAATAGAATTATTTAGATATTATCGTTATTTTTATTGCAGGCTTCAGCCGCTGCACGACCTAATCAGAAATCCAGTAAAGATCACAAAAAATCTACGAGAAGCAATTCTACGCTGACATCAAAGGAAGTTGAATTTCAGAATTGGAAACGACGAAAGAGTTACGATCCTATGAAAGCTGCGGCAGAAGGAAAGAAGAAAGTCGATGGCCCAAAGAAACAACACAGCGTGGAGAATGGTGCATCGAGGTATATACTTTGAAATATGAGAGAAAAAAAAAAATTATTTCTAGTCATAAAATTGCAATTTTGTGTCCTAGTCGTGACAATTCAGTCCTGCGATCTGCGAGTTTCCACGGAACACGCGGTACTTTGTCCCTTGCCGATGATTGGTCAGACAATGAGATTGAGTTCGCGCACAGGGACGTTCAAGCTCCGCCGCCTTGCAGTCCACAATTAGTAAGAAAATAATCATTCGGACCGAATTAATAAAAAATGTATCATATTAGAATATTCGTTCATGGACGATTTTGCGATTTTTTCTAGGGTAGCGACAGCGATCTAGAAACTTCGTCGTATCTTCAAACTACTCACAACGTGATGTCAGCTATGTCAGCCCGGATAAACGTTTACAATCCAGCTTTAGTAGATTCCGGCGGTGAGAGCGACGAAGACACCAGTCACAGTTTCCGACAGGGTACGAATAAAATGACTCGTGAGACAAGCGACACGGAGACAAGCGACGAGCCTCAAGTAGTAACGCAATCTCCGATAACTAATACGAAATATAATAGAGCTTTCAGGTAAAAATTACTCGTCGAGCTTATTTTTTTCAGTGTATTTGTTTAATTATTTCCGTGCCTGTAAATCTTGTTTTACGTGCGCAGTCTTCGAAGAGGCAGACTGGAGCCTCAAGAAACAAAGTCCTCTGTTACCACGACCAAGCCTAAAAGTCTGCCTTCCAACACTAAAGGAAGAACCGAAGTAGTGCCAAGAATCTCCAGAACTGATTCAGGACGTTTCAGTATGCGATTGCAAAAACCTTCGACAAATGTAAGATTTTCGTTCAATATTAAATTCATTGAGTTCGATCTTATACAATATTTAAATATCTTTTCGTATTTCAGACGCCCAAACTCAAGCAGAAAGAGACCAAAAAACAATTGACTCCCAACACACGCGAGGTTGAGATGCAAAATTGGAAACGCCGAAAGAGTTACGATCCCATGAAAGCGGCTATGGAGGGTAAACGTAAAGCTGGTCTCGTTAAAAGAGACGTTAATCCAAATTCGTCTTCCAAGTGAGTTATCTGAATAATTTGTAACTGAATGTTAAATCGATTGATCGTTAAACTTGCATGAATCGAAGAAAGTATAGAGTAATCATTTCACCGTATTGTTGGGACCTGTAGCGATCGAAAATAGAGATAGACTTCACCGGTACGAGAGATTGGTATGAGAAAAATTACGTGTGTCTTCTACGTGCATAGCGCGTAGCGTATTATTTTGTTTTTTGTTTGCTTTTCTAGCCGAAAGTTTCCTTCGTTTTAATTTGTGTTGAGCTTTTGTGCCTCCTAGAATTTAATCGATGATATTTAGTACAATGCTTACTTACGCACTGCGATGACATCGTTGAGAATCCAAAATTCGATCGAATTTGCTTCGTAAAATACGTTTATGACATTTTTCAGCAAATTATAATCGTGTTCGCACCGCAGCTATAACGTAAATTGTTACTGCAATCGTCGATTATCATTATTGTACGTTTTTCCAGTCATGTGTCGAGATCTCAAAGTTTCCACGGCCCGGCGACTCTCGGAATAAGCGAGTGGAGCGACGAGGACATTTCAGCATCGGCGGATGAGGCGCCTCTGTACTAGAGGTTTGCCATTCTTCAATCTGCAAAAATGTTCTTCGTTGCTAAAAATTAGGCCGTCCTCTGACAAACAAAAACAGATCTCAGAATTTGCCGGAAGAGGTAAGAAAAAAAACCCATGACCGCTCACATCTTAAATGTACAACCGTTTTGGAAAATCCTACGAAACTGATGGAGATATAACGAATAGCCTATGCATACACATTAATCACCACTAAAAATATCTTCCATTGACAAGGAATCCTACGCGAAATATTATAATACGTTATATATATGTGGCAAAGCATTGTTCTCGCGAGAGCTCTCAAAGAAAAAGAAGAAAAAAAACAGTTAAAGGTGCTTTTGAATTTTCATTATACCACATCGACGATGATGAATTGTTACTTGGTTCGAATAGAGCGAAAGACATTAAGTACGTGTACAAAAAAAAAGAAGGAAAACAATTAGTTTATCGGTTTTTACGCCAATTTAAGCATAGGTTATCGATATTTGTATAAATAGATATTTTGAATTAGTTATATTTTCGTATTTTCAGATGTGAATACACACAAATAGCTTCGTTGTTTATAGTTGCGAAAAAAAAGAAGAACAATTCTTGTTTGGTCTGAATTCGTTTATTACACGTGATTTGCAAAGTCGATGAAATAAATCATCTAAAATTTATTTATTGAAATTATAAGAGAGGAAAAAAGTATATATCTTCGTTTAATGCTCGAGTATTATTTCCGATACTCGGGTACTATAATTGTTGAAAGGCTATAGTAGCTCAAAGAGCATAATGGAAATGCAATGGGATGTAATGTGCAATCCTTCTTCGGTCATTCGTGATGATTCTTTGATGTTTATGACGTAAGATTCGTTTCTTTTTGCAAATTTCTGCGTATGAATAAAACAAACTTTGTTTCTCTTAACCGAATGGGCGATTGTCGAAACGGTATTAATTTTATTTCGTAGTAAAAGTCAGCAGCGAAATGATACTAAATCATGGTCAGTATGAATACTCGTATTCATTCGATTTTACATATATATTCATGATACAACGATAAAAATATCATTATCTTCACTGTCAGTTATTAGAAATGTCACGTAACGCAATACGGAATTGATCTTAATGTTTTCGGCGCTTGTCACGATCGTCTCTTCGTGGCTCGCGTTCCTCCTTACGCTTCGTAGTCGTGGCCGAGCCGCTAGCGCGTTTGGCCTGTTTCAAGAACTGATCAAGACCGAAAGGATCCTCCTCGTCTTTCTCAAACTGCACCGGTCCCGAACGCGTGGCTGACCGATCTGTGCCACTGAATTCTTTGTCGGGAACGAATCTGCGAGAAAAACGTAAAAATTCGATCATTATTACGAAAAATGAATTATTTCAATGATAAGTTCCACATGGATTTTTCTCTTGCCTGTTCGTATTGACCAGCTTCTCAAGATCATCTCCATAATTGTCCTTATCGATATTTTTCCCAGGTCGATAGATGTGCGAGCCTATTGAGCTGCTGTCTCGCCAAGGTTTGTCATAAACGTTGTATTCGTCGTCATGCCCATATCCACTGTCCATACCCTTTGTTGTGTTGAA
The DNA here is from genome assembly GCA_951802705.1 of Netelia virgata. Lineage (NCBI taxonomy): Eukaryota > Metazoa > Arthropoda > Insecta > Hymenoptera > Ichneumonidae > Netelia > Netelia virgata. Next base: position 51,072,979 of record OX637863.1, read on the forward strand.
AAGACGCTGATCGAATTGTGCTTCACCCGTATTTGAAATACTCTTTGCGGGAAGACCGAGAGCAATTTGTTCGCTGATATCACGTTCGCGCTCACGTTGCAAACGAGAACGTTTGTCCGGAGCAGCTCGTGCCAAATTACGCTCGCGGGCACGATCCTTGTGCCTCTCCTGACGCAACTGATCACGCTCGCGCGTCTCTTCCGCTTTATCTGGACGAAAAAAGCAAAACCAATGAACGTCAAACTTCCACGTAAATTGTTTGAAATAATTATACCACCAATTTTTATTTACCAAGAGCTGCAGCCGATTTCAAACCAGCACGCTCCTCTCTCGCCTTCTGAGCAAGCTGTCTCAAGTGATCCTCTTTCTTCTCCTTCTCCTTCTGTGCCAATTTCTTTTCCAACTGCGCTCGCATCTCAACAGCCTCCCGAGCTTTACGATCAGCGATGTAAAGCGCCTCGGCCAGTTTTGCGAAATTCTCGTTTACGTGAACCTGCTGAAGTCCACGTCCGTCCGCGGCTAGACGTTTATCGAGTGGTATCGTATAACCCTGGGAACATATGGAAACAAAAATCGTTCATGAAACTCACAGACGATCAACCAGCAATGATCTCGAGAGTTCGCTCACCTTGGCGTTTTTCCAGTTACTTATACATGGAGGAATTTTCCACTCCTTTTGCTCTTTAACCGTGACTTTGCGAGTCGGCGAGTGCATTACTGGTGCAGGAGGTGAGGGTGGCCCTCGTGGAATTTTCTTGTTAATTCTGAAATTGAAGGAATCTATTTTATACACGTACACACGTAGTTTATCGTACAGGAATAACAATATATGAGTATTTATGATTCTGATATTGCAAATTTACAATTAACCAGACTTGCCTGAATTTCGGTGGCTCCATTGGATCAACTTGTGCTTCGACCATTCTGATAACTCGCTGTTTAGCTCCAGAATTAAAAGATTGTCCTTGTTGCGAAGGTGTATAACGAATATATTGCGCAGGCCCTTGTTTTTCGGCGCATCTGACCGGCATTGCAGCAGCTATTTTCGATTGCGTGATTTTTTCCAAAGCCCTTCGTGTTTTCTCTGTTATTTCGTCGATCTCTTCGGCATCAGGTCTCTGTAGACTAGGATCATTCTCGTTCGTAATTTCAGCAGGCAGCAAATCGCTCAATTTACTGTATACAATCTGAAACGATATAATCGGATTTGAGATATAAATTTTGCCATTAATGTGAACTAGATTTGAATTTTTCAGTTTAGAATACGAACCTTGTCCTTGGAGTGTCCTTGTCTGGCTATCAAATCGTACTTGACTTTCCCTTGAGCATCCAACTGAATCGCAAGTGCGTTACTTGTTGATTCTTTCCCCTTGACACCCATTGCGAGGGGATATTGGGCAACATGGATTTCTGGAAATGCTCCGCCATCGCCAAAATCCTACGATCAAAATAAATACAATCTTACCATAAAAAAACAAGTAGTTATTTTTTTTATTACATTTCTGAAATAAATGTGATAAAATAAATTTGATTTTTGTTTGAAAGAAACTATTTATGAGCATAAGGATTTAATTGATTGAAATACGTAAATACAACGGGGTCAAAGGTGAATCTTACTTCTGGATTTCGTGGTACCCAGCCCTTGCGTTGTCCATAGGGAGGAGCAGTAACAACAGCCTTGACCAAAGCAGAGACTGGTCTCTGACGAAGCTTTTGCTCTCTGGCCTCATCTTCTCTGTCCCAGACCACCTGGCTGGGCGCGGGAAGAAGGCTAAAATGTGGAAAACGAAAATTATGCGTAAATTTGGCGTTTCAATCACTTTGGAGTATTACACTGTGCATTCGTGCTGAATATTGAAAGAGTAAGGTTGTCTCTCTATTTTTCGCACGAATATTTTATATTTGTTCGAAACAAAACATTCGCAGAAATGCAAACGAAGATATCGATGTTTTCGGAATAAATTTCAACCGATATTAAATTAATATTTAATATTTCCTGAGGAAGAATATACCTTGTTAACGACATTTTGTTGACACTATCCACCATTAACACGGCGCGATAGTAATGCGCAATGGAACGATGTTAATTCACTTGAACGCCAACAGAGGCGACACGGTACTGTCATGTTGGTAACAGTGCGACGGCCATTGATGCTTGACCGAGCATCCTGAACGCAACCTTTTCTTTTTTTTCACAATCTCGCCTTCGAAAGAGCAATGACGATTTTCTGAATCTTCGTATTCCGTTAATATTTCCGTTTCGTGTGATAACATGGTCATGATTTCGAAAACTGCAGTCGGTCTCGCTGTCGGGATGGCCGGTATATTCGTCGGTTACTGTTTCTACTTCGACAAGCAGCGTCGCAGTGATCCGGACTTCAAGAAGAAGCTCAGAGAACGTGAGTTATCCGTGATCTTTTTTCTCTCAATTTTCATCTTAGCTACGTGATCTATATGAGCTTTACAATCGTCGTAAATTATGCGTTTATCTCGGACAGCGCGAAACAATACTTCGTGTCGCTGCTACCCAGAGTTTCACGAGTTGACTGTAATTCGCACATCATAAAACCAAAATTTCACGTTATCCACATGCATAACCCATAGCATGTAAGTTCCGCGTGACCGGTTTAAAGGTATCCATGCTCAGATTGAGAAATATACGATGGCGTTGCGACTGAGTCAGTTTATAGATAAACCCACGTAGACTTTGTCGCGATGCTACCAGAACGTATTCACCCTGTAGTTTATTTGCATGATCGACGTTTACGTTAGATTAACATTGAAGAGACGGAGAGGAGATGAACGGCGAAAGAGAAGTTCCTTTATTTGTCAATGATGTTTCACGCTCAACCCTTTCCAAAAAACAAATTTGCAGGCAGGAAAGCCCGAAAAGCGGCACAAAAGGTTTCCTCGATACCCTTGAACATGGACGATCAAGAAGTCGTTCAAAGATTTTTCTTGCAAGAAGTAAGTTCAATGAGCTTAAATATTTCAAGTATCATGCCGAAACAAAGTTTTCACCGTTTTCGTTTCCTTCATTATCGAAACAGGTCCAATTGGGAGAAGAGATGTTGGCGTCCGGAAATGTCGAAGGTGGAATCGAGCATCTCTGTAACGCAGTCGCAGTTTGTGGTCAACCGCACGAGTTGCTCAGAGTTCTTCAAAAAACACTGCCCCCACAAGTATTCCACCTTCTTGTGCAGCGGCTGCCTTCCGTCGGCCAGGTAATTAATTCTTCATAAATCATCGTTCGTTTTAATTCCAAATGTGGTCTGACTTAAAAAAATTTCATTCTTCACAGAAAATTGCTTCTCAAGCCGCAATGACCGAAGAAGACGTTGAATAAGGCAACCAGACAATATCGTTGGTTACCTACAAAACGAAGCAATGTTGGTAATGATTATATATATTATATTTAAACGAAAAAAAAAAAAATATCACCAGAAACAAGACAAAAAAGATGCATACTCTGTTCGTTTGAGCGAGGATCACTGTTGATTAAGCAAAAGTCCTAAATTAGGCGCGTGTACATGTCGATCAAAACTCAAATTCGTAGCTTACACTGAAATATCACCCGTGGTGAAAAAGTTGCGACGAAGGAGATGTAAATAATACATGATAAAACGCGAATGCTTTACCAAAGTAAAGCTCCAGGAAATAAGAAGGTAATGCAATCTACTAGTATAAACAGTAATTACTTCTTTTTTAATTAAAGACCCTTCACTTTTGATTCCGTACACAATTGTATGTATGTACATTTTATAAATAACATCCATATTCCTTTCTCTGCTATTATACAAGCAAAAATACGTACATATATAAATTATCTCAATGATCGGAAATAATTGTCATCTGATCAACAATAAACCGCATGCGAACTAGTCAATTAAGCTATCATAAATTTCGATACGCCGTTGGATTTTCTTTTTCCATTCGTTAAGACCAAGAGCGCTTACTACGATTCAACACTATTAAAAATTTGTTCGGATAACAAAAAGATTCTCGATATTTGCGCATCGCGACAGGTGCTCTAGAGCATTGAACACAAATTGGGTAAGAAAAAAATATTTCAAAGAAAAACGATCAACAAACTGTAGATGTAGTTCTGCCAATGACGCAACGTAACAAATTTGTTTACAAATTTAAATATTTACAGCATCCGACAATTATGACGGCTATGTTTTTTTTTTATGTACATCGAATTGCGGAAACTAGTAAGGCGATTTTCGATTCACAAATCAATCGGCAGTATGTGAATCGCACCGAGGATTCGTTTCATAATTTCCCTGACATTTGGCATCTTTTTTTTCTTCCCTCATAGATCGATTTATCCACGGGTCATTCTCATTGATAAGTAGCGAATGTAGTCATGCGTATCGCGACTGGACTTTGATCCGTTGTTTTTGGTTCAACGACTTAAGTCGTAGCTAGAATTTCGGTTCTCGCTTTCGACATTATTTCTAAGGCATCTTTTCCTATGAGGCTCTTCGCAATGTCTTTGCCGAGCTGCTCGGCGCCGAGGAGACTCATACTGCTTACTTTTCCTGGTGCTATGCTGCAGTAGAGACGAGGTTCTCGATACGGGCATTTCCTAATGAAAAAATCGAATACATTAGAAAAAAAAAAATGTGTAAAAACGAATTTTCTTTTTGTGTGAAAACTGCAAAGTATGAAAATTACTTCGGTGGTTCTCGATCTTCATCCGGTATGTATAGCTTCATTTTTAACGTATCCTTAACCAGAGTTTGTCCATCGAGCGACCAGACAGCACCCGTAATCATTAGTTCTTTCTCTTTGAGTTCCGTAGCCACTGCGACTGGAGCTGAGCAACCACCACCGAGAGTTTTAAGAAAAGAACGCTCGCACACGCATCTAAGGGTTGTTTCAACGTCGTAGAGTGCCTCCAGCATGGAAATTATCTTCCAGTCGGATTCACGACATTCGACCCCCAAAGCACCTTGTCCAACTGCGTATAACGTGTCTTCGGGTTCTAAAAGCTGTGGAGAAATAAATTTGAAAAGCATATCTCCCATGCTCAAAGGGTAATTATAGTGTAAAAATTGCTTTAAATACTTTCTGACTGAAACTTTGATATGTGCGAATTACTTTGCATATTTAAGAAAAATATGGTATGCGTTACCTGACTTATTCTGTCCTCCCATCCCATTCTCTTCATTCCAGCAGCCGCGAGAATTATAGCCGAATAGGGTCCTTCTTCGTCGTCCAATTTCTTCAATCTCGTATTCAAATTGCCTCGTATATTTTCAACCTTCAAGCGAGGCATGGTTCTCGCCAATTGGGCCGATCTTCGTAAGGAACTCGTGCCGATAACGCTGCCCTCTGGTAACGTATCGAGTTTATAATCTTTCATCTTTTTCGACATTACGACAGCGTCTCTCGGATCTTCTCTCCTTAACAAAAGAACAAACATTTTATTCTTACATCTTATTAAATTTATAGATTGCCAAAGAAAAATAACCATCGGGCCGTTTTATTACTTTAAAATGGCACCTAGGGCCATCCCTTCAGGGAGCGTAGTCGGCAAATCTTTGAGCGAATGAACGACAAAATCGACACCACCATTTTCCAAAGCTAATTCCAGTTCCTCGGTGAATAATGATTTTTCCCCAATTTTCGGCAAACTCTTGTCCAATATTTTATCGCCTTTGGTACTCATGGTAACTACGTAGCAAAGAATAATCAACGAATTTCAAAATCGTATCTTTCACAAACAAATCGGCGTCTTTATCTAACGAAGCGATAACGGACTAATCGCATTTTCGATAACGACTTTCAACGTCGAGCTTACCTATTTCGAATTTCTGTTTCGGATAAATGTCCTTCAGTGTGCTTATTACGAATCTCGTCTGGATGAGAGCCAACTAAAACACGTGAGGCAAAACAGACGATCAAAAATTCAAATCGTAAGAAAGAAAAATCTACGAGACTCGAACCGTGACGGTGAAAAGTATCGTGGAAAAAAGAAAATCGCTGAGTAAGCATGAGACGGTCAATGATACCAGGTAAACATCTTCTCCTTATCACGACGTAAGGCGATTATGATTTAATAGTAAAGTTCAATGTTTAAAAAAACCGTTTCGTAGCGCGACTCAAGAATTTCGGGTCACACGTGATGCTGACGAAAGTGTTAGCGCCCAGTTCATAATCGAGATAATAAAATATATTATCGACGACTCACCTCACTTTTTCGCGATCCAACGCGCACAACGTCCGGCTGCTCGAAACTCGCCATCATTTTTTCCTTATTTTCATTCATTTATTCCAGTGCTTATTTAGCGAGGACAATTGTGTAGTCCACGCGTAAGACGTATATATATGTTGTATAAGGTATGCACATACGTCAGAGAGAGAGAGAGAGAGGCTTTTATCATCGAATTATTCCCACCACAAGGAGAAATATATATGTACATATATATCGTACATGAATTGTACGTTACAAACTCGTTAAAACTCGATCTCGGTGCGAATTAGGTCAAAGACTCGAGGAGAGACAACTTTCACCGATAGAATAAATCCTGCAATTCACGATACTTTCGGAAAATATATCCAGCGCGAGTGTTACGCCACGGAAGAACGACGAGGACAAATTCCTTTTGTGATTTTGGACTAGAAGGACTCTTTACGTAAACGTTGATCTCTTAATTATTATTCAACACTTTTCGATGAACGGAATAAAAAGGTTATTGCAGCACACGTGCGAGTTGCGCAGGAAGTTAATCCAAAATTGTAGGAATTTCTTTTCTTCACAGTCACTGTCACTGCAGCAGATTGTGAAGCGTACTAAACGAGAGTCGTGATTTTTAACTTCACGACTACATCATTTTTTCAGTGATCGTCACGGTACTACTCGCCATGACAGCAAAACACACTGTGAGGTTCGAGCCAAAAGAGCAAACTGAGGAATCGAGCAATGACTGGACGGACTAGCTAGCTGGCCAGAGTCGAAGCGGAAACGTGAGATGTAAAAATAGCAGAGAGGGGGAAAAGGCCTTGTAGCTTGAGATTTCAGTCATATCAGGTACTGTCTGAGGATATCATAAAAACTTACAATCCGGAATTCCAGACTGGACTAAAATCTTGCTGAAAAAATGTTGAGTGAATATAAAGCGTTGTTTTACCTTGACATTTAATCCAGTTATGTGTATTAATAGATTTTATGAATGTTTCTTCTCTCTTCAACAATAGAACGTATTTCTTATTGTATTCTGATATTCATATTGCATGTACTTACTCTGTCTCTGGAGAGTACTAGTGTACAGTATAATTCACGTATAAAGATAGATTCGATAGATAGGAAGGTCACTCAAAAATAAACGGGAATTTCTTTTATCAAGGTTGATTGAAGGAGTCGCAGGACCTAGCTACTTTTTCATGAATTATATTCAAGTCGTTCCACTTATTTATTGTACCCACCGTCATCCCCAATCCCATTACGTTGATAATAGAACGATGAACGACTAAGAAACTATGTAGAAAAATCAAATCATTCATTTTACAATTTTATTGTCAGAAAAATTATGTTCCAAATCTTCCTGGTTATATTTCACTAATACTCGCAGTTACGATTAAAATCGTAGTGTATAAATATCATAGTCTGCTTACATATCGATATATATATATATATGTAGCCAGGAGTAAAACTTCACAATTTGTACCATTGTAGAGTAAAGCTCTGTTTTCCGGTATTATCGTGTTACAAAATACACAGGCGTGCTTTTCGCGCATTTTTGTCGCAAGCGTTATAAAAATAAATTGCACATTTACACGATACTGTAGGTCGATCGTTCCTTCCGTCCAGCAACGTCGAGTTTTCAACTCCGAGCGCCGCAGAATCGGAAGAAAGATTTAAAAAAAATTGACTAGCTCTCGAATATTATTATAGGCGTATCTAACATTTCAAATTGAATGTTATCGTTGTAGTTTATTGGATTGCAGGAAATCTCGATTGCTTCATTGTAAATTGCAGCCACTCTCGTTGCTGTGCTCTCTCGTTGTTTGATGTATAGTTTCTTCTTTCACAGGCGGTATGTCGTGATCTCGCTCCGGTTTTGCCGCTTTTCCGCCTATTAAAATGCGATACGTGTCTTGAGTCCACATCGAATGTGCCGGTGCCATTTGAAAGTCAATGGGACTGACGAGACCAAAGGTCGCTTTCGTATCAAGGCTCGGAATCTCGCCCGCTATTGTGTGATGATATCTGTAACGAAAAAAAAACAAGATGAAGATTTAAAATTAAACGATAATAGAGAAAATACGTATACACGAATTATTTAGATAAAATTCTTTACATTAGGCCGTTTTCTCGATTGCATTTGTCGAGAGTTCGTTTCACCGTAGGCTCCAGACGTCTAAAAACGTTGTGTTGATCGGGACGAACTCGCGGTGCTGGACCTTTTGTTGTGGCATAAACTTTGCAAAGATCTTTAGCTTTGTTCAAACAACTCTCGCTCTCTTGCAACGCTCTTATAGCCTCGCCACATTTGTCAGCAGCCAAGAGATCCTCGCCGCAGTAATTATAGGCCTGTAACGTTTACACAATTGTTACAACACTTGTGACAACCCAAGATACTCGGGCTTGCGTTTGGAACTTCTTTCTGATGTAATTTATCATTATTTCCATAAGTTTCTTACGTAGGCACGATAGAAGGATGCCTTGAGCTCAAGATACTTGATCCACTGGGCAGAAATTTCGGGCTTGAACGGATGAAGCGTGTTCGCGGCATCGGAAAATAATTTGCTTGTTTCGTTTGCCAAGGCTGATATAAGACTGGGATTGTGCTTCAACTCGACTGCTCTTGCAACGGTAACTGAAATTTCAAGATAAAATCGATAATTTATTGCTTCATAATACACATCGAAGACATCTTATCGCGTAACACGATTTTTTCCTTTCCTCGTGTACATCTTTCGATAATGATATAAAACAAAAACCTTCTTGAGCCTCTGCGGTGCATTGATTTATGTAGGCATTGATAACTCGTGGGTCCATGTCGCTACCCAGCAAAGGAGGATTTGCGAGTTGAGGCAAGAATTCCGTCTGAACGAACGTGAAAATCCCAGCCGCTTGTCTGAGAGTTCCATGAACAGCCTTGGCCTCATTCATCGCCACTCTGAAGGATGAAACAATGCGAAAAGTGTTGGCAATCCATAAGGAATAAGTCTAGTAAGAAACCACCCAGTTAAAATAAATATTACGAACTCGTCTTTAGCTGCGATCATTGCAGCATGTTTCATGAACCAGAGTCCCACATTCATGCTCATATTAGCTGCTTCGTAAACAGAGTCGGCGCTTGCGCTTAAAAATAATTACGCCGACGATTAATTCGATCTATTATTATAGTTATTGTATTAGAGCATGACCTATACCTAGCGGACGATCCTAAAAGCGAGTGCGTCCATTTGAAAACAAATGAATTTCGCAATTTGCTTGGATTGGGCCTTCCGACTCTTCTCGACTGTTCCTCCGTTGTCTCTATCTCCCATATCAGACCATACAAAAGGCTTAAATAGGCCGCGAAAGCTGGTTCAATAGCGTCACTGGTATTGTTGGGATTTCTGATAAGATCGAGCAGACGATGTCTCGAGAGCTTTAGATCGCTGGACAAGAGAAGTTTCTTTAGAATTTTTTTTTTTACGCTATCCGATAACTATAATCGCTCTCGTATCGAGGTCGCGCGAGCAACGTCACAAAAGGAAATCCTTTGAAATTGGTTAATTATACGATTACACAAATAAGCTTATCGAGTGTGACGACGGGCTGAAACGAACCTGCAAAGTCGTCTCGTAGCCTCGGTCGGCTTATCAATTTTCAGATCGAAATTTTGATTTGTCGTTGCTTTCAGTATGTTGCGATGAAACCAGTGAGCCATTTCGTACTAGATTTTACTCGTACAATGTTAAACTGTTCAATTTTACTCGTACAATATTAATACAATATTAATTCGCTACGTTCTTATCGCAAAGTGCGAGATCTGACAGAACGACAGGTAGGCACAACACAACACTGTATTCAACTGCGCTTTCCCTTGCGACTTTCCTTTACTTTCTGCATCTTTTCAGCCAAGAATATAAACAATAGAAGAGGGCAAAGTAAGCTGTGAAAATAAATTATTAAAACTACTTTACCATGTCAGCCTTCATTATCAACTGCCAGTTGTCTTCCCTCCACTCTCCAGGTATATTAACACCCCCACTTTAGCTGCCTTACCAACCACAAACGGGTTGGATTAGACGTACGACACCACTACAGCAATGTCGAAACTCTATTATTCTGCCATCGTTATAACGATCATTGTATAAATAAATATTCCATTGTTTAAACCGTTTTTCGTCGTAAGAATAATAAAAGATTGCGCAATTGTTCGTGAAACTGTGCAGACGGACTTACCGAGAGGTACGTAGGTTCATCATGACAATCCATTGTTTCTCAATCTTAGTTTTTTGAGCATACAGTGCTTATAGTTATGTATATAGCGCGACCAGTTATTGACGTAAACTCTTTTCATACAATCATTCACAAAATGAATGGGTACTGTCTTTACATTGACGCAACAAAACTGCGTTGATCCTGTTGACGTTAAACACCTGATTCTCGCGTCGATAAAGCCTTTGATCATGATAATTTCAAAGAAAATGTTTGTTTTATGAAATCTCGCGAATTCTTGGAGGATAAGTGATTCAAACCGAGTTTAAAGTTCCTTTCACTTGTCACACATCCTGCATTCCAGTCATGCTCTGTATTTGCAGTCGTGGAATATCATCAAGATGGATCTTTTTAGATGTATCGACAGCCCCACCTAATACTACATTCTCCAAAAATTATTTCATTTGCACAATTTAGAACGAGCGTTTGAAGTTTTTTTTATTGAAAAACTCATTTTCATATTAAAGTGAATCAGGAATGCAGGAATGGCTACTGGGAGTGGTGGAAACTTCATAAGCAAACCTGCAAGAGGATGGCTTCATCCTGATCATTTAGTGAGCAAGGAAGGAATCACCTATGCAGTCCGAGTGAGTCAAACGAGATAATAGATACATAACATTTGTCGAGTCATTCATTTTACAGTTTTACAATATACGGTTATTACTTTTCGCAGTATATCGGCTGTCTCGAGGTGTATACCTCTATGAAGAGTTTGGACTTTGAGACTAGATCGTGCGTGGCCAAGTAAGTATTAAAATTAACCATTTTGAGAACAAAATTATAAAAATTTTGCAGCTGTTTCAAGAAATATAAAATATTTAACGTACGTCAAAGGCATACGTTGCGATAATTAGAAGGAAAAAAATCAAAAATTTATCTTTGATTGCAGAGAATGTATAAATCGTGTTTGCGAAGCAGCTGGACTTAAATCGGCGGATAAGAAGAGGCGAGTCGACAGAAAAGTATTGAGAGCTATAGCCGACAAGCCATGCATGGATCATGCCGGTGCAAATATCAATTTGACTATCAGTAGTTGTAGTTTAGCCCTAACGACCCTGGAGACTGGTCAAATAATCGCTAGACATGAAATGCCACGAATATCATTCGCTTCGGGTGGAGACACGGTACATTCGACATCGAGATGTATTCTTACTCAGAAATTGTTTTCCATCATTATCAAATTTATTCTTATCAACAGGAAATCCTCGATTTTGTGGCATACGTAGCAAAGAACATGCAAGACTGGCGAGCTTGTTACGTCCTCGAGTGCGGCGGTGGTCTTGCTCAGGAAGTCATATCAACGATCGGCCAAGCATTCGAACTGAGGTTCAAGGAATTCCTAACAAAGCCTTCTTCCTTGCAGTGAGTCGATTATTTCTCAAATATCGTATATTAATGATCAAATTTTACCGAATTCATTTTACAATCGACAGCCCGGCACTTAATGGAATACGAGAACCTGATCGCGACTATTATAACGATCTTCCTGGCAAAGTACCACCGGATATCGGACCTCCTCCTGTTCCTCCACTTCCAATAAATGCCTCGACTCTGCCCAATTTGAAACATCATCATTCCTCCCAGAATCACTCATCTTCTGGCTCGAGCAGCATTCAGTGCACAGCACTGTCAGATCCGTTTCCAAACGGTCGTGGAAAACAGACGCAACAATGGCCAGGTAGAATAAATTCAACATGCATTAATCTTTGTTTGTTGATTTATTTATGTATGTATTTATCCATGGTACAAATGATTTTTCGAGTTTATAAGACTTTCAAAAGTAAAAGTATAGAAATGTACGATGCGTTTCTAAAGATTCCTTTAATAATTAAAAAATTTCATCCTAGAAACGGGAAATCTGATCGATCTCAGTACGGACAGTTCGTTGAGTAACGTTGCAGCAGGTGCGCAGGCAGAACACAATTATGTAAACGATACGGTGATAGCGGGTAGACGGGACAGTCGTCGAGAGCAAGCGTCGTTCTTCGACGCTTTTGACATGCGTGCGTATACGAAAACCAAAAGATTATAATCTTTTATCGTAAAAATCCATTTTTTTGTACAACTGGTTTTTTATTTTAGAACCTTTGAGTACGGCGATATCAGAAATGACGAAGCTAAGTCCACGAACGCAGAAGCACCAATTGAAGCAAGAAGTTTGGTTTCATGGTAGCGTTAGTCGTAGCGAGGCTGAATCTATGTTAACGAAAGATGGAGATTTTTTAGTCAGAGAGTCACAGGGTTCGCCAGGGCAATATGTTCTTACGGGGATGAACAATGGGACACCCAAGCATCTTTTGCTAATAGATCCTGAGGGTGTGGTGAGGATTCGATAAGCATAAATTGAATCTCGAGATCGATCGGTTTTGAGAAAAGTGAAAACTAATAAGAAATTCGTCCATTTTAGGTCCGAACGAAGGATCGTATCTTCGACAGCGTAAGTCACTTGGTGAATCATCATTGCGACAACGCTCTGCCCATAATTTCAGCCGACAGTGCACTCGTTCTACGTTACCCGGTTCCTAGACGTACAGATTACTGATTTTCGGCCTCGCCTAGGTAGCGATAAAAAAAATTAAAAACCGAGAGAATTATCGTCTAGAAAGAGAGAGAGAGAGTGAGAGTGAGTGAGTGAGAATGATCGAATCAAGGTTTGGGCATCGATCGTTTTATCCGCGATATTCCATGAACGAGCATCTCCATTTTTCTGACAAAGGAAAACTCGTAAGCCAATCATAATTTAATCATAATTAATTCTTCCTACAGACCCGCGATAATTTTATTTTTATATGAATTTTCCAAACTTCCCCCTTGTAAGCGTATATAAGTAGAGATATTTTAATTGCCTATTATCTGAGCGACTTGTATGCGGCAAAGTCGAGTTCGACGTGCTCGAAAAGTTTGCCTCGGAATTACAAGAAAAAAAGAAAAAAAAAGAAAATACGAACAATATCTGCATCAATGATATTTTAACTTTTATATTTTCGTACGATGGTTGAATATTTCAACGTACGAGACAGCTGCAATCTCGGGATTTCGACAATTCGTTCGTTAGATTCTTCACTTTCGCTCCCTATTATTCATTATAATCGACATTGAAAAAATAGCATGTATAAGTATAGTGTGTTGGTAAATCGAATGAGGAGAAATCGTATCGATCATCGCGACGAATATTTCTATATACAAACGGGAGACCTTTTTTTCATTGCAATGCAATATGTGGATGCAATTTGCGGTCAGTCACACCAGTTCTGACATTCTCGTACAATAGGCACAGTTCCAAAATATATATTTATTAAATATATTTATATTCCTAGAAAGAAGAATGAAAAAAAGGTAGTGCGGATAATGCTTATCCATTTGTTGCCATAAGGAAAAAAAATCATCGAGTTTTTAGAGCCGTTTTTGAAACCGAGGATTCAAAACCTTTGTTGGCCTATACTGAAACTCGTGACGCGTTAATTTATAAGCATCGAGTCACTTTTATTATATTCCGCCAATAAATTCTTCTACATCGTACGAAACGTTCAAGGACAAACTTTTTTCATTCTTCGATCATCTCGTCACCACCACCACCACCACCGAGATTCGCCAGTTAGGAGAGCGTGAGCGGTACGTCCAAGTCTTGTGAGTCCTCCTGTAACTCTCCAAACTGACAAAGAATCAATTCTCGTTCAAAATACAAATATATAGTCAATATATACATTTTTGTGTATTTCAGAAATACCAAAATCTCCGGTGGATATTCATATTTAAACTTGCGCCTTTCGACTCTAGCTTCGCTGTGTTTTTTCGCTGATTCTTCGCGAGTTTTGTAAATACCAGAATTGGGCAAAAAACCGAACAGTGGCAAATTTGGGGATTTTACGGTAGCTCGTAAATCTTCCGAATAATCATCCAAGCTCGAAACGCTGTAGCCTATAGAATCTCTGATTTATTAAAAGCAATATACAAGATTTTCTGACAAGTGAAAATATCGGCTCACCATGAACCATTCTAAATACGCCAGGCTCGTTGTGAGCTTTTTTAACATCAGCAAATTTTCGAACGCTATTCCAAATATCGTGAGCTGGTGCAACATCTTTTCCTGTTATCTTAGACGATTGCAACAAGTCAGCAACGTGTTTTTCCCACGCTTCGTTGCTCATTATTGACTTATCGCCCACTAATCGTGACCCCTTGATCTCGGAATTTTTTATTCGCAGAACATCTATAATAAAAACATTTTGGGTCCGTAAGGATTATCGTATTGGGCAGAAAGATGTGCCAACCTTCGTCTCTGTATCGCAGACTCAGGATCATTTGTTCAAGCATCATCAGCTCGAGCTTTGGAGCATCGGAACTCTCGGTATCGAGAGAGCCAAACGGCGTGCTGCTGACTGGATGCAGAGCTTTTTCGCGATCCACCTCGTTTTCGTAAATTCTATAATTTACATTCTCGGGTATCGACTCGTCGTCGGATTCGTCTCGAATATCTTCGACTATCAAACGCGCCCTGTACTTCGATGACAAATCTAACATTTTTCCAAAAAAATCGTAGTAAATCAATTAGAAGAATTAATTATCACATAATGGAACAATGATATTTTTGTTCTCTTACAGTTCTCGTAAGGAATTCTGTATAGGTGTTTTCCAGCACTGAAAACTATATCACCGAGGAGAGAGGAAAATATTACAGCCCGAGAGGATGTGTTTATCATCAGAATCTTGAGAAGTTCATTCTGCCCGTTCCAAATGCGAATGGTCTTGTCCGCCGAAGAGCTAGCACAAATATCGAGAGATTCCAAAGTCGCGATGCTCATTATAAAGGCTGAATGATCTTTCGATGGATGATGATCCAAACGTACTGGCGTGAGTTGTATCGTGAAAGCATTAAAATTGATTAACCGAGTGTTTCCAATAATTGGAAAAATGGATAACTTTTTCATTTACGAAAAAACAAATTTTCAACTAACTTCTCGTAGCCGTATCGTACATAAAGATTCGATGATTTGCTGATTGCTCGGTACTGCTCAATATGCAAATTGTTAATCTAGATTTTTTACGTTTTTTTAAAACATAAAAATAATTTATGTGTTTGTTAAAGTTTAAAATTTTGTGATGATCAAAGTCGAAAATTTACCCCAAGGAAGCAACCCGAGTGATAGGCACGATGTAATAAATGCTGTTCATCAGGACCAGTGGGAACTTTATGTCGGGAAAGATTCTCCAAACTTTCACGCATTTGTCGTTTCCGAGGGAAACGACTTGGCGAGAACGCGTCGATGAACACAAATCGATAATGGAACCATCGTGAGCAGAAACAACGCATTCGTATCTTCCACTCGTTTCACCGATTACCACAAGATTCCCATCCAAAGTTCCGACGATTATTAACGTCGAGACGGGATTAATTGTGACTTTTCCTTCGTCATTAACAGGAATAATTTTCTCAAACGTTTCGTACGCCACGATGCAAGTTATCGTGTACTCGTCGTTCACCCAAACGTGTCTAGGATTTTGTTAGAAAAATAATGTACTCGCCACCCATTCGTTGCGCTATGCATCTGTTTTTGTAAATTTTTATATACTTTAGCTTCATCGGTTTCATTTTTACGTTGCTCACTAATATCTCTCCCGTTTTAAATATAATCGTGTACATCCGATCTATAAAATCGCAATGAGAAAGTAAATTATAATATTTATATCGATAATGTAATTATAAAATAGATTTTCCTAAATTTCATATGCTGAACGACGTACTCGTAATACCGCTGTAAGCCACAGCGACAATTTCCAGTTTTGGTGACAGTAATTGAACGTTAATCTGTCTTCCTTTCCGTGATGACAAAATTCTTACAGTATTGTCGGAACTGGCAACGATTATACGAGTCGGAAACAACGGATTTGTCGTGGAGTATAAATTCGTTGCAGGTGCTCTACAATTGCGAAACATAAATTTTATATTGTGTGTTAATGTCGTCGCTTTGTTTACGTGATTGAAGCCCAGATTGTAGGAGAAATATCTCACGTGAGTGGAGCGTAGAAGACGTACAACTGGTTCATCTGAAAGCAATTTAATTTACTTCCCACAGTCGCTACGGCAGTTGTCGTTTCATTTACGGCAATTCGCCAAATTTCGCCGAGTTCGTTAAATGATTCCATCTTGTCGCGAAGATTGCAGCTCCACACTTGCAAAACATTGTCGTCAGAGCACGTTAAAAAACCACATATCGATGGATGGCGGATTATCAATCGTATTTGACCCTTGTGGGCGTTTGGACACGACATTATGCATTCTAATTTTAAATTCCATCCTGACACGTTTCCTTGCTGATCTCCAGCTATTATCCATTCGCTAGTTCGATGGTAGTACAATGCTGTTATAGCTGCTTTTGTGGCAGACGATCTTTTTGCAATGAATTCAACAGGAGCTTCGGTCACTTTATTGGGTTGCAGAGACAATATGTAGATCGTCGTTAGATAGGAACCACCCAGGTACGAAATAGCTATAAGGTTACAAAACAGCAGAATACCACATTACCAAAGAGAACATATGAGGTATTCCTTTTTTAATCTATGGTTTCAGTAATTTCATAAAAGTATTTGAAATATACAAAAACTTGGTGAGTGACTCACAAGAATGGTCTATGAGGGAAGAATATTCGATTCTCCACAAGGCTCCATAGCTACTGTCCAGATAATTCAGAGTCTCAAGACTGTTTAGGGGATGCTCGGTATCGTGCATTGGATAAATCTGGTAAAGGATGTTCATGAAATAATTATTTATAAAATCGATCTCTTGGGTGAGATAATGCACGTACAGTTACTTTGTTCGTGCCAACAACGATCATCTTGTTACTGATTGAGGAGTAAAAAATGTCTTCGATTCTAAATTCATTGCGAACGATTTGTAAAAGTTTGCAAGTAGAATTAACGATCCATATCAAATCGTCGTGGGGAATATAGCAGGCTGAGACTTTTGCATCGGGACACCATATCATTCTCGTGAAAAGCATTGTCGAACTCAGTTGGTAAGGAGGTCGAACGGGTTTTCCTTGCATGGAGTATCTGTGGAGCATTATTCCAGTGTCCAAAACGAGATACTCCTGGATTACGAAATGAACGCATGTATAGAAATAGCTGTGGAGTGGAGTGAATGTGACACAATGGAAAAGTTACTATTATACCTGAGTCTCGCTGCAATAGCAAATCTCGGCGAATGGGCTGATCAAAGGAGTCGAAGAGACTAATTTTAAACCATGGTACAAATTTATCTCACGAATTCCCTCGAACATATCGGAATCAACGCGTGTTTCCTTTAGACGGTCGTGCATTTTATCCACTATTGTTTTCAATAATGCATTGTTCTCTAGAACACTAGATGCATCGGATTCTGACATTTTTTTACAGTTTTGAAAATTCAAACTGTTCCCGCTGTGCTCAGCGAACATGCGCAGAAACCGATTTGAGAGTGTGCGAATCCCTAGTAACTTCAACGCTCAACAGATGGCCGCACTGCAATAACTAAAGTATTTTTTCAGCGCGTACTTCAGAACAGTCCTTTGTATGCAAAAATCAAGAGATCATTTACCCCCGTTCGACCCGATGTTTATATTCCGAAAATAAAGATCATATGCCTGAAACGGATCATTGCGATAGCGCGGAATGGCCTTGTGAAGTATCGTTTCGCGGATAATTTTGAGCTTTCTCGAAAGATTATTATTCCGCCTCTCGTTCAAAACAGCTTTGGACCCGTTTCAAGATAAAATGACGTTGTCCTACGGAAGAGAAAAATTTGGCGCGAGAAAGACCTGACCAAGTCACTTGGCTATTTTTACGACAGCGCAGGGAGATCGATACATTTTTGCGTATAAATTCACTCGAAATAGATGTCGTCACCACGTCTCGTCTCGTGTAGTGTGGTATTTATAACGTAAATGGAACGTCGAATAATGGCTTTTGAGGTTAGCGAGCCGCAGCCGAGCGAACAGTCGTACTTTCGTGTCTGTTGAAGGACTTTCGTGATTCGGGCGTGTTTTTTTTCGGCAGTGAACCTCGCCAGTTTGCTACGACGTACTGTTGCGATCTTCTATTCGCTTCCGTTGAACCATTGCTTTTGCTGAGTGATCAGCTGGTTGTGCGAAACAACATATCGCGGACATGTCAGATTCGCATGTAACGATGGCCGAGGAAACGGACATTGACCAGTCATTGATATATCGTGTTTATTGCATGGCCCGGGAGGGAATGGCGATGACCCTTTACTTACTTCTCAATGATCAACCACAAGATCATATCGACAGTCTTCTCAATGCGGTAAATATACCAAAAATCCAAGAGATAATATAAATTTATGCATGATGAAATCACGAATGTACAGACTCAACGAATTACTAATAACGTAAATTCCAATAATACGAAACTTCTAATCGGGACACCGAGACCTCCATAATTGTTACACAAAGTTTGTGTAATCTAGCAATGTTCTAGATTGTCAATCGTCATTTAAAAATAGTCCTGGGTACCGAATCTCCTGCCTATCGTTCTACTGGCAGTGAAATGTATATACATCGTTTATTGACACGTGCCCAAAGCACACACTTTGGTTTTTTGGCCAAGAGCCAATAGAGTCTACGCACAAAGCTCTGGATCAAGGAAATGGCTCTACAAAGGAAAATAAGAGAGTTTCTTTGTTCATTAAGGATTTGTGGGCATTGACCCAAAAATCTTCATAAAGTTTTTTATTTTGGATGCGTTTCGAAATGGGAAACTGCATATCATACTTCTCAAGTTTTAAGGCCATTCACTGACTAATTTCATATACATTATCTTAAAGAGTTTGATGACTGTTCGAAATGTTAACATAGTTCAAGACGATTATTTTCTAATCAAAAGAATTCCGTAACTCGATTCCAGAAAGTTATTGAGGAAAATCAACGATGTACTCCGCTGATAATTGCTGCAAGATACGGACGCGACAAAGTCGTCAAGATGTTAATCGACAAATTTAAACCTGACTTAGAGCAGGAAGGGAGTGTTAAATTCGATGGTTACGTCATTGAAGGTGCAAGCGCTCTCTGGTGTGCCGCAGGTATCGAACTCACGATATTAAAATATGCTAAAACATTTTAATCTCTCCGGAATGAAATAAAATATGACCAATTCATCTTTATGCAGGTGCCGGCCATTTGAACATTGTCAAGAATCTCGTAAAGTCTGGAGCGGATATTAATCATCCAACAAAAACGAAGTCGACGCCTCTGCGAGCGGCGTGTTTCGATGGCCGTCTTGACATCGTTACTTACCTGACGGATCATGCGGCAAACATTCACATAGCCAACAAATACAACAACACTTGTCTGATGATCGCAGCCTACAAAGGACATCACGACGTAGTCAGTTTTCTGCTCGACAAAGGCGCAGATTTCAATGAGAAAGCTCTTTGCGGAGCAACGGCTTTGCATTTTGCTGCGGAATGCGGTCACTCCAACATTGTTCTGGAATTGCTGGAACGTGGTGCGAGCATAACAAAAAATGTCAGTGGCATGACGCCTATTATAGTCGCAGCGGAAAGAACTCGAGCAGATGTCGTCGATACTTTTGTCACGCAAGGAGTCGTCACAAAAGAGGAAATGATAGACGCTTACGAACTGCTCGGTGCTTCTTACGGAAACGATAAGGACAATTACTCCTTGACAAGTGCCTGTGCCTATCTTTATCGAGCTATGGGGCTAAGGTGATCTATAGAACAAATTCTCATAATCTTCCAATAAGCTTTGCAGAGGATTTTGGCATGTTACGGTAAATTATCTACTTTCAGGTATTGCGATCCAGAGAATATTATTCATAAGAAACTTGGTGCAACTGTGAAGGCCTACGAGTATTGGAGAGAGTGCGAGACTTTGGACAAATTGAAGACTGTTATGAATAACAACAACGCCATCCATATGGAATCTCTTGCAATCAGGGAAAGGATATTGGGTGAGTAAACAATTCTTTGAAAAATAGTCTAATTTAACAAATTTTCTCCTCTAAGATAGATTGAAAAATGATTTTAGGCCCGCATAATCCAGAAGTGCCGCATCCAATAATTTATCGAGGTGCCGTTTTCGCCGACAACGCAAGATTTGACAGATGCATCGATCTTTGGCTTCACGCGCTTGAACTCCGGCAGCTCAACAATATAGCCGTTGTCAAGGATCTGTTGCGTTTCGCTCAAGTTTTTTCCCAGATGATACACGTTGGCGTCGATCTACAGTTTCTTCAAGTTCTCGATGTTCTTGAAGCGAGTGTTATTGAGCTTGGAAGGAACAAGGCGAAGATTGACAACCCCGATCCGAAAGATGACATCGATCAGTGTATCGTAAGTTCAAATTCATAGAAATGTAAATCGTATCCCAATTGACTTTAAAGTATTTTTAAAAACGTTCTTGTAGGAGGAATCGGAGTCGAACATCACAACGACTCTCTACATTTTGACAATACTAACGAAACTCATGACTTTGAATGGCTACGAGAAAGGCTACGAAGAGGCGGATGTTAAAAAAGCTCACTATCTCGTTCACAAGTTGTGTGCGCTACGAATGACCCTTACAGACGGTCAAACGTTGCTACACCTCGCCGTCAATGCCAAAACACCGGTAGATGATTTTCACACCAACGACGTATGCAAGTACGTTTCGTATAATGGATAGAATGATAGAAAACGAAAAACAATCACAATAATAATTAAATCGAGCTTTTTCTTGCTAATAGATTTCCCTGTGCAGCTACTGCCAAATTATTAATTCAGTGCGGAGCCGATGTAAACGCAATGGACAATGATAGGAACACGCCGCTTCACTTGATCGTCACATACCAAAAACCAATTAGGTGAGTTCCGTATTCGCTGCCCTTGACAATTGTTTAATCGTAGAATTGAGAATTATTTTTTCAAACATATTCTTTTTGTCGTCCCAAGTGATTTCATGACATTGCATTGTATAATACTGGAATTGATCGATGCCGGAGCTCATGTCGATACAGTTAACAGTCTAGGTAAAACGCCATACGACGCTGCAACGACCGGTAAGTAAAAACTATAAATATCGTCACAAATTGCAGCAACGGTCGATTACAAGATCAGGAAAACGATTATTGTGATGGATATTTTTTTCTCAGGCGTAGCGGAAATAATATTGCGTGCCCAGACAAAAATATCTCTGAAATGCATAGCAGCTAAAGCTGTGAAAACTTATGGCCTTTCGTACAGCGGCAGTGTTCCACGCACACTAGAAAGCTTTATCGAACTTCACGGTTCAGGACTGAATCAGGGTTAACTAAAGAGAAAGAGATTGAGACAGGTAAAAAAAAAAGTGCGATACGAGCTCGCGCTAAATTCGAACGTAGTTCGATTCTTGGCTATCGACGTGGCGTCGATTTACGAGCGCTTAGGATATCGAAACGTAGAGGCATTTGCATCTAAGACTTCTGTGTGTGTATTAACATACCATATAAGTATAGAATCGAATGGAAAGAATTGATGGTGGACTGTGCGGATTCCATTTGAATCTATAACAGCAAAAATCTTGTAAATAGAAGTGTAAAATACGGAAATGTTATTTACCACGCAACGTACAAAGGAGATAGATATGTATAGTATTCTAAAGGATGTGTATACTCGTCTTAAGTAAGTTTCATACAAATATTTCACTAAAGCCTGAAAGAAAGGAGAAAAAAACGCTAAACAAAAAACCGAAGGTCTTTTTTCTAAATGATATATACGTTTATTTATATATTATATGGAAAATGTTAATTTACACATTGTTTACGATAAGTATCAGAGATGCTATTGAAATATCAAATGTTCACTGGCTCGAAGATCAAAGTGAGATTAACCCTGTTAAATGAAATACGTTTATAAAGTTTCAACTTTTTATGGAATTTATTTCAAGCTTTCGATTCATGGTTTTTGTAACTAGGTGGTGCCACTAGTCCATACATCGGGTAACCTAACAGGAGTTCGTCAGTTGAGTATAAACAGGTATAAAGGTGTGATACCCGATTTCGCGTGTTTGCTAAAACAAGCGAATTATTTCTATTATGAATGGCAGTGATTTTTGTGCCATACACAATTTCCAAGAACATTATTTTTCACAGGTAAATAGAAAAAAGATCCGTCTCCGATCAAACGTTTCTAAAGGGATGGTTGATACATGCTAATAAGCAAATAAAGCACCGAGAATGACATTTGTATTCGAAATAGAGCATTGTTTTTTTTTTTGCGTAATGTTAGAGGTAAAGATAAGAGTACATTCGTTAGACTTCAATAGGATCAACGACAATGGCGTTTCTCTTGGGCTCTTTGGGATCTTCAGTTGATCTTGGAAGTTCGTCCTGTCCTCTTATCCTAATGTTGTGCTTCTCTTTGTATTCGTTTATTTCAGCACCTTTTTTCTCCAATTGCTCATAAAGTGCCTCTATTATTTTTGAAAGCTACAAAAATTCATCATATTAGAAAAAATTTCAATTTTCGATTTAAACATGTATAATAACAATTTTCATACCTGTTCCTTGGTAGATACGAGTGCAGGAATTACGTCCTCGACAACACGTTCGCACAAAATACCTCCGATCATTCTATAACACTTTCTTTTTGGATCTACATTTTTCAGAGTGTCGATGACGATTCTACGATTGGAAAAACATGATTAACAGGATTCAACTATGAGAAAGCGCCGTAGAGGTTATGTTTGGGTGGATTCGTGCGGCGTACTTGTGCTCATTTGATTCCAATTCAAGCTCAGACAATTTGCTGGCCATCGCTCGTTGATCAACGCGAAGAGCCTGAAAACCGGCTAGTATGTTTTCGTTTGATTTACCACCTTTGTTAAGAGGCTTTGGTACCGTCTTTTTGTCGCTTGCCATATTAGGAGATTTTACAATAAACTCTTTCACAGTGAATTGAGATCCAGACTGACTGCAGTCGTCTCCGTAGTCTGTGAGTCTGTCGCTCCGCGTTAATCGTCGTTACATGAATGGGCGGTAGGAGGCGCTGAGAGTATGTTGTTTCCTCTCTTTTACCGCAAGATGGCTAATAACTCCCATTCAGGTGCCAATTTTTCGTTGAAATCAGCTCTCTACGTTCGAGAACATTTTGGCTGACAACAACACTGATATAATTATTTTTAAGACTTGTTGAATGTTCTGGATAGGTAAATAATCAGTACGTAAAAGTAATCATTCAATGTATCGCTTTACTATTAAGTTACCAGTTTTACAGTTATTTTTTCGCTCTGTATTAGATATTCATAGAATCTTAACACTGAAACAAGGATTACAATAATCATTTAAGCAGTACAATTAACTATAGTTTTATATTCTGCGTAGCCGTTTAAACGTCATTTTCGAAATCTTTGGGGTTCTTGCGGGAAAGTTGAATACTCTTTTCTTTAACCGACGCGTAAGTCAAGTAGCCTAGTAAAAAAGCTGCAAAACAATTAAACGTTAAACTTTTAAGACATCATCATTTTGGCAAAGTTAATTATGTCAGCCATTAAATGACAAACGAGCACTTACGTGGTCCTACAATGAGGACTTTTGACCGAAATCTGCGTATCATGTTGGGTACTCCATTGCTGATGGCACCTGCAAATGCCTTTTGCTCATGAGGGCTGAGGCGGAAGAAAACAACGCCACGGATCTTGGCAAGATTACCGAACTCCAATCCCATTTTGCTAAATATCTGGAATAAATTCGTTTTCATGTACACTTGTCGAATAGTCAATTATTATGCGACAATCGAACGTTCGCCATTTCGACACATCACATAATCGCGAGATCAGAGATCACTTTCGGCATTCTGATCTCGAGACAAGGATAGTCGACAGAGTTGACTGTCGAAATCTCTCGAGTCGTTATTTTTTTCGTTGTTAAACAATTATTTGTTCAATGCGATATGATTATATAATAATTGGTCCATACTCACTTATTTCAGCAATCACGAATCCAAAAATCCACGAACGGCGCAGTGTTCCTGACCTGAGTGAAGTGCACCGCACTACACGAAGCCACGAAGGGCATGTTAATCAGAGAAACGCAAATTCCCTATGTCTAGTTACTGCCCAAGGTAGGCACCTTCGTAAAAAACATGTCCCACACGTACGGCGCCATTTTGATTGTCATTTCCAAAGTTCTTGTCAAATTATTCGGTCCTCTTATAAATAATCAGTAACATTCGATCCCTGTGTCGACCGAAGGTTCCAATTGGCAATAAAAGTGGCGGTGTAAAGTCCGGTACGGGAAATATGATGGAAAAACGTGAAAAATTCGAACTGTCCGATTGTATCTCCATAAGTCGGAATTGTCCGTCAGATATCATGATTTTCTACGAGTCAACGTTTTCAACCTACAAAATAAAGTAAAAACTACTCGGTCGTCGGTGTTTTTTCTATTTTTCAATGTTCGTTTCTCGTGTCCGATGTCAGTGGCCTCCTTCGCAAAGTTGCGCGTTCGTCCGCAGAGCGTGGGCTAACGATAGAGTGCGGTAATGTCGTTCAAGGGATTAAAGGGAAGAACGAGAGGAAAGGTAACCGTGGAACGGCCAGCGGACAGTTGCCCGTGCGCGAGGCTTCGTATACGAGCTCTCGCGTGTAGCTCTCCGGCAAATTAAAAGAAATATACATCCTATATATACACACTTATACATATATACACACACACACCTTCGTAAAATAACAGAAATTTCAGGAGGCTCGTTTGTGCACACGAGTAAGATCAAGTGTGTCGTTAGTGCAAGTTGTATCATCCATTAAAAAAAAAATTGTGCATTCGCGTGTGTGTCGTGTCAGAACCGTGATATAAGAGAGTGCGTGAGAGAGCAAGATAAAGATTCAATGGAGTGTGAATAAGTCGGAAAGGAACAAACAAGAAAAAAACGACAGTAATAAATCCTTGAATCGTGGAATCGTCGGAAGTGAAAATCGTCGAGGATGGCTGCCCCAGGTCCGGGATTCGCGATGTTTCTACAACTTTATTTGACGCCAGAGTGAAAGGGCGGCACGCGGGGTTCAACGAAAGAAAAAAAAACGCGGAAGAGACAAGAGAAAAAAATTTTCGCGTTGTTTTTTCCGGTGTTATTGCTCCGGATACGTTTAGTTTTTTTGTTTATTAATTTATCGTTTTTTATACGAGGGAATCCGCCTGGCGCACTGGGGGCTATCTCTCTCTCTCGCTCGGTGGCTGAGGCCTCCTTTTTCGCCTTCGCTGCGTAACTGCGGGTGGCGTCGTGGCCGCCCGTGTAAACTCCCTTTCCGTGTGGAGTCATGGTCTCGAAACTCGATGTAAATATCGGGTGCGAGGCTGCAAGGCTCGCGACCACGACGACGACGTCGACGACGACGACAACGACCTCGATGGCGACTACGCGACAGCAGGCGCAAAATCGTACTCCGAGTAAAACGGATAATCAACAACAACAACAACCACCACCACCACAACAACAACAACAACAACAAAAAATGGACAATCAACAAACGAGCCGAGTCAACATCAAGGAAATGGCAGACAGGAGCGAATCCGATTTTGAGTTCGGGATACCCCCTGAGGCCCCGGTGTTCGAGCCAACGGCCGAAGAGTTCCTCGATCCACTCGGTTATATCGCCAAAATACGTCCTATCGCCGAGAAATCTGGGATATGCAAGATAAAACCACCACCCGTGAGTCATTTAACATTTTTTCTTCTTCTCTATTCAAATCCATTCGAATCCGACACGTTTCGTATAATATTGAAAAAACTCTTTCTTCGTGTTTCTTCGTACCTCGCGATCCCTCGTGCACGCGCTACGGGGAGTGGACGGAGAAAACGTCACAAGTTCGTCTGCCCTCGAATACACGCTTGCCCCGAGCTAAACGTTCGTTATTTCGTAGTCGCGAGGAAACGGTTACAATTATCGTGCGGAGGCGAAACGAAAAATTTAGATGAGAGATAAATTTGTTCGTCGCGCTGACAAAGAAGCGAGATATCATAGGACGCCTCGGGAAGTTTACTCGAAAGTGTTGTTTTTTCTTTTTTTTTCGTCTTTTTAATTGATTTCTCACGGGTCACTCGAGATGCTTCATTGTGCGTTCCGCGTGGGGACACTAGTGGGGAACATGTTTTCCCCGTCATATTGAACGTACAAGCTAACAGAAGCGTTAGGGCATACGAATCTACGCTTTAGTTCGATCGAACGAAACGAGCCAGGTTCGTGCGTTTGACCAAAAAAAGATACTAGAGGAGAGTGACGATACACGAGGCGCAATTTCTCGCGTAATAACGTCTCCGGCTTTTCCCGTCGAGCCATCGTCGATTCAGAACCGATTTACACCAGTTCTCTCTTTTTCTCGCTCGAGATTCATAACACAATGATAATCGCTCGCGTAACGCAACGGTACATGGAGCATTACGTGGGCGTAAATTTAATTTTTCCTTTCGGGTTGTCACGGACCTGCGATAAAAATAATTTTTTATTCGTATAAAACAACAATTAGACCTAACAAGGGCGTACAATAAAAAAATCTTGCTCTTTTTCTTTCTCGTCGAGCATTTTTTTTCATTTCGTCGAAACAAAAAATCGCGTCTGTTCTTTGTTCTCGTTTATGGGAAAATATCGTTCTCGGATAGAACGCGACGCGCTCGTGGTAAACCGTCTTTCTAACGCCAATTGTCGGTGGTCCGGGGGTTCTTCAAGCGTGTGAGTGTGCATCTCTCGCGCTTTTCTTCAACGTTCGCGTGTCTCCACATTGCGTCATAAGAACCAAGAAACAACGAGAATGTTCAGCTTGGTTATAAAATTAATACGTTTAATTTTCTTTTATTTCTTTGGTTTATCTTAATTTTCGTGATTTGTCGTTACTTCCAGCGTGAATTAAATACCCATCGACCGGGGTCTCGATTAAATCCTATAGAATTTTTTACTATCTATATTTACAATTCTACAAAGGAAGAATATTTACTAGAAAAATTAACGAGACAAAAGAAACGTCTGGGGACGACTACGAGCTTATCGATTTGTCTCATCGACGATGAAAAAAAAAATACAAAGACAACAGTCCGAGCAGGACCGCGATTAAATTTGTATCGAGCGATTTTTCTCGTCGCGGGTAATAATACAGCGAAATATATAATCGAAAAAAAAGAAAACCATGTCTCGCATCTGCCCGAGAGGGGAAAGGGGATCACGTTAGTGAAACGCCGCGTTGGGTGAGCCTCCGGCAAAAGGGCCGACGGAACTGGGCAAACGGCAATTTCCATTGTCCGAAATAATAAAAGAAAAAAAAAAAAAAGAAAAAAAATTAATAATTCGTTCGAACGATTTATCGTAACGTAAAATTATCGATTTAAAAAAAACGACCAGTACGTCGAGTGGCGCGAAAAAAAAAATATAAGGCATTACACTTATCGCGAGAAAGATTCTCAAAGCGATTTACGCGTCAGTAAAATTACACGGAGCGATTGTATTGGGAGATTTTGCGAGTTAACGGTACAAATCACGATGCGGTTTGCCGGTACGCCGTGACGAGAGAGTCAAACCATCGCAACACGATGTACAGATATAATAGAATATACGCGTGTACTATGACAACGGTTTCGTTACAAGCGTAGGAAAGAGAGAGGCATCCGCGAAGGTTTTCACTTAAAATGGCCGGAACAATTTCGTTTCGTGCCGGGTCATAGAGGAAATCCGGTAACGTCGGCTACGTTCATCCCCCCCCTCTCCTCCAATAAAATTCCCTAGAAAAATTATTCTCTTTTTTTTTCACCATTTTTTCACTAAAGAAACGAAGAAAAACTTAAGATTCGAATAAAATGCGAATTAAACGAGAGTCGAATTAAATGTAAAGTAGTTGATAATCGTCGTACGTTGTACAAATGTGTGGAAGACAGTTTATCGACAGTGGTGAAACGTTGCGGCAGGTCTCGGGCTGGCTTTACACACCAGTCAGGGAACAGTAGCGTGGGAATTCTTCTGTCTGTCTATTTTACTTTATATATCTCTCTCTCTCTCACCCTCTTGCATATTCGCGGAACTATTTTCACTCTCGTCGAGAATACGTCTTCGTGTATCGCAAATCAATCGATAAAGACCGATCGAAGGACCAGTTAATATTTCAGTGTGAATTTGGTGAGATGTAATCGAGGAAGGAGAGTAAACTATGGGGTTAGGTCGCGTTTGCTTGTTCTTTTCTTTGTTGTTTTTTTTGTGTTGCATAAGTTTCGTCGACGTTCAAGGACCATGAACGATCGAATCGTGGAAGTTGCTCGAGTGAGGAAGAATCGTGCATGTGTATATGCATAATACTAAGTGTACGTGTGTGGTGGGTGAAAGAGCTGTGAGGCGGTGGAGGGGGAGAGAGAAATTTCCTTGTGTCTTTGGCACGATGGCACGCCGGTCGATAGAGAACACTATTTTATGGCTACCACCTCTTTCGCCATCTGGCATTAACGAGACGCCGATGCGGACAATAAAATTATCATTTCATTCGATCACGTATGATTTTTTTTTCTCAAGTTACGCGAACGTAAATGAAATTTTTCATATTTCTCTTTGTCATCCATATGCAACGAGTAATTTGGCGAAGGGGTAGAATTTGTTTGCGCTGGGAACGTTTCAATGTCGCTCATCGCTCGCTCGTCATTCGACCACCATTAGATAGGAGAGAATCGACCGGCGCGTTACAGCCATCAATTTTCAAAGATATTTCGTCCTCTGTATGTTTTTTCAAAAGAGAATCTCATGGGGAGTGTAAAGAAATTATAGATTTTTTTTTAACATTTTAAGGGGACAGCTGTTAGTTATATCGAATGATTCACAAACCGGAAATTAGCGGTTGATGTAGAAAATGTATGAGTCAGGATTACCTATATGTATACACGGTTATATCAAACGATAAGTGAGAGAGAGAGAGAGAGAGAGAGAGGGAGAAAAAAAATAGAATGCGACGTGAAAATTGAATCGGGGACACACTCGCGTCCGTGTACTTCAAAATATTTTGAACGAGTTCAGTGACTCGTGCGAATTCCATGTTTGTCGATATCTCACGAGTGCTCGTTTTTTTTTTCAGAACTGGCAGCCACCGTTTGCCGTTGACGTCGACAAGTTCAAATTTGTACCGAGGATACAGAGGCTAAACGAGCTCGAGGCAAAAACGAGGATAAAATTGAATTTTTTAGACCAAATAGCGAAATTCTGGGAGCTGCAGGGTTCGTCGCTCAAGATACCGCTCGTCGAAAGAAAAGCTCTGGATCTTTATTCGCTTCATAGAATCGTTACGGAAGAAGGTATAGTTTCTTATTCAAGTTTGATGTATGCGATAACAGTTTTTCGATAAAAACGTCCCTCTTTGTGTCACGTTTGTTTTCACACCCGTGTTCAATCTGGTCCGTTCACGGAACTCTTGTTTAATCGATAAATAATTGACCCACACACACCGTGCGACTGGTTTAATATTTTCTATTTTTAGGTGGTATCGAAAATGTAACGCGAGAACGCAGATGGGCGAAGATCGCAAACAAACTGGGTTATCCATCGGGCAGGAGTGTCGGCAGTATTTTGAAGAATCACTACGAGAGAATTCTTTATCCGTTCGACGTTTTCAAACAGGGAAAAACATTGGGACCGTTGGGAGAAATTGTAAGTATTCGTTGAAAAAAAATCAATTTTAATGCATTTTTTTTTATCCGCTATTTCCATTTATTTATTATTGTTGGCTAATGACGATTCAAACATTCCTGTGATTCTAATTTTTGAATAATTGTCCCAGAAATTCGAGACTGATCCTGAATTCACGGAGAAGAAGGATCGAGACTACAAGCCGCATGGAATAATATCGCGACAGCAAATAAAACCACCACCGGCGAAATTTTCGCGTCGTTCTAAACGTTTCGCGGGTGACGATAAGCAGCAGGATGTGGGAACTATCAAGAACGAGGAGTGCAAGGACGAGTGCGACTCCGATATGGATTGCAAAGATTCTTTCAAGGAAGATCCGGATGATAAGGACAACAGTAAGGAGCTCAAAAAGCTTCAGTTTTATGGGCCAGGACCGAAGATGGCGGGTTTCAATACCAAAGAGGGGGGCAAAAAATCGAACAAAACCCGCGGTGTCAAGCTCACGTACGACTTTGACCCGCTCGCAAAATACATTTGTCATAATTGCGGTCGCGGTGATATGGAGGAAAGCATGCTATTGTGCGACGGTTGCGACGATAGTTATCACACTTTCTGTCTACTGCCACCGTTGACGGAGATCCCGAAGGGTGATTGGCGATGTCCAAAATGCGTAGCCGAGGAAGTCTCAAAACCGATGGAGGCTTTTGGCTTCGAGCAAGCCCAAAGAGAATACACTTTGCAACAATTCGGCGAGATGGCCGATCAGTTTAAAAGCGATTATTTTAACATGCCAGTTCACATGGTACCGACTTCCCTCGTTGAAAAAGAATTTTGGCGAATCGTTTCCTCGATAGACGAGGATGTCACCGTCGAATACGGCGCCGATCTTCACACGATGGATCACGGCTCGGGTTTTCCCACCAAGACGAGCGTAAATCTTTTTACCTGTGATCAGGAATATGCCGAATCGTCCTGGAACTTGAACAACCTGCCTGTTCTCGAGGGCAGCGTGCTCGGGCACATTAACGCCGATATAAGCGGTATGAAAGTACCCTGGATGTACGTTGGCATGTGTTTCGCCACTTTCTGCTGGCACAACGAGGATCATTGGAGTTACTCGATCAATTATCTTCATTGGGGCGAACCCAAGACTTGGTACGGGGTGCCAGGGGCACAGGCTGAAAGATTCGAGCATTCTATGAAATCTGCAGCACCCGAACTCTTTCACAGTCAGCCCGATCTCTTGCATCAGCTCGTTACTATAATGAATCCTACGATTTTGACGAACGAAGGTGAGCAATGATAAATTTTGAATTTACGTTACAAATTTCATCGATTCTTTGCAATGAAAATTTTTGTATATCGATTGGTATTTGATATTTTTCAGGCGTTCCAGTATTTCGAACTGATCAACATGCTGGAGAATTCGTCGTTACTTTTCCGCGAGCTTATCACGCTGGGTTCAATCAAGGGTACAATTTCGCCGAAGCTGTAAACTTTGCCCCAGCTGATTGGGTAAATTTTCAAGATTTTTCATCTCATTTTCACTCTAATCGTTTTTGCAAAGTGATTAACGTTTTGTGTATTTGCAGCTAAAAGTCGGCCGGGATTGCATCACGCATTACTCCAATCTTCGACGGTTTTGTGTATTTTCGCACGACGAGCTAGTTTGCAAAATGTCACTGGATCCCGACGCTCTTGACATTGGCATAGCAGCTGCGACTTATCAGGACATGCTGCAGATGGTCGACGATGAAAAGAAACTGCGAAAGAATCTGCTAGAATGGGTACGTATTGAAAGGATAATTGATTAATTGCGATGTAGTAGTCAAAGACGTAAAAAAATAATACTTCTGTTTCATTCGCTCGTTAACGTGCGATTCGCGAGCTTTTATTTGGCAAAGGATTACAAAAAGACGGATTGTTCAGCCGTATCTATTTAAAGAATAATCTATATTTATACTTGGATTGTGGGTCGAAAGCTGAGAGATATGTAATAGCCATTCAATCGTTTCAGCATTATAAATTTAAAATATGCAGTCACCTTGCTATATTTACAGTCACGACATTAATTATCGCCCAATTTGCGTGGATAGATTACGGAATTTCCTGAAGCTTGAAAATTTAAATTTTGCCGCCACAGTGTAGTTGAGTGTAGATGAGTGTAGATCGCGCCACATTCGCTGGTCGCCATCTTTTTTTTTTCTCGTAAATGCATGAGAATCACTGCGAACGTGCTATAAAGTGCGGGGGGGGGGGGGGTTATGTTCAGGGTATTTCAGTTAGTAGTAGTATTCTATTAGTATGCCTCATGTAAGCGAGAACGATGCCTAAGCCCGCTCAGTTACAGCGCGCGCGCGCAGCCAGTATCTCGGTCTCTCTCTTCGCGCGGAGCGCTTTGTGGGGGAGTAATGTGTGGAAGGGAGAGCAGCAGTTTGTGCCACGCGTGTGTGCGTGCCGATACATGCTCAGTTCACTTGGTTCACTGGATATGATCGCAACGCTCGCGCGACAGTGTGTCCACGTTAACAATCTCGTTAAATGTGTTCGGTCGCTATCAATCGTGTTCAACGTAACGATAAAAGTGAATCGTGCAATTTTCGTGCTGTGGATTTCGAAGTTTTTCATTTTCTCGACCGGCATCGCGCATATACCGGGAACCTTGATCATTCGGCGTTGCCGCGCGTTGTTGCACGCTTCTTCTTCTATCTCTCGCGTATATACCTTTGTTGATTATGTAACTTTGAACGGTAAGTGGTGTAAACGCGAGGTTATGTTGTTCAAGCCATATTCGATGACTTTGCCGAGATACGTCTCGGAGTCTCCTCAATCGTGCAGCCGCCGTTTTTGTTATAAAATGTCGCTACGTTACGTTGAGTCACGTCTTTTTTTGGATTCAACGAGACCTCGTATCTTTTTCACGCGGGATATCGTTAATATTTTTTCTCCCCTTCTCGTGTCTACGACTTCGTGTACGAACGCCAATCCTTACAGCTGGTGAACAGATATCTCGTTGAAAATTGCGTATCTCACATTCTATTCGTACGTTTTTCAAGGTTTTGTGCATAACCTCTTCTTTGTTACACGTTTTTCTCGCCCGGAATAGCTTGGCGAAAAGCAACGTTTTCGTTTGTCAAATAACCTCAAAATGAAAAAACGTACATATTACGAGTTGTGGTGTATCGATCATTCTTACAATGTAACGAAGCCGTGGAGCATTCAAACAACATTTGAAAACACAGTTCCTTTATGTATTGTGTGCGTGTGTGTGTGTGTGTTCATAGGGTGTCACAGAAGCCGAGAGGGAAGCTTTCGAGCTGCTGCCGGACGATGAGAGACAATGCGAGGCGTGTAAAACAACGTGTTTTCTCAGTGCAGTGACTTGTTCCTGTCACAGTTCTCAATTAGTCTGTCTGAGACACTTCACGGAACTCTGCACGTGTCCACCAGAAAAGCACACATTGCGTTATCGTTATACTCTCGACGAATTGCCCATCATGTTGCAAAAGTTGAAACTAAAGGCGGAGTCCTTTGACTCTTGGGTCTCCAAAGTTAAGGAGGCCATGGATCCAAAGGGGGAGAAGATCGAGTTGACGGAGCTCAAGGATTTGCTGAACGAGGCTGAAAATAAAAAGTTCCCAGATAGCGAACTTCTGACTGCTCTCACAACGGCGGTTCAGGATGCCGAAAAGTGTGCGAGTGTCGCCCAACAACTTTTAAACAACAAACAACGCACGAGGTGAGTACATAGTCTTTTAACGACCTTTGTTCAAACGACAAGAGTTAGAAAATTCCCAAAAAGCATGTGTTAAATAGTATCAAAAATATCATTTTTCCCACTAACGTTACGCACAATGTTGTGGACAAAAAACAAGGTTTTGTCGTTTCTCCAGGACGAGACAATCCGTCGACACAAAGTACAAACTAACGGTCGAAGAGCTGACGCTTTTCTACAAGGAAATCACAAATTTGTGCTGCGAGCTCAAAGAATCCGATGGCGTCAAATACATATTAGATCAAGTAGTTCAGTTTCAAAAAGATGCCGAAGACCTGGAAACGAAGAACGGCGAGGATTGCGATATCGCCAAGCTGGAGAAGTGCATCGACTTCGGAGACTCGATCTGCATCGAATTGCCACAATTATCTCGGTTGAAGCAAAAATTGAGTCAGATTCAATGGTTAGATGAGGTTAAATCGATGCAAGAAGATTCGAAATCGATAACGCGCGAGGATGTGGCTAAATTGTCGGAAAAAGGAATGACCATACCGCCGCATTTTACCATCGAGAATATGCTCTCGAAGCTCCAACAGTTAATGACGAGCATCGATGCTTGGGAGGAAAAAGCGAAGGTTCATCTTAATTCGAAAAGTCGTCAGAATATCGTTGCGATAGAGGAATTGGTCCAAGAAGCCGATGACATCGATGCTTATCTACCGAGTCTCGACAGTCTTCAGGATATTCTCACAAAAGCAAAGAACTGGACGAAAAACGTCGAGGAAATACAGGCGCGTGAAAATTTTCCATACTACGATACGCTCGATGAGCTCGTTCGCAAAGGACGAAACATTCCGCTACATCTCGATGCTCTACCGATGCTCGAGTCGACGCTATCACAGGCTAAAGTGTGGAAGGAGCGAACGGCGAGAACTTTTCTACGAAAAAATTCGCATTACACACTTATGGAGGCGCTCTCGCCTCGCATAGGCGTCGGGGTTCACGCGTTGAAAACAAAAAAGAACAAAGGTGACGAAAGTATTGGTGCAGTTTTCGTTTGTGACACGAAACTCGACGATGGCAGTGATTCCGCTGATGTCGTGGCCGCTTTCAAATTGGCGGAGCAACGAGAGATGGAGGCTATGAGAAATTTGAGGGAGCGGAATCTTGTGAAAGCGAGTCTCGATGATTCGAGGTATTGCGTATGTCGAAGACCCCGATTTGGTCTGATGTTGCAGTGTGAATTGTGCAAGGATTGGTTTCATTGTAAGTAGTCGACAATAATTTATACAAAATTACATTTGTTCATTTTTTTCTTAATATAGTTTTTAAACAAATCTTTGTTTCTTCAACAGCCAACTGCGTTCCTCTTCCAAAGACGATGTACAAAGGTAAGGTACCGACGAGTAGAGAGACAAAATTCTTGTGCCCGTGCTGTCTGAGGTCGAGGAGACCGAGGCTCGAGACGATTCTTGCGCTTCTCGTCAGTCTGCAAAAAATTCCAATTCGCCTGCCGGAAGGCGAGGCACTCCAGTGCCTCACGGAACGGGCGATGAACTGGCAGGATCGCGCGAGACAAGCGCTTGCAACGGACGAGATAAACACGGTGCTGGCGAAATTGTCCGTACTGTCGCAAAAACTCGTCGAAGCTGCGGCGCGAGAAAAGACGGAGAAGATTATAAGTAGCGAATTGAAGAAAGCTGCGAATAATCCGGAGCTTCATCAGCGAGTACAAGCCATAGCTCCGCTGAGTGGAGTTCATTCCGATGACAGTGTTCTAAGCACAGCGGTGAGTACATTAATTCTCAAAATAAGATACATAGCTTTATTTTTCAAAATCTTTCATCTTTAGCGTTTTTCTTAACTACCGTTTTATTAAATGGGAAAAAAATGTTCTAATTTTAGGACGACGACGACGACGTTGTGACGATCGACGGCGATGAACCAACTTGCAGCACCTTCAACAGTAACGAGCATGCCTATTCCTATGGTGAGACAAAATTTTGTTTGTCCCTTTCCCTATTTGTAGTTCTGTTTTTAATTGTTTCGCGGTTGAAATTTTCTTGTGCGGGGAGAGGAGGGTGGGACGAAGGGGTGGGTTCGGGGTCATTGGCCGAAATGAGGGAGTAAGGTCGTAAAGGAAAACAAAAAATCTACCGTTGTATTCTAGTATCGAAATTCCAACGAAAATCGCAATCTCAAAACTCGGAGACTTCCGTAGTACTGTCGGAGAACGCGAGAACGCGATTAGAGGAGCTCATGATGGAGGGGGACCTGCTGGAAGTCGCACTCGACGAAACACAGCACATATGGCGTATTCTCAGTCACACGAACAGTCCGAGCAGTGTGAGAAAATACGCGGCATTCGAGGAGGTCCAGTCGAATCTCAATAGCGACATCAAGGACGTGAAGAAACGCGGCAGAAAGAGAAAATCCGAAGAATTCGAGCTTCTGAAGAAACTCGGCAGGCCGAAGGTCGACGAGAAAGGAGCAACGGCGAACGTCGTCAAACGCAAAGGCTTCAATAATAAAGAGAAGAAGATCGTGACGACGCCACCGGCAACGGCCACGACGCCGAGCCCGTTGAAACGCGGCCCGCGAAAGGTACTTTTTATTTTTTATTCTAAGAATACTTTCGTACATTGAAATTTTGAATAAAAAGTCGTCGATCGTTAACGGGGCCCCGGGCTCTCGGAACTTTGACTAGCGCGATTTCAGTCTAATGTGAATTTCAGATGAAACGAAAAGAGGGCGAGGAACAAGTGCCGAAGAAACGTGGTGGCAATAGGAAGAAGACGAAGCAAGATACGTCCGACGAAGAGGATGATTGCGCAGCCGTTAATTGTCTACGACCTGGTGGTAAGTTTAGATAAAATCTTTATCTTTGTAGGTTTATTCGAGAAATTCTTGTAAAATATATTATATATTATAATTCTTTTTTCTCCATCGTAATAACAATGTTTTTTTTTTCGCTCAGGTCGAGAAGTGGACTGGGTACAGTGCGACGGTGGCTGCGACGGCTGGTTTCACATGCACTGCGTTGGTCTGGACAGAACAGAAATCGCCGAGGAGGACGATTACATCTGCAGTAATTGCAAAGATCCCGATCAAAATGCAACGGTATGAGAAACAAAGCTATCATTAAAAACAAACAAAAAAAAAAACTTTATCACAAATTCGCCGCAACGCGTTGGTCTTCGTACATTTTTATTTACCATTTCGCGACGCTTTCAACGTCGCGTACTTTCTATTTTTTAAACTCCCTATCCCCCCTTGTTTATTTTGTTTCTCCCGTCTTTCATTACAGATTCAAGAGAGCAATCGTTTTATCCGCTGAGAGTTACGGATTTGAAAAAAAAAAACAAAAAAAACAAAAAAAACAGTGCATCACGTTATTAAAAACAAAAAGATAACCACAAACATTTAAACACAATCGACGCACGGTCGATACACGAGTGACGGACTAAATCGTTGCCATAAGGTTGTTATCAACATTTCTAATTTTTTTTCTCTCTCTTCCTACGATTTTTTTTATCTCCATTTTATGTTCGGTGTTTTCCTTACGACTTTTTTTTCGATAGATTTGCATTCGCGTTGCAAAAGAAAATAATAAGGTAGTAAAACGTTTGTGGGAAGTGTAAATGAAAAAAAATATCCTTATACAGGAAACGGTATCTTTTTGTTTCTCGTGTTCGTGGTCAACGCGTGTATAGTCGCGAGAGGCAGTACAGCTAGATGAAACATTAGGCCTGGATGCACTTGTTTCCCTTTCACAGTCCCAGGGATACCACAGCGCTGACACCGAGCCGGAAATCCAGGAGGTTACGTCCTTCGTCAGGACCTACTAGTCCGTATTTGGTTTCTTTTCCCCCTACTACTCCCAGACACCCCTCGAAGCCGCCCTCTGTCGTTCTCCTCCCCCAGAAAGAGAAATCGCACCTCAAAGTTAGCTCTGCACAAAGTTCTACGGGAGAGGAAGCAAAAAGAGCGAAAAATAACTCTCGAAGCACTGGAAAGATGTCGACATCGTCTGTCCAACTTCCAAGTCACCACGGCCCGGTCGTCTCCGTCATCTCTATCGTACATTATTGTGTTAAAAAAAAAAAAAAACAAAAAAAAAAGTGGGAACAAGCTGTGCGCTATAACGACGAATTAGGGGACAAAATAATGAACAATGTGAAACTATTCGTTCGTCTGTCTCACTCTCTCTCGAATCGAAC
This sequence comes from Netelia virgata, assembly GCA_951802705.1. NCBI lineage: Eukaryota > Metazoa > Arthropoda > Insecta > Hymenoptera > Ichneumonidae > Netelia > Netelia virgata. Next base: position 51,110,971 of record OX637863.1, read on the forward strand.
GATTTGAAGAAGAAGAAAAACAAATGAAAAATTAACGATTACAAAGGATGAACGATATTGACGTGGCAAAATAAGTCGAGAGACCTCGTCGTATTTCTTTGAGGAAAGAAATGTTTTTTATCGGCTGTTATCCTGTGGCGCGTCAAAGCCTTAATTATTCCTCACTTTCCCCTGATTTGCGCCACGTGGTGTGTACAGATATAGACTGAAAGAAATATGTATTAAAAAAACAAACAAACAAAAAAATTATAAAAATGAAGGAAAAAGATGGGAAACAGATACTAGATATTAAAGAAAAACTATACATCGCGGTGATATAGCTGGCGTGGAAGTTTAACGATGAGAGAGAGCGAGAACGAAAGATTAGCTTATTTCCATGCAGATATTTGTCATATCTACCTATACACTATATATATACATAAATCTATATATATATATATACATATATAATAATAATAATAATAATTTTGACTTCCCACCCTCAAAGAAAAATTACTCGGTCGTTGGTGAGTCCTCGAGGCTCGTTGTTCCGTTCGCTCCCTCTGTTTCCGCTCTTCGTGTTTATAATTATTTTTCTTTTCCCTTTTTATTTTATTTTTTATTTTTTAATTTATTACGATAAACGAAAGAATAAACATAACGTCGCGAAATTTTTACGATTGGTCCGGAGTTCGATAAATCAGCCTACCGATTTTCGTTTCGTCGCATGATTGTTGAGAGCGCGGGTAAAACAAAGGAAGAGCGTGTGTTGTAACTCTCGAATCGATTATCGTGTAAATAAAAATACACTTGCGTTTTACGCGAGGCGCATTATTGTTTAAGTCGAGAGAGAGAGAGAGAGAGCTTACCGTGATTTTCTTACATTCACGTTGAGAAAAAGAAGTGAAAAAGAGATAAGTTTGTATGTGGTGCAAAAAAAAAGAGAGAGAGAGAGAGAGTGAGCAAGTGAGAAATGGAGGGAGAGGCCATCGGCTTGTCGCATTGTATAAAGAGGATTTAAGAAGAAAAAAAACTAGCGCAAAGGAAGAACCGTTTTATTCTAAGCTAATGAAACAAGAAAAAAAATTAACAATAGCGTTCGCATTGGACACTCTGAAACTTTGTACAATTATTAACTGTTAAAGAAAAGGTTAATCCTGAGTTTTTAAGTAAACTTAATGTTAACTTAACAGATAGGTATACATATATATATATATATAGGTATAGATTGTATACATATATATATATATGTGTACGATTTAGGCATGTAAGAGAATACGACACACAGTGTGTTTTAAATACGAGGATACCCTAAAAGTACGCGGTTTCATTTAAAACAGGCTGTGACCAAAAACAAAAGAAGCATAACGAAGGTATAAGCATCTTGATATAAATTGGAGGAGAACGAAACTAAAACAAACAAACAAACAAACAAAAAACGGAGGTTTGAACCGTGCTATTTTTTAAAGAAATCGACGGCGGACTTCTCTCGCGTATGATACAAGACAGAAAAAAATGTAAATCCCAATCATCTGGAGAAACGGGATCCGTTATCTCTGTTCGTTTCATGTTTCTTTTCTATTTTTTTGGTTTCATTATCGTTAATTTCAAATCATGGACATTTTGCGTTTAAAGGTGGGAGTTTCGCGTTCTTATTTTTTGTTTTCACTTTAACGATCATTCGAGCATTGTTTTGTTTCTTTTTAATCAGTTTTTTTAGAAGCTCCCCCGTTTTCCCTTTGTATTGTCCTAACTTGTGTTAGAGTTCTTGCCGGTGGTTTCATGACAATCGATCGTGAAAAGTGTCGACAAAACCGCCGTTGCAAAAGGTGATGAAGCAGTATTTCATTCGGGACGTTGTACTATATACATGGGTACATATATATATTTATGTTAACGACGACCTCCCTGTCCCGCGAGAACATTCTCCTCGTATCTTTTTCAATTTTTATTCTGACCCGTAGATTATTATTGTCTTTTTTTTTTCTCTCTATTAGATTGTAAAATGTATATTGTTCGACGTCTTTCATCCGCTCTCGTTTTGTCCCGAAAACACGAAGAGTGGATTATCGGAGTCTCCGGAGATAAAGAAAAAAACTACGCAAAGAACAAGCATAGAACGCGGGAAGCTTCCTAAAGAAAATTTCCTTAAAAATAACGATACGCGTGATGAAAAAAGAAAAAGAAAAATTATTAAAAAATTGGACGGGACAAATCTCTTAAATATTCGAAATCTAATGAGATGATAAGTGTAGTCGACAGCATAAAATACCTATTTTACTATACTACACACGGAATAAAAAGAAATAGTCTAGCTTAACGTACACATCTACAACAGCAACAAAAACAATATTATAAACGTAAATATATGAATATAAATATTTTATATTTATATATATAATATTTATATCCAATGTATTTGCGTGTCACAGCAGAGATAGATGTTGATGAAAAAAAAAGAAACGAAAAAAGGACGAAGATTTAAGCGACGATGTAGTTATAGTAGAGAATGAGAAGCGACGTTTGTAAGATTATATCGTATTGATTTCTGGTAAAATATATTAAATGTATAAGTGTATCATCAGATATCCACTGGTACGAAAAAAAAACTACAAACTACAAGGGACATTTGTGTATATTATCAGCGTGAAAACCTGTTGCGTAGATTAGAAAGTAATCCCAGCTGTGTAAAGATTAGTGAGACTAGAGAGAGAGAGAGAGAGAGAGTGAGTGAGTGAGAGGAAATTTAATCTAACCATAAAACTGGTGTGACCAGGGCATGTGCTAGAAGACTTGTCTCGTTCTCGAATGCGATAATCTCGTGCATGCTCTGTAAGATAAAAATTTGTCAGTCGGTCATAGAATTTTTTTTTACTATATCTTGTACCGAGACTTTTGCCATTAGACTCGGTTCAAGTTTTACAGCTCTAATATAGCAGTAGATCAGTAATTTAATGCTTTGTTGCCTGTTTGTTATATCCGTTGTAAATAGAGAGAGAGGAGAGAGTGAACGAAGTGAAATGAGATACGCTTTTGAGAGCGGAGGGAGAAGAAAGAATGTGCCATCGTGTAAGAGAGAACGAAATAATGCTTGTTTGAGAATATTATATGTGATTATGCAAGTGCACCAGATTCCAATCCGCGAGGGCGTCCAATGACGTGGTCGTTCTCCAATGTACTGGAAAATGAGGACATAGCTAAATTTTCCTATTGGGATCGAAGGAACAAATGAAATTAGGATTTTCCAAATCTTTGATATAATTTATAGCAGGTTTAAATTATAATTTTTATCGAATCACTATTTTTACAGTTGAAATATTTAAAGCCTCGCGATTCATAATTTCATTTGCTTATCGAATAATATTGTGAATATAAAATGGAAGTAAGAACTTACAATTCTTATGGAATTACTTTTTTTAGTAATCCAATCGGAAAAATCGTTTTTATTATTCATAAATTCTTTCTTGGATGAGTCAGACCCTCTGGGTTTTTTTTGCATGCGCCAAGCAACGATTCTAGCCTCAGGCTGGCCTTAAAAAATGACTCATCCGAACTCGAGGCTTTCACTGAGATTTCCATGACAAATGACAAGTCGCCGGCTGTGTGAGCGACTCTCAATTGATTTTGCAATCATGATACGCTTGCTCTTATTACAGAGTGAAATCGACAATGTTGTAAAATTTCTTTTTGCATATGTTTTACATGCGGGCCATTATATATAGAAACAAACGTCAAACATCCGTGTTGTTGCAGCTCTTTCGTAAATATCCAACCGTATGGTTATTATCGAACGAGCTGCAATGAGTTTGCAGTCCGTCAGTAGTTACAGACACGCGAGAAAAAGAAAACAAGCTGAGAAGCTTGGGCGGTCGATTTTACAATACTTATGTAGGTCGGACCTACAGCCAGACGTGCACACAAAAGCGGAAAAGGATAGCCACCTGGTGAGTAATAATAGATATAAACTCGACAAACATAAGCACAAAAAAAACTAGAAATATTTTTTTGTATGAAACTGGAAATGTATGCATACACGAGCCCTTTATATCTAATAGCTCGTTTATATATTTCACAGCTCCTATTTTCAGAATCGTTGGAATAAATATCAACCATCGACTATCGAGAAAAGAAATAAAAAGAGAGTACGAGTTTCGCAGCTGTGCAAAGGGTCGTTGTTCGTCGCAGTTCATCGTGCTAGGGAATTCGACGAGTCTCCCGGAGCACCGTAAAGCGGATAAGTATTCACCCGCATCGAGGCTTCCGCATCTACAATTTCGTTATTTAAAACCATTCACGCTTCTTTGTGCAGGGGGAAGCCTGAGGTAAGAACTAATTTTCTCTTTCGGATCGGTAATTCTACGGGCGATTCGATAAATCGATCACGTAACCAAAGTAATCCGGAAATCCTTGGACGAATGACGACATTATTCTCGATAATAATACCAAGAAGGATGGTTACATTGTCACGTACAAGTTTCGAAACTTTCGATTGATAAGATTGACCCGCGATTACGCACGTGTCGATACAAGATACAAGTGTCGAGTCATTTATTTTTTTCTTTATCTAATCGATCCAAAACTTCGAACGACGATTCAAAAAAATACATCTAATTTTACAATCCTATTTACATACAGCCTTTGTCGTTTTCTTCGTTTTGCGTCAAACGTTTATGTATGTATACATATACGGTCGAGTACGAGCCGTTCCGCGAATTTTACAAAAGGCGTGCCTTTGGTCGGAAAGCAGAGAACTCGTACACAGGCCGGCAACCGAGGACGGTAACAAAAGGTTGGAGGTAAAGACAATAAATGTTTCGTAAAGGTAAGATACGAGATCATTGCTTCGCTGTAAACATAGTATACATATATGCATCTATACATTAGTGTGTTTGTCATCGCGTCCGCGTGATGCGCACGCGCATGTGCATTCTACCGGATTCTCTCTCTTCCTTCTTTTCTCCCATTATACGATCTCGTTCCTCGTCACGAGATATATCGTTGGTTCTTCCGCGGGGGGGCTTTGCCCTGTACGAGCATTGTCGTCAAGAAGTCCACCTTACTATCGTTTTTAAACAGGTTAGCCCCCTCCGAGAGAGATAGACAACAGAGGTCTCTGACACATGCGCAGTTGCATTCGCTACGAGGCCTGACCAGGTGGCGCGCAATTCCTAACCAAAGAATTTTTACCAGGTTCACCCCATCTTATCGTCACCTCGCGCGCCTTTTATATTCCCTCGCATATTTGTGCCGGCGAATAGTATAATGACGGAAGCTGTCATGGGTGAGAGCAGAACGGAAAACAAAGGAAAAGATCGTGCATGGATTCGTAATTGTGCAAGTGTTCTTTGTAACGAGTCAAGCGGACCGTTCACTCTTGCATTTGACACGAATCGTCTTACGGCTTTGATCTTGCATCTTAGGCATTAAAAAGTTATTTCAAATGACATTGTTCGCATCAAAACACGATAAGAATGTTTTTTGCTTGGACATTATCCTGTGAATGATACGAGGATGAAAAGCCTTGAGAAATTCTCAGACGAACCTGCGTTCGGTTTTTGCTTTATACATATATATATATATATAAAGCAAATATATATATATATATACCTGCGTGTATAAGGAAAGCTGTTCTAAAACCCTGCGGGGATTCTCCTCCGCCCTCGTGTCTTATCGACACGTAACGTTCCCCACGTTTTTACAAGACATACGCGAGTACACACGAACTTACTACGATCAAAGATCTAGAGGTCAGAAGGAAAAACGTCGGTCAAAGGAACCCACGCAAGTCGTTCGCGATAAAATAAATTTATTATCACGCTCGTGTATATCGTATACTACGTACGCGTAATACATCGTAATATCTACTAATTTCGATCCGAGATTCACGCGCTCATTGCAAGAAGTCGAAGAGAGACGAAGCAGAGTAAAAGAGACCCCCGCCACAGCTAGTGACTCGTCGTCGGTGACTCGATCTGCGCGCTGGTTGAACGGAGAAAGATAGAAAGAGTGGGAGCGAAAGAGAGAGAGAGAGCGAAGGCTCCGCTTCGTCGTTCTCGGGGCTATCACGCTGTTTGGAAGCCACCAGCCACCACGCTTTCAGTGTGCTCTAAGGCTGGCGAACGTCGAGACGTGTATCGAGCCAGCGTTTTTAATTCACCGTCAAATTAAACGCGTAAGTCTCTCGACGTTTGTTTCTGTCTCATACGGTGTTCGGTTCGTACAACGGTCGAAGGATTCATAAATTATTCTCGATACAATCGTTTTAATCGATTTTTCTCGATCGATCCAAAAATTCGATACCCGTGCGAAAAAACGTAACGTTCCCGTACGTTGACGTCCTTCGAATTTGGTTCGAACGTCGTGCGTGTGTATTTGACGCAACGTGTGACTCGGAAATTGTTGGAGCCCGAGAGTGAGGTAGTAGGAGTTGTGTGAAAGAGAAGAGACGAGAAGGGGCGTGGAAAGGAAGAGGCCGAGGATCACGGAAGGATTATTCGGACAACATGGCCACCGCTATAGACGACCGGCAGGAACTTCTAGAACAATTTAAAGTCGTGAGTTTCTTTTGTTTAATATCGTTTCGTCGAAATATCGCGGAGATTAGTCTTCGAGAGGGAATCGAAAGCGTTTCACGCTTTGTTCGACGATTGACACTGATCGTGAGCGTCAAGGCGAGGATTCTGTCGCTCTTTCCTCTCTCTCTCTTTCTCTCTCTCTCTCTCTCTCTTTTTCGTTCCCCCTATATCGATCCGTGTGGCACTATTCGCATGCTTGCTTCGCGTTTTAAACCTGCAACGATGATGCCGCGTGGACGCCGGGGGCTCGGCTATATATACTGCGGAATGCGCCGGGTGTCACCGCCCTTTTTTTCCTGCTATCACGATTTTTTTTTCACCTCACATGAATCTCTCGACCGAGACAAAGGCCCGGAATTCGTCGCGAGGGATACTAAACATTTTTTTCTCTCATGTTTCATCCTAACAACGTAGATAATTTTGTAATCACTACAATAACGTCAGAAACAAAAATTCTTCTTAAATTCAAGAATTTTCAATATTTACAAACGATCATAAAATTGCTTAAATCATTGTAAATATTATAATTAATTTTTATTTGAGAGACTCACGTGTGCGTCTATGTCGTGACATTGGATGTTTTCTGCCTCGTGACCGAGCGAGAGCTCGTGAAGATAGGGAAGCATTTTTTTGTTTTCAGAGCACGAATTAACCGCGCACGTGTGCTCGCTATTCGCTAAAGCCATTTGCGTTACGTACGTCAGCGTTGAGTCATTGAGCAAAAACGAGAAAGCCTGAGAGAGAATATAGTCGTAGAATTAATTCGTAAGACTTTGGGTCTTCTTCGTGGAAAAAAAAAAAAAAAAAAAAAAAAACGGTGAGTTGACTAAATCCACGAAAAGATTAGGTTCAACGACGTCTCGAGTAACTTTTCGCGCTGCGGGTTTTTCGGTGCAGGAAGTGTCGAGCCCCTTCGCACTTTGCACTATACATAGGTATACTCTTATACACGTAAGTGTGTCTACACATAGGCGACTCTTGTTCCACCGACGACCACACCTTGATTTATTTTTCCCTACGTTTTTACGTTCGCCATTGATCATTGACTTTCCGGCGCTAGTTTTAATTTTATTTCCTCGAGCAGATCAGGTTGTTTTTTTTTTTCTTTTTTATTCATCGTCGAGACTCGTCCAATGGAAAGAGAAAAAGGAGAAGTTGGACAAATAGAGCGTACGCGAGACAGACCACGCGGTCAGGCTTCGTCGAACTCGGCGCCAAAACTTAATCGTCGAAACGTGCGATTCATCGACGATTGTAAAATCTTGTAGGCACGTAATAATTTTCACTTTTCCTATATGAATAACGTTATAACTACGTTGAGACGAAACGCGTTTAATTTCAAACAGGGACAAGGTTTCATCGAGGATTTAAAAAGTTTGATGAATCGATCGGGGAAAATAAAATTTCTACGATAATATTTTCGGATAACGGGCATCGAGTTTCGATTATTCGTGATTCGGTGATAATTTTACCGCGACCTGGAATCTCATATGAAATTTCGGTTAACGGTAAAGCAGGGAACATGATTTTGATGGTGTTTTTGCTCGAGAGGTCGGTGTTATTAGATTAATGAGATTATAATCGAATGTAAATATTCGAGGTGACGAAGATTGTTGTCTGAGAGTTGGAAAATGAGTTTATGGAAGAAAGGGTGTAAAGACTTGAATTCTCATCAGGACACTTGAAAAAAAAGACGAATTTTTTATTTTTATAATTTTTAAATTTTCAGAATAATTAATCAAAGTTTCGCAATCAGGGGGTCTAAATATGTGGATATATACTGGAAAACAAATTTATTTGAAAATGTTTTTTTTTCGGATTTTGTGAAAATTATATGTTGTCACTGAAACGTTTATAACTTTTTTGAAAATTGGTCTAGCGAATCGATCCTGCGTGCATTCTATTCCCAATTTTTTACAAATTCTTAAAGCCGAAACATTGATTTTTCCTAATTTTTCCATACCCTTTCTATTCTTTCCCTTTCTATTTTTTTTTCGCGATTTTCAATCTCCTCTCACGGTCGAACTATTCCAGCTATCCCCATGAATCCCACGGCGTTCTCTAAGTCTACCGCAGACGTTTTCAAAACACTGCAAGCAAGCCTAAATCGGTCGTAAAAAATCGAAATTTGTTTTTTCTCAATTATTCAATTTTTCCAACAATTAACAACAGTTTGGTCGTCAATGGGTCTAAAAAACTTCGAAATTTTCCATACGTACAGACGACGAAATATTAAGGACTCAAAGGATCTACGAAGATTGCGACAAGGTCACGGAATTCCAACCACCACCAAGACCAAACGGACCATCGGACCTGGGACCATACGTCTCCAATGACTCAGTCTCACATCAATTTAATGCCCCGAAGCGTTGGATGACGATGATGACGACAAATCGCGTGTTGCATGCATCGCTCACTGAAACAATGACCTTGTTTGCTCGTTCGAGTGGTGGAACAACGTCGCGCGCAAACTCTGTCCCAGAGAGAAACAGAGAGAAAGAGATGGCTAGAGGGAGAAACAGAGAGAAAGAGATGGATAGAGAGAGAAAGAAAGAGAGAGAGAGATAAATAGAGAGAGAGAGAGAGAGAGGGAGGTTGGTGGTTGAAATTACTTCCATCCGCCGGTGTATTGTCGAAGGAAAGTCTTCAATTATCTTATTGATCGTTACAGCGACGAAATTTCTCGCAGCTCCCCCATTTTTTCTCCAACGAACCCATACGACGCGAGATAGGAACTCTCGTTGTAACAAGAGGAACTTGGTCTGTGCATCATCGCTTCTTCCTTCAGCCACATGGCTTTAGATCGACCCTCGTGGATTTTTCATCATCGAGCTACGAAAACGCCCTGTGACTTTGCCTATATAACGTTATACTCCTGCGAAACACGTATATATATATATTAACGACACGTTGCGGGAGGGTTGAAAGCCGCGTCTGCCGTTTCCCCGGGTCGTTCTCGTAGTCACGGTAACCGTGGCCCAGGAAGAAGCTCGCTTAGACCTTTTCTTTTTTTTTTCTCCTTTTTATTTGTCGCGAATAAAAAAGATTTTCGCGATAAAATCACGAGCTTAGTCATTTTTCTATTTTACTTTTACTACGATTTTGTTTTAAAGATGGAAATTATCAGGGAAAATTAGAAAGAAGAATTGTATAGGAAGGAATATAAATTGAGGGAGAGAACTGGCAACGTCGTTTCGTTTCTGCCCACGCTGTCTCCTCGATGTAGGGATTATTTCTTCTTTTGTATTTTTTCTTTTATTATTTATCACGACCCGTTCTATAATTCACCCTCGAGGCGTCGTAGGGATGTACTCGAGTCGTAACTGACGCGAAGGGGACTCGGGGTGGGTCTTTATCGTTTTTGCATATCGAGCGAGCTCGTTCCTCGACCCTTGTGGCACCACAACGGTCGACGATTATATTTTCAAACTCGCTGATCGATTTTGTACTTTGTTCTTTTACTTGTTTCGTTTTTTTTTCTTATTTTGTTCTTTTTTTTTTTTTTTGTATACGACGACTTTTAGCCGTCTCGTTTTTCAACATTTTCGAAAATTCTTCTCGACTTTCACGCGGAATTTTTCGACTCCTCGGATATCCGAGATTCGCTATTCATCGAGAGTCGACAGTTTTTTTTGTCGTCGCGTCAAACCGCGAAACGCGAATCTCGTCGCGTTTCTTTTCTCTTTTTGTTTTTCTTCTTCTTCTTCTTCTTTTTCTTCTTCTTCTTCTTCGTTGGCCGTAACGTCGGGGAATTCGTTCGGTCTCGACCACGAAATAAATTTTCATAATTGCTAAGCATCGTTACTTTATCGTGAAATATGCGAGCGCGAACGCCTTGAGCTCGTCGCGAGATACGCCGTTGTTACGTAACGAGCCTTTTATTTCTTTTTCTTTTTCTTTTTCTTTTTTTTTTCTTCTTTCTTTTCTTCTTTTTTTTAATGCGACCGAGTTGCCACTTCTCTCCTTCTCCCTGACTCGTACAATTTTGTTGTCGCACTTCTCACGTGCCGCCTTTGGTGTGTTGACGACGATGGCATTGAATTGCACAAACGAACGGCGTGTGTGCCGGGCGAGTTGGGAAATATAATTGGAGCGAGAGTGCATTGTGTGGAGAAGGATATAACAGGCCCTTTAAATTCTCTATCTTTCTCTCTCTTTTTCTCTCTATCTCTCTTTCTCTTTCTCTCTCTCTCCCAGGATGAGAAAAAGAAAGAAGTTTCTCTCGCTCCTTGACCAGATCTTCCTCGGGATAAATTCATATTCTTAAATTTATCTCGAGAAACTCTCGAGGCTCCCCATTTTCCAAGGACCTCGAGGGGCAATCTGGCCCACGAGACTCGTCCGATTCAATTATCTTATCTCCCGCACACAAGAATATTTGAAGAAATATTATTTTTTTAGTACCGATCTTGTTAAATTCGTCATCCACGCGACCTTGAAATTCATCTTCGAGGAGAATTTTTCGACTTGTTCATTTTGCTACATTTTCGTTTCTTTTTTCATTATTTTTAAAATTGTATTTTTATCATTTTTCTTTTTATTTGAATTTTTCTGCTTTATACAGTTTTACAGCTTTGTTTCATTATTCTCGTAGGGGAAAAAACGTTGAAACGGTAGTTACGTTGGCGAGTCGAGGGACTCTTTGTACATTGAGCAAAGTGGAAAATCGCTCTCAGCCAGAAGACGCGTACCACGAAGCGCGTACCTTTTTTAGGCTCATCCATTACACATGTTTCTATCTCTATCTTTTTTTATCTCTCTGTCTCCCTCTCTCTCTCTCTCCCTCTCTCTCACGCATCGTGCGTGTGCAAGCCCTCTTGATATTAATGATAAATGAGGCAACGGGCTCGAGCGATATAGCGCTTAAGTGGCATTTTCACCGTGAACGCTCCGAGTACACCGTGTCCACTCCACTTTTTCTCGTTTCCCTTTTAAAACTCCTACGTTTCTCGCGCTTCGACAAAAATCATAAATTCACGTTACTAAAAAAGCATCATAATTTTGTTTTCATATTTCGAATAAAATTTCGTTCAATATATATTTATTATTTCATTAATTGAAAAAACTAAATTCACGTTAATAAAGAATATCATTTTTTTTTTGAGATTTTTCAATTCGTGTTTATTTTCGTTTATTTTTATTTTATTTATTTATTGTTTTTTTTTTTCATTTCAATTTGACGAAGAAAAATGAAATAATTATTTACGATAAAGCTCGTCCGGCAATCTCGCCGATACGAGTCTTTCAACTTCACCGCGTTTCCTCTTCTCCCATCTGTACCGACCCAAAGTGATGAAACATCCGCTTTAAAAAAATAAAAAAATAAAAAACAGGAAAAAACGGTGGAAAGAAATTCCCAAGCGGCGCGTCTTCGTAGTCGCGTTTCTGCATTAATGCCTTTCCGCATTAATTTCACGCTTGTAACTGTGAAATCGTCGTGGTCCAATCTACCAACGATCTCATCGCGCACCGGCTGCAATTTTCCTTCTACTTCTTGCAAAAATTCTCAGACTCGCGAATCGACCATTTTTATCGAAAATCGGTCGATCAATTTTTTCTTTTCATTCGATTCTAAATATTTCCACCGCCTCGTACATCCTCGAGAAAAATGTCTCTTCGATTTTCGTATTAAAATCGTCGCGAGATATAAAATTGGAAATATGTCGTTCTTTAACAAACATAAAGAAAGAATCGTCGACGGTGACATTGATAATACGTAATTAGCATCGAGCAATCGTTTCATTACGCGTCCGGCTGACTAAACTCTCGCGATCACGCTAGTTTCGTGATTCACGATCGACGATTATTAATCGCGTCTCGGGATCGCCTTTCGCAAACGTCGTGAATCACGCGTCGAACTTCCCGGTAGGAAAAATAGCTTTGTGAAATAACTAGAAAAAAAGGAAAAAGAAAAAAAAAAGATTGCGACTTTGAGAAAAAAAATAATGGAAAATCGTCTTTCTCAAATTTCTTTGATTTTTGATATTCGGCGTTTTCGATTCTTTTTCGCACGGGAAGAGAGAGATAATTGTAGCCACGTGGGCAAACCGACCAGAGCGGGACCCCATGGAGCGAACGTCGCGGTGGCACGCGCTCGTTTCCCCCTCGTTCACGAAAACAGTCTTTGTCTCTCCCCATATTATATTTTTTCTTTTTCAAAACAACCCGGTGGTCGTTTAAAATACATAAAAAAAAAAGTAAACAGAGAGGAAAACAAAATTGTCTCTTTGGCATCGGATCATTGATCGATAATTATCTTTCTTTGAAAATCATTCGGGTCATTGTTCAATCTCCTCATCGAATTATGCAACGATCACGATAAAGAGAGAATCTTATCTCCCCGTGATTTTTCGTACGACGCGAGACGCTTTATTTATCGTCAGAAAATCTGTTCCATTTTTTACAACGAGATAACGATAATCTCGATCGATCTTCGTGACGCGAGATGAAAAATAAAATATTACGATTTTTCTTTAAATTTTTCGTTAAAATTCTTTCCGACGGAAATAAAAATCGTCGGTTGTTTTTTTCGTTTTAGTCTCGTCACGACGTTTTTAATGGAAACAACGGAGAGGTAGTAATAGCGCGACGGTCTCGATAATTACACGGGAGAATCGCTGAATCAGAGTTGTACGTGAGGTATTAATTATTTATATTTGTCCAGGGCAAAGCCTCTCTCGCACCCGTCTCAAGTTGGTCATGGAAACGAGGCTTTTATAAACGAAGAAATAACGCTGTTACTGCTTTTATTCTCACACGTGATACATCTATGTATATATATATATACGTACGTGTATCAAAGTACTTGGGAACTCATTCTCACGTACGAAAGAGGGCCGTCTCTCGTACCGCGGATGAGCAATATATATATAGAGAGCAAGAAAGAGAGAGAGAGAGAGAGAGAGAGAGAGAGAGAGAGAGAGAGAGAGAGAGAGAGAGAGAGAGAGAGAGAGAGAGAGAGACCCCTTTGTCTATTACCCACGTGTGTCCCACGCTCAGCGTCTCATTACACCTCTATCGTTCCTTCCCGAGCACTTTATAATTAAAACCTTCTTCTCTATCCCGTGGCATCTGCTCGCGATTCTCGGACTCGTCGCGTGGTCGAAACAAAAAAGAAGAGAAAAAAAAGAACAAGTTCACCAACCTTAGTGGAATTTTATTAATTTCTAATTAAAAAGACTTTGTTATTAGTCTCGATGACTTTAGATAAGTAAGAAAATTAATCTAATCGATGGATTAAAAATTCATTCTTTGATCGAAGAATACAAAATTATGTCGTTTTTTTTTAAAATCAATGTTCGAGAGTGAAATATCCTGGCTCGATGATGAGTCACGACGTATCGTATTACTCGTAACCCCAAGAGAGCTTTTTCTTCAAGTCCAAGCCGTTCGAGTCTCGCCAAGGCAAACTGCCAATCGGTCAGGTGATTAAGGAGGCGTCGAGTTTCATAGTACGAAGGGTCAAATCTGCTCGAGGGAAAGACCGCGAAGAGTCGATTACGCAAAGTCCCACTACTCGAGTGTAATAACCGAGGCATAAAAAAAAAATAAATAAATAAATAAAAATAAAAATACAAATATATTGTCACGCTTGAAATATATACTCTTATAATATATATGTATATACGGTTTATACGTGAATGCGCGTGTTGATAATACGCGTCGCGTCGACGTGCCAGCGATACGAATTAATTAAAAGCCGAGTGTGTCGAGCTACTCGACTCGGTAAATAATGAATCACATATCGCAAACAGTTTTTCATATCTCAACAGACACAAGCGTGTTGTCTCGTATTACTGAAACAAATTACGACAGTCTAAGACTCGTTGTATTTAAAGTTCTCCTTCTCGAAAGAACAGAATAAAACAGAACGGTTGTCTTGCAACGAGCATTTGACAATTTTTCAATTTGGACTATAAAAGTTTATTTTTGTCTTTCGTTTCTTTCAACGACTTTCCATTTTTTCACAATCGTTCCAGTAGCCTGTGATGCACTTTGTCGAAGGAAACTCGGTCTTAACCGCGATAGAGAAAAATCCCTCTGATATCAAGCTTCGCGAGACGTTCGTCGTATTTTTCCTTCAATTTTATTTTACAGCTCTCTCGATAAATATTTCTTTATTTTTCGAAGCATTTCTTTTTTTTCATGCCTCGTCGGAGAAATCATCGAGGATAAAAGACGACGAGAATAACGCTCGACGACGATCAAACATCGTAGCCGGAACGAGAGAAAGAAGAAACAATAAAGAACGAAAATAAAATAAAAGAAACGACAATAAAACAAAATAAAAAATAAACATACGTTGCTCGTCTCGATTTTCAGAATCCGGGAGCGCCTCGCGATTCAGTCGGACGATATTGGCCCACGCGACGTGAATTCCAGTGAATCACTCCAGTCCGTCGACGTCTTATCTCTAGTTTTTAAATGAAAAAAAAAAAAAACCAAACAAAAAATCAGAAATAATCAGAAAAAAAACAACGCGCATCTTATCAATTTTTATATACGAGCGAGAACAGAGAAATATCACGAGTAGTAAGTGACCAACGAGAGGAGAGAGTAAAGATAATGATTAAACGATGAATCAGGTGCGTACGAGAGAATAATTCGTTGTACGAGGACAAGAACGAAATCGCGATCAACCTTTGTCCAGACGCGGACGCAGATACGCCCGATGCGTTGCTCTCTTGAAGCGTTCATATCCCGTTCCCACTCCGACCACGGGTTAAACATTCCGTCTGACTAATCCTCGTCACGAGTTTACATAAATGGGGTACTTTCGATAGTAAAAAAAACCTGCTTCGACCTTAATTACAATCGCGACGGAAAAAACAAGATTTTCCATTATTCATTCGCAAAATGAAATTGATTCATTAAAAACGATAAAGACTGAGTTATATAAGTTAAAAAATATAGAAACGATTCATGATTCGAATAAGTAAATAACATTGTACTCGTTACAACGAGAGCGAAACGTTATTTTTTTGGTTCGAGCGATACGAAAAAAGAAAATAAAAAAAATAAAAAGATCATAACGCGTTGTCTATTGTTCCGGACGATTCAGGCGCGTCGCGTGCTTTTTTGCATCGTTGCAAATTACTGCACGCCGGTATGTTTCTCCCGGCTACGATCACAGGGGGTTCGTTGTACGGAGTAATCGCTAAAAAAAGGAAATAAAACGAAAAGAAAGGAAGGAAAACGTTGATGATGTACGGTGATTAAAAGTGCTTCGCAGTCGCGGGGTTTACGAGGCAATCGTCGGACGAACGATTACCGCCGGACACTTTTTCTACGCGATGATCGTAGAACGCGCGCGAGGCGTGCTTCGGTTGGCGCGCGATACGTGAATCAACGAATCCGAGCGAATCAGACCGAATTGAATCAATTAAGAGCGATCGATCTCGGCATCGTATCCTCGACTCTTTCAACTTCTTTGTTTTCTTATTATTTTTTATTTATTTCGTTTTGTTTTGTTTTTTTCGAAGATATATACGTACGTCGTGTTTGTACAGTC
Organism: Netelia virgata; assembly: GCA_951802705.1. Taxonomy (NCBI): domain Eukaryota; kingdom Metazoa; phylum Arthropoda; class Insecta; order Hymenoptera; family Ichneumonidae; genus Netelia; species Netelia virgata. Next base: position 51,127,036 of record OX637863.1, read on the forward strand.
GGATCTCGATTTGCATAATACATTGAACTTGTCCTCGATGAAACGTCGATATATATCCTCGAGAAGGACGACGAGTGCCGACATGGCGTTATAGAGTCGAAGATAAGAACACTTTTTATGCGAGAGACGCCAGAGACGAACGAGTCTGTCGGCGCTTACTCACGTAATCGCGTTGGCCTGATTTTGCACGGACGTCTTATACCCATGTCGTCATTTTGTAAAGCCTGTGTAATTGCCCGTGAGCTCTCTTTCTCTCTCTCTCTCTCTTTCGCTTTATACGCGCATGTCTATGCATTTCTGTGCTGTAACGAGAATGAGAAATAATTAATTACAAACGAGGGACGTTAATTAATTAAAATGAAATCAAAATAAAAATGTACTAATTTTGAAAATTCAATTTCATTAATGAATATTCTCAATCTCTCAGGCAATGCTTTTTGTGAAATAGATCGAAATTAATTTTGTAAATCTCGAGAGAAACAAGAAGGTAGATATTGTCGTCGTTACGTTCGAGACGTCTCGGTTGGCCTGAAATATTTCTGTGCTGTAACGAGAAACAGAAATAATTAATTACAAACGAGGGACGTTAATTAATTAAAATGAAATCAAAACAAAAATATACTAATTTTGAAAATCAATTTCATCGATGAAATTTCTCAATCATTTTGTGTAATAGATCGAAATTAATTTTGTAAATCTCGAGAGAAACACGAAGGTAGATATTGTCGTCGTTACGTTCGAGGCGTCTCGGTTGTTCTGAAATATTTCAAGCGCGCCGTATCGGAATCCGGAAAGAATATACGTACGAGAAAAATAAAATAAAATAAAATAAAATAAAATAAAAAAAATAACGCGAAACGATCGGTTTCGCATCGTACGCAACGGCGAGCATCGAATCCTTTCACCTGAGAAAGCACGAGGAATGCATGACAAGCGGGTGCGCTCGGGGATCTCGTGTGCGAGAAGTAATATCGGTTGTAAAGAAAAGAAGAAATAAAAGAGAATATGTACGTACGTGTATTTTTACGTCTGTGTCAAGGAAGCGAACCGAGGAGATATATTATTTGCATTTTCGTACGACGGAAATCTCATCGAGCGTGGGTTCTTTACCAAGAAGCTTATCCATCGACCGCGACACGATTGAGATATTAAAATATTACGTTCTCGTCGTACCCGGAGATTTGACAAAATCAAAGCGTTTTTTTTCTCTTTAGTTTTGTTTCATTCGATGGCTTTTCCTTCGTACAGTCCTGCAGGCACTTCAGGATAGTCTTTTGATTTTAAATTCAAGGCTGTACAGCATGACGATTGTTCGTTGACTCGTCGATACGTCCTCGGTTTCGAATCGACTCCCACGTGCTCTGACAACTCGTGCCGAGACTAAGTTTTCTCGAACGAGTAGCCATAAACGTTACGCGTTACTATGATTGTATTTAAAATGAAGAGAGAGAAAAAAACAGCTCGCGAGGTCGCTGAGAGTCGCGTTTCGAAGAAACGAGCCGAGACTCGACGTCGAAGGATCGAAACTGTATTTTTCTTGTTCGTTGTTGTTGGTGTTGTGACTAATTAGAAAATAAATTAATTTTCTTTTTAGCGATACGAACGGTTGATAATTAATTTTTTTGTATCACTTTGCAATTAACGTTTTGCTATTTTTTAAACAAATGTAATTTGCAATTTATCGATGCAAAAAAGTTAATTGTCCAAGCTCGAGAGGGGATGCGCATCGTTGAAACGATCGTAGTTCTCGCACGACGACCTTGCCTCGCGTATAAATCCACTCGAGCCACCGGCATTATTATATACTTCACACGCGTACACTAGAATTAGAGAGAGAGAGAGAGAGAGAGAGAGAGAGAGAGAGAGAGAGAGAGAGAGAGAAAGCGAGAGCTTTTACTTGAAACTCGCAAATTTTTTTTTCTTGTTATTATCGTCAGCTATTGACGGTTCGATAAGGCTTCTGTGATAAGCGATCGAGCTCGACCGGACTCAGTAACGAGCCGGACTCTGGGACGATTTCCTCACTGACTTTTCGCGCTTGGTCAATCCATCAAATTAAATTATCCTTGATAATGGAGATGCAAAGTTTGCCCAAGTGGGACGTTATCGAGGAGTATCTCAAAGATTTTGATTACTTCTTTCACTTAGTGAGTTAAAGTTTTTGGGGCAATATAATATTTGAAAATATTTAGAGGCCTCGTCGACGCCCTTTTTTCCTCGCTAATCGTATCGTCGAGTACAATTCCCCGAAGATTTTCGTATCGAGTGAAAATTCATTGAAATAACGACCGGTGTGAAATACGTCATCGCTGATAAAACCTGGAATTACGCGTGTGTGAGGTGTTTCGAGAGTGCACGAGCGTTTATGGGCTCTCGAATTATTGAGAGATTTGTCTGAGCAAATATTGCGAGAACTATGTGTCGTCGTAGGAAAAATTTGTAGCGTTTTCTAAGTGATCGAGGTGTTGAAATATTTTATATAATCTTTGATCTCAGTGATCTCGTTGATATTAATAACACAGAGACGTATTTAACAGAACGATGCATTTTTGAAAAATCGAGAAGTTACCCTTGTTCTCAATTTTCTTACGGTCGCAGAAATTCTGTGCTTTTTCTCGCAATTTTCTTTCTTTAAAAATAATAGTTGGATAATTTTGTTTTTATTGATTTCTAATTTAATTTCTATTTCGCAGATCGACGAGAATGGGGATGGCTTCATCGATTTGGCGGAATTGCGAAACGCGTTGGACATATGCGGCTTCAAAATGCCGGGTTACAAAGTACGCCAGATGATCGAGGAATACGACGACAAGCAGAGATTACAGCACAAAGGACGTTTGTCGTTCGATGAATTTGAAAAATTGTGCAAAGAGCTCAAAGCGAACGAGCTCGGTTCTACGTTCAAGCAGGCTGTCTCGAAAAAGGACAATCTCGAGACTCTCGGTGGTATTTCCGAGGCATCGAGCGAAGGTACGACACACTCGGTGCGTCTCGAGGAACAACTAGCTTTCAGCGATTGGATAAACACGAATCTCGGACACGATCCTGATCTCAAGCATTTGTTGCCTATTGATCCGGAGGGAAAGACGCTTTACGACCAAGTCAAAGATGGAATTTTGCTATGGTGAGTTTAAATGTTTTTTCCCATTCGTTTATCTTGAACAATTTGTCAAGAAGTTTTGATAATATTCTTAGAAAAAAAATAGTTTCGACAATGACGAGAAAACATGTGTTTGTATTTCAGCAAAATCATCAATCATTCGTGCCCCGACACGATCGACGAGAGAACGATCAACAAGAAGAACCTTACGCTGTACAAAAAACATGAAAACTTGACTCTCGCACTATCCTCGGCCCAGGCGATGGGTTGCGCCATCGTAAACATAGACGCCCACGATCTCACGAAAGGAACCCCTCATCTCGTTCTCGGTCTGCTCTGGCAGATAATACGTATCGGCCTCTTCAATCAGATAACCCTCGAGAATTGTCCCGGACTGGCGACGCTTCTTCAAGACGGCGAGAAAATCGAGGATCTCTTGAAATTATCGCCCGAGGGAATACTTTTGCGTTGGGTAAATCATCATCTCGAGCACGCCGGTATCGCGAGAAGATGCAACAATTTCCAATCGGACATAACCGATTCGGAGATTTATTCGCATCTTATAAAGCAAATAGCGCCAAATACCGCTGGTGTTACACTCGAGGCTCTTATGGAGCCGAATCACACGACGAGGGCGGAAATAATGTTGCAACAGGCAGGAAAATTGGGTTGTCGAAGTTTCGTGACGTCGAGCGACGTCGTTAACGGTATATATAAACTCAATTTAGCATTCGTCGCGAATATGTTCAATAATTATCCGGGTCTGGACAAACCCGAGACGATAATCGAGGGACTTGATTCTATCGAGGAAACGAGGGAAGAAAAAACCTACAGAAACTGGATGAATTCCATGGGTGTCTCGCCTCACGTAAATTGGTTATACTCCGATCTCGCCGATGGTCTCGTCATCTTCCAACTCTGTGACATTATTAAACCAGGCACGGTGAAATGGCCGAGGGTTCACAAGAAATTTACGAAACTTCGAAAATTTATGGAAAAATTGGAGAATTGCAATTACGCCGTTGAGATCGGGAAACAGATGAATTTTTCTCTCGTTGGTATTGCCGGACAGGATTTAAACGATGGCAATGCTACTCTCACTCTCGCGCTTATCTGGCAACTGATGAGATCTTACACCCTCTCGTTGCTGACTTCGTTGTCCGCAACGCCTGGTAGTCGAGAAGTCGACAAGGAGATCGTAAGATGGGTTAATTCGAAGCTTCAGGCCGCTGGAAAAACCAGCAGTATTAAAGGTTTCCAGGATTACGCCATTGCCGATGGAAAGCCACTTCTCGATCTCATCGACGCTATTAAGCCGGGCACGGTCAATTACGATCTGGTCAAAGCGGGAGGCACCGAATCGGTAAGCAAAAAAGATAATTAAATAAATAGTTTTTTTTTAACTTGAAATCTCTAATATCTTTTTCTAATTTTCTGTATTCTTTTTTTTTTACTCTCCAGGACAACTTGGACAACGCAAAATACGCGATTTCTCTGGCGAGAAAATGTGGCGCTCGCGTGTACGCATTACCGGAGGACATAACGGAAGTCAAGCACAAAATGGTGATGACAGTGTTCGCGTGTCTAATGGCGATGGATTACATTCCAAACATGGATTCCGTCCAACAGAATAACGTGAACAACGTAAACAACGTGAATAACGTAAACAACGTGAATAATGTTAACATCGTCAATAACGGACAATAATGTAGGGTTCTCGAGAGTGATCTTGAGACGATTTATTTCACGTCGGGAGTGCCCCCGCACAGGTTTCATTGACGAACGTAATTATTTGTATATACACTAGATCTTAAGCTAGCTTGTTCCAAAATCCAACGCGTGAATTTGGCTTGACGAGCTTCGTGGCATTGCGCGCGATCCATACTGAAATTTTTCTCTTTGATCAATGAGTCCCACTTTTTTTTATTCACAATAATGAAATATTTAACGTAACAAGAAAAAAGACACATGCAACATTCCATGTTTTTTACAATCATGAAACTTAACGATTTTTATACAAAGTTTATACGTACGTAAACGCCTCTATACAACGTTCCACGGCCATATAATATTTGTATATATATATATGTATATTGTATATGCATATGTATATATAGATATATCTCGATGGTCTTTGCATCTGTAATCATCGACTAAAATTGCCTCGAATGGTCAGGCCTTTACTTCTTAGGAACGAGAATATTGTTATTTCATATTTGTATGATCGTGCGCTCGTTGATCAGGATTAATCATAATATTCGAGGATCCACACGCGCAGCAAGTAGGTATTATCAATCGTGCCATCAGAAGAGTTTTGGTAGATAATAACGAGAACGGTGATTGCGCGAAAACTTATTTTTTTTCACGTTCGCGGATGCAAGTACTAAGAAATCCGGCAAGTGGCGAACTCGATGAACAGAACAGCGAGTTGCTCTTTTTCTGTTGTTTCTTCTTTTTTTTTACAATCACTAGGGTATAGGGAAGATATACAATAGTGAACGAGTGAGACTGTCCAATAACATTTTTCAGTAACAATTTATAATCATTGTTTGAAACGCATATGTACACTATATATACATACGCTGCGAGCAAAACGATTTTTTCGTGAATGGAAATTTACATCGATTTATAAACGTGAATTTATACCGAAGTAAAGGAAAAAAGTGAAGTCGCCTTTATGAAAGGTCGACGTTAGCGAGAGACCACGCGTTAAAGAAATCTAAACACAGAACGGTTCCTACCGATATGCCCGGGGCATTTGCAATTTTACATTTCAGAGATGATGGAGAATTATCGATAAAACGAGAGAGGTTGGGTGATAAAGCCAGCGGGGCGAAAGCGGTAAAGCATGTGGGGTAAAGTCATTCGATAAGTAGTTAAAACAACGTCTAGATATATATATATGATTAAGATTATTATTATTATATTTAGAAGAGATATGCGTGATTGGCCTGCGTCGCGTTTTTCTCTATCTAATAGTATATAGAAAAGGAAGTAAAATTAATTGACACAATTAATTGAAAAACAAAAGTATCGAATCAGTAAAATCAAACAACATATGTACCGACGCGATAACGAAGAGGATGTACATGATCGTAGCCTAGCAATTAATATTTTTTAGGTATAATCGTAATTTAAATAAAAACAATCGATTTCAGCTACTTCTTACAAGCATCCACTTTTTTAAAATATATTTTATACATTATAAGGGAAGAACGGTTTATTCTTCAGGCCGGGACGTAAATGTCATCGAGACCGATGGAAATTGTGATCGTGTCTTGGGCGATAAATTTGATCGTTCGCGCCGTTATTGCGCCCTTGGTGCGACTCGTCGAGATGAAATTATCGTTCGTTATCTTTATATTGTTGATCGACGATGTCTGCGAACAACAACAAATATACACTTTGTGTTACAATAGATTCAATGGTAGAATATGAGAAAGGTGAGTAAAATACAGAGAGGGAAGAAGATCATGCTCGATCTATGGTATATTTACCACGTTCGAAGTGACCTTGCTGCCGTGAAAGTAATCATCACCTCCACTGCCGAAGAAATAATTTTTGTAATTTTTACATCTTTCGATATCTCTTGTCCGATTCAATTCTAGGATCCATACGGAAGTCTCGTCGAATTCGTCAGGATGCGTGGTGAGCTTGAAGAATCCACTGCTGAGATTTCTCGTTCGAGAATCATCGAGCGGACGAAAATTGGCTCTCGTCGTGACGGGACAATCATCGACGACGGTGACGGTTTCGAGCCTCGACGAGCCACGCCTCTCGCCGTCAAAGTCAACATCGACATTGAGCAGATCGACTATTTTCTGGATCATTCGTACCGAGCGCTCGGATTTCTCGACGCACGAGGAAATCTTAACACCCGTATGATCGAACTCGAGGAGAAACTTTTCCTTCGTTATCGTCACCCGGTTCGAGATGTCGTCGTCCGATGGAAAAATCATCGTCGACGAATATCTCGCAAATTGTTGTTCGTGCGTTATCTTAGTGTCCTTGAAACAACACCAAAGACTAATTGGGTCAGGAGTGCACGACATTACAGCCTCGAGATGATAACTCGTAACGATCTCCGGCGAGCTTAGGATTCTTGCGCTCGAATTTATCGCCACGTGAAAGAAAAATGTTGGCTTGTAGTCGAGACGTCTCGGTGGTACGACGAGATCGACCGCTGGAAAATTTAGAAAGGAAACACACACGATTACACTTCTTGCGATTATTCAATCGAGTATTTAAATTACGTAGATTTAGCTTTGTTAACGTAAACGTATACATGGACCGACCGAGAATGTACGGTATAACGAAAAACTTCATGACTCTGCGTGTTGTCCAGACTATTTGAGCTAGCTCTAGGTACCGTAACTTGGCTTTTATAACGCCCCTGGTCTAGGTCCAAGCGCTTAAGCCTGCCACTGCACCGTCGGTTTCTGCAAATCGTCACTTAAAGTAATTCATTTCATAAAACCTCAGTTGCATTTGCAATTGTATCTAAAGGACATATACATGTACATGCGTACACACATCTCTCCTCTCTATTACAGCGTAATAGCAATGATGGAATTTAGTTTGTAACGCGTGTGACGATTTTGTTGTATATTCTTTATTTTAAATAACCACGTTCGACCTTTACTAGTCTCCGAGATATCTGCTTATGTTTCTCAGAGATATGGAAACTGCTTATGTTTCGTATATGTTTCGTATATCACATGATCGAACGCTAACAAATTATAAATTGACTCGGATTACGCGGCGAGGATCAGAACAACGTCGAGTCTCCAACCACGAACACGTCCCATTTATTGTTCGCTAAATCTTCAAGTCAAAATGCTGTACTGGCTCATTCCATATCTAGGTAATTTTTTAATCACCATTTATATTCTAAATGATTATAAACATTTATATTTATGGAACGATTTATTTTCAGTGGCGTTCAATGCGACTAGTTCTGAGAATTGGACCCATGGACCCGAGTATTTGTTTAAGGGCGAAATAGAGAGGAGCGTTAAACTTGAGAACGATACGACGATGGGGAACGTCGCACTTAGTTTCTCCTGTAGACCACTGAACGAGAGCTCGATTCGCTGTCGTGTCGAATCGGCTGAAACGACAGATTCCCAAACCCATGGAAATGACCCCAATCAAGAGAAACAAGAGGTCAAAGAAGATTTTAATGTTCCCAATTGGGCTTTTGAAGTTCAATTCGATCGAAAGGGTGTCCATTCAATTGTCTTCCTGAATAACGAAGAAGAAGAAGTTCGTCGGAACGTAATTCGATCGATGCTTGATCCTATCAACATTGGTTCAGATTACGTGAGTGGACTTAAAATCGGGAGAAGTTTGCTTTCTAACGAAGTGTCGCTACTCGGCGTCTGCGATGCGAACATCCGTGTAGCGACCTCTGAATCATCGAGAGCTTCAGGAACGCCCGTAGAATTCTACATGGACGTACCATCATTTACGGAGAGGTCGGAAAATGAGACACTCATCATCGGCAAGGACAGATATCTAAATCATTGCTCGACTGAAACACCCCGTTTCTTCAGCAGCCATGTGCGTTCCGACGAGAAGATAAATTATAATATTGTAAGTACTATTAATTTTCGTAATCAATTTGACATATTTTACCATCAAATCTTTACACACGAATAATTATTGGGGATATATTTATATTTGTTTCGACTAGACGATGTCGGAGACTGGAATATTCTTCGGCAGACACCACTTCGGCGCAGGAACCGCAAACATAGGAACATTCACCGTGACACGTGAAAATCCAGACCATTCTGGTACTACACTATCAATGAGCGGTGAAACTAAAGAAACGATTCATTTTGCACTCGAAGCGATCCGAGGAGCGAAAGAAAAACTTTGAAATACCGTATTGTTTAATACATTTTGAACATAACATATAATTCACGAATCACGATCAGCCGAAAGTTCAATCCTTCTGTCCATGGAAATAGAAGGAAAAACTGTATATTGTATATGAATTATTAGAAATATTGAATAAAACACAGTCAAACCTGGTAGGAAAAAGAAAAAAATGAATTCTTATTTTCGCAACGTTCGAAATTTCGCTTTAATTCCCGCGCTTACGATTTCATTACGCGCATGCGCGCTATTATTTATACCGCGTCATTCGACTCGCCTCGTGTAGTAATTCAGTCGGACGTCCAGCCTAGGTTTGAGTCGATGCGCATTTTCTAGTCAAGCCCCGTACACGATTTTCCAAAACTTGTTTATTGTTTTCTATTATTTTGCTTACCCGTAACCATACCCCGTGTGTACGAACATTGTCGTAACATTATCATAACCATCAATTCTCCAAGGTTTATTACATCGTCGAGCGTTCGACTCTGCGAACGAATGTCAAAACATCCATTTCCCTGGCGAGAAAATATGGCACTAGCCACATTTTCGAGTGTACGCATCATCGGAGGAAACAACGGAAGTCAAGCACAAAATGGCTGGATGACATTGTTCGCGTGTCTTCTAGCGATGAATTATATTTCAAACATGGACTCCGACCAACGGAATAACGTGAATAACCTAAAAAACGTGAACAACGTAAACAACGTGAATAATATTAACAAATCCCCAATAACGGACAATAATGTAGGGTTCTCGAGACTCATGTTGAGAAGATTTATTTCGCGCCGGGGGTTCCCCTCTACGCTTGATTCGACTTACTCTCGAGGCGTACGAGAATTCCGACTCGGGAAGTCATCAACAATTACCATGTGTAATATGATTTCCTGTACTGCTGATCACACGAGGAAACCGTAGCAAATTATAAATTTACTCGGATTATGCGGAGTGTGTCAGAACAACGTAGAGCCTTCAACGACGAAGACGTCTCATCAATTGTCCACTAAATCTTCGAGTCAAAATGCTGTACTGGCTCATTCCGTATCTAGGTAACTTTTTTATTATCATTTATATTCTAAAATATTAAAAATATTTATATTTATGGAATAATATGATTTATTTTCAGTCGCGTTCAATGCGACTGGTTCCGAGAATTGGCCGCATGGACCAGAGTATTTGTTCAAGGCCGATATTTTGGCGAGCATTCAGCTTGAGAACAACATTACGACGATGACGAACTACGAAATTAATTTCTCTTGTAGACCACTGAACGAGCGCTCCATTCGTTGTCATGTTGAATCGGGTGAAATCAAAAATACCGAAACTCATGGAAATGATGCCAAACAAGAGAAAAAATTGGTTCAACGAGATTTCAATATTGCCAATTGGACCTTTGAAGTTGAATTTGATAGAAATGGTGTACATTCAATTGTATCTCCAAATAACGAAGAAGAAGACGTTCGTCGCAACATAATTCGAGCGATCTTTGATGCTATCAATATTGGCTCAGGTTTCGTGAGTCAAGTGAAAACCGGGTATACTTTGTTTTCTAACGAAGTGTCGCTCATCGGCACCTGCGACGCAAACGTCACCGTAGTGGCGAAGTCTGATTTATCGGAAGGTCCAGTAACGCACGTAGGAGTCTACATGGATGTACCAGCATTTACGAAGAGGTCAGAAAATGAGATGCTCGTCATCGTCAAGAACAGATCTCTAAATCGTTGCTCGGTTAAAACACCCTATTTCTTCAGCAACCATCCAAGTCACGACGAGAACATAAATTATAATGTTGTAAGTACTATTAATTTTCGTAATTAATTTTAGATATTTTACCATGGAATCTTTACATTCGAACGATTATTCGCCATATATTCTTTTTTCCCCGACTTTAGACGATATCGGAGACTGCAATGTTCTTCGGCAGGAACCAATTTGGCGGAGCAACCACAAACCTGGGAACATTAACAACGAAACTTGAAAATCCAGAGGATTCTGGTATCAAACGATTAATGAGTGGTAAGGCTAAAAACAAAATACGTGTTCATCTCGAAGCTGTACGAGGAGCGACAGAGAAACTTTGAAATATCGTATTTTTTAATACATTTTAAACATAACATGATTATAATTCACGGATCACGGCGAGCCGAAAGTTTAATTCTTCTGTTTATGAAAATATAACAAAAAATGTATATTTATTATGAATTATTAGAGTACGTAGGAGACTCAAAAAGATTAAATAAAACATAGTCAAACCTAATAGGAAAAAGAAAAAAAATGAATACTTATTGTTCCAACGTTCAAAATTTCGCTTCGATTCCCACGTTTACAACTTCTCTATGCGCATGCGTGCTATTATTTGTACCGCGTCATTCGACTCTCGTAGTAATTCAGTCGTTGGACTTCCAGCGTGGGATTGAGCGAGATGCGCTTTTTTTATGATCACTAGGGCCAAGATATACAATAGTGGACGAGTGAGACTGTCCAATAATGTTTTTCAGTAACAATTTATAATCATTGTTTGAAAAATATATATAAACTATATGTACATGCGGAGCAAGACGATTTTGATCAAAAATGCAAATTTGTACTGAAGTAAAGAAAAAAAGTTAAGTTGCCTTTACGAAAGGTCGACGTATATGATAATGGGTATACATTATAATTATATTTACAAGAGATATGCGTGATCGGCCTGCAATCGCGATTTTCGTTATCCAATAGTAAATAGAAAAATAAGTACAATTAATTTAAATGAAAACAATCGATTTCAGCTACTTCTTACCAGCGTCCACTTTTTAAAATATATTTTGTACATTATAAGGAAAGAACCATTTATTCTTCAGGCCGGGACGTAAATGTCATCGAGACCGATAGAAATTATGATCGTGTCTTGGGCGATAAATTTGATCGTTCCCGCCGTTATTGTGCCCTTGGTGCGACTCGTCGAGACGAAATTATCGTTCGTTATCTTTATATTGTTGATCGACGATGTCTGCGAACAACAACTAATATACACTTTGTGTTACAATAGGTTCAATGGTAGAATATGAGAAAGGTGAGTAAAATACAGAGAGGGAAGAAGATCATGCTCTATCTATGGTATATTCACCAGGTTCGAAGTGACCTTGCTGCCGTGTAAGTAATCATTATCACCTCCACTGCCGAAGAAATAATTTTTGTAATTTTTACATCTTTCGATATCTCTTGTCCGATTCAATTCTAGGATCCATACGGAAGTCTCGTCGAATTCGTCAGGATGCGTGGTGAGCTTGAAGAATCCACTGCTGAGATTTCTCGTTCGAGAATCATCGAGCGGACGAAAATTGGTTCTCGTCGTGACGGAACAATCATCGACGACGGTGACGGTTTCGAGCCTCGACGAGCTACGCCTCTCGCTGTCGAAGTCAACATCGACATTGAGCAGATCGACTATTTTCTTGATCATTCGTAACGAGCGCTCGGATTTCTCGACGCACGAGGAAATCTTAACACCCGTATGATCGAACTCGAGGAGAAACTTTTCGTTCGTTATCGTTACCGGGTTCGAGATGTCGTCGTCCGACGAAAAAATCATCGTCGACGAATATCTCGCAAATTGTTGTTCGTGCGTTATCTTAGTGTCTTGAAACAACATCAGAAACTAATTGGGTCAGGAGTGCACGACATTACAGCCTCGAGATGATAACTCGTAATGATCTCCGGTGAGTTTAGGATTCTTGCGCTCGAATTTATCGCCACGTGAAAGAAAAATGTTGGCTTGTAGTCGAGACGTCTCGGTGGTACGACGAGATCGACCGCTGGAAAATTTAGAAAGGAAACACACACGATTACACTTCTTGCGATTATTCAATCGAGTATTTAAATTACGTAGATTTAGCTTTGTTAACGTAAACGTATACATGGACCGACCGAGAATGTACGGTATAACGAAAAACTTCATGACTCTGCGTGTTGTCCAGACTATTTGAGCTAGCTCTAGGTACCGTAACTTGGCTTTTATAACGCCCCTGGTCTAGGTCCAAGCGCTTAAGCCTGCCACTGCACCGTCGGTTTCTGCAAATCGTCACTTAAAGTAATTCATTTCATAAAACCTCAGTTGCATTTGCAATTGTATCTAAAGGACATATACATGTACATGCGTACACACATCTCTCCTCTCTATTACAGCGTAATAGCAATGATGGAATTTAGTTTGTAACGCGTGTGACGATTTTGTTGTATATTCTTTATTTTAAATAACCACGTTCGACCTTTACTAGTCTCCGAGATATCTGCTTATGTTTCTCAGAGATATGGAAACTGCTTATGTTTCGTATATGTTTCGTATATCACATGATCGAACGCTAACAAATTATAAATTGACTCGGATTACGCGGCGAGGATCAGAACAACGTCGAGTCTCCAACCACGAACACGTCCCATTTATTGTTCGCTAAATCTTCAAGTCAAAATGCTGTACTGGCTCATTCCATATCTAGGTAATTTTTTAATCACCATTTATATTCTAAATGATTATAAACATTTATATTTATGGAACGATTTATTTTCAGTGGCGTTCAATGCGACTAGTTCTGAGAATTGGACCCATGGACCCGAGTATTTGTTTAAGGGCGAAATAGAGAGGAGCGTTAAACTTGAGAACGATACGACGATGGGGAACGTCGCACTTAGTTTCTCCTGTAGACCACTGAACGAGAGCTCGATTCGCTGTCGTGTCGAATCGGCTGAAACGACAGATTCCCAAACCCATGGAAATGACCCCAATCAAGAGAAACAAGAGGTCAAAGAAGATTTTAATGTTCCCAATTGGGCTTTTGAAGTTCAATTCGATCGAAAGGGTGTCCATTCAATTGTCTTCCTGAATAACGAAGAAGAAGAAGTTCGTCGGAACGTAATTCGATCGATGCTTGATCCTATCAACATTGGTTCAGATTACGTGAGTGGACTTAAAATCGGGAGAAGTTTGCTTTCTAACGAAGTGTCGCTACTCGGCGTCTGCGATGCGAACATCCGTGTAGCGACCTCTGAATCATCGAGAGCTTCAGGAACGCCCGTAGAATTCTACATGGACGTACCATCATTTACGGAGAGGTCGGAAAATGAGACACTCATCATCGGCAAGGACAGATATCTAAATCATTGCTCGACTGAAACACCCCGTTTCTTCAGCAGCCATGTGCGTTCCGACGAGAAGATAAATTATAATATTGTAAGTACTATTAATTTTCGTAATCAATTTGACATATTTTACCATCAAATCTTTACACACGAATAATTATTGGGGATATATTTATATTTGTTTCGACTAGACGATGTCGGAGACTGGAATATTCTTCGGCAGACACCACTTCGGCGCAGGAACCGCAAACATAGGAACATTCACCGTGACACGTGAAAATCCAGACCATTCTGGTACTACACTATCAATGAGCGGTGAAACTAAAGAAACGATTCATTTTGCACTCGAAGCGATCCGAGGAGCGAAAGAAAAACTTTGAAATACCGTATTGTTTAATACATTTTGAACATAACATATAATTCACGAATCACGATCAGCCGAAAGTTCAATCCTTCTGTCCATGGAAATAGAAGGAAAAACTGTATATTGTATATGAATTATTAGAAATATTGAATAAAACACAGTCAAACCTGGTAGGAAAAAGAAAAAAATGAATTCTTATTTTCGCAACGTTCGAAATTTCGCTTTAATTCCCGCGCTTACGATTTCATTACGCGCATGCGCGCTATTATTTATACCGCGTCATTCGACTCGCCTCGTGTAGTAATTCAGTCGGACGTCCAGCCTAGGTTTGAGTCGATGCGCATTTTCTAGTCAAGCCCCGTACACGATTTTCCAAAACTTGTTTATTGTTTTCTATTATTTTGCTTACCCGTAACCATACCCCGTGTGTACGAACATTGTCGTAACATTATCATAACCATCAATTCTCCAAGGTTTATTACATCGTCGAGCGTTCGACTCTGCGAACGAATGTCAAAACATCCATTTCCCTGGCGAGAAAATATGGCACTAGCCACATTTTCGAGTGTACGCATCATCGGAGGAAACAACGGAAGTCAAGCACAAAATGGCTGGATGACATTGTTCGCGTGTCTTCTAGCGATGAATTATATTTCAAACATGGACTCCGACCAACGGAATAACGTGAATAACCTAAAAAACGTGAACAACGTAAACAACGTGAATAATATTAACAAATCCCCAATAACGGACAATAATGTAGGGTTCTCGAGACTCATGTTGAGAAGATTTATTTCGCGCCGGGGGTTCCCCTCTACGCTTGATTCGACTTACTCTCGAGGCGTACGAGAATTCCGACTCGGGAAGTCATCAACAATTACCATGTGTAATATGATTTCCTGTACTGCTGATCACACGAGGAAACCGTAGCAAATTATAAATTTACTCGGATTATGCGGAGTGTGTCAGAACAACGTAGAGCCTTCAACGACGAAGACGTCTCATCAATTGTCCACTAAATCTTCGAGTCAAAATGCTGTACTGGCTCATTCCGTATCTAGGTAACTTTTTTATTATCATTTATATTCTAAAATATTAAAAATATTTATATTTATGGAATAATATGATTTATTTTCAGTCGCGTTCAATGCGACTGGTTCCGAGAATTGGCCGCATGGACCAGAGTATTTGTTCAAGGCCGATATTTTGGCGAGCATTCAGCTTGAGAACAACATTACGACGATGACGAACTACGAAATTAATTTCTCTTGTAGACCACTGAACGAGCGCTCCATTCGTTGTCATGTTGAATCGGGTGAAATCAAAAATACCGAAACTCATGGAAATGATGCCAAACAAGAGAAAAAATTGGTTCAACGAGATTTCAATATTGCCAATTGGACCTTTGAAGTTGAATTTGATAGAAATGGTGTACATTCAATTGTATCTCCAAATAACGAAGAAGAAGACGTTCGTCGCAACATAATTCGAGCGATCTTTGATGCTATCAATATTGGCTCAGGTTTCGTGAGTCAAGTGAAAACCGGGTATACTTTGTTTTCTAACGAAGTGTCGCTCATCGGCACCTGCGACGCAAACGTCACCGTAGTGGCGAAGTCTGATTTATCGGAAGGTCCAGTAACGCACGTAGGAGTCTACATGGATGTACCAGCATTTACGAAGAGGTCAGAAAATGAGATGCTCGTCATCGTCAAGAACAGATCTCTAAATCGTTGCTCGGTTAAAACACCCTATTTCTTCAGCAACCATCCAAGTCACGACGAGAACATAAATTATAATGTTGTAAGTACTATTAATTTTCGTAATTAATTTTAGATATTTTACCATGGAATCTTTACATTCGAACGATTATTCGCCATATATTCTTTTTTCCCCGACTTTAGACGATATCGGAGACTGCAATGTTCTTCGGCAGGAACCAATTTGGCGGAGCAACCACAAACCTGGGAACATTAACAACGAAACTTGAAAATCCAGAGGATTCTGGTATCAAACGATTAATGAGTGGTAAGGCTAAAAACAAAATACGTGTTCATCTCGAAGCTGTACGAGGAGCGACAGAGAAACTTTGAAATATCGTATTTTTTAATACATTTTAAACATAACATGATTATAATTCACGGATCACGGCGAGCCGAAAGTTTAATTCTTCTGTTTATGAAAATATAACAAAAAATGTATATTTATTATGAATTATTAGAGTACGTAGGAGACTCAAAAAGATTAAATAAAACATAGTCAAACCTAATAGGAAAAAGAAAAAAAATGAATACTTATTGTTCCAACGTTCAAAATTTCGCTTCGATTCCCACGTTTACAACTTCTCTATGCGCATGCGTGCTATTATTTGTACCGCGTCATTCGACTCTCGTAGTAATTCAGTCGTTGGACTTCCAGCGTGGGATTGAGCGAGATGCGCTTTTTTTATGATCACTAGGGCCAAGATATACAATAGTGGACGAGTGAGACTGTCCAATAATGTTTTTCAGTAACAATTTATAATCATTGTTTGAAAAATATATATAAACTATATGTACATGCGGAGCAAGACGATTTTGATCAAAAATGCAAATTTGTACTGAAGTAAAGAAAAAAAGTTAAGTTGCCTTTACGAAAGGTCGACGTATATGATAATGGGTATACATTATAATTATATTTACAAGAGATATGCGTGATCGGCCTGCAATCGCGATTTTCGTTATCCAATAGTAAATAGAAAAATAAGTACAATTAATTTAAATGAAAACAATCGATTTCAGCTACTTCTTACCAGCGTCCACTTTTTAAAATATATTTTGTACATTATAAGGAAAGAACCATTTATTCTTCAGGCCGGGACGTAAATGTCATCGAGACCGATAGAAATTATGATCGTGTCTTGGGCGATAAATTTGATCGTTCCCGCCGTTATTGTGCCCTTGGTGCGACTCGTCGAGACGAAATTATCGTTCGTTATCTTTATATTGTTGATCGACGATGTCTGCGAACAACAACTAATATACACTTTGTGTTACAATAGGTTCAATGGTAGAATATGAGAAAGGTGAGTAAAATACAGAGAGGGAAGAAGATCATGCTCTATCTATGGTATATTCACCAGGTTCGAAGTGACCTTGCTGCCGTGTAAGTAATCATTATCACCTCCACTGCCGAAGAAATAATTTTTGTAATTTTTACATCTTTCGATATCTCTTGTCCGATTCAATTCTAGGATCCATACGGAAGTCTCGTCGAATTCGTCAGGATGCGTGGTGAGCTTGAAGAATCCACTGCTGAGATTTCTCGTTCGAGAATCATCGAGCGGACGAAAATTGGTTCTCGTCGTGACGGAACAATCATCGACGACGGTGACGGTTTCGAGCCTCGACGAGCTACGCCTCTCGCTGTCGAAGTCAACATCGACATTGAGCAGATCGACTATTTTCTTGATCATTCGTAACGAGCGCTCGGATTTCTCGACGCACGAGGAAATCTTAACACCCGTATGATCGAACTCGAGGAGAAACTTTTCGTTCGTTATCGTTACCGGGTTCGAGATGTCGTCGTCCGACGAAAAAATCATCGTCGACGAATATCTCGCAAATTGTTGTTCGTGCGTTATCTTAGTGTCTTGAAACAACATCAGAAACTAATTGGGTCAGGAGTGCACGACATTACAGCCTCGAGATGATAACTCGTAATGATCTCCGGTGAGTTTAGGATTGTTGCGCTTGAATTTATCGCAACGTGAAAGAAAAATGTTGGCTTGTAGTCGAGACATCTCGGTAGTACGACGAGATCGACCGTTGGAAAAATTGAACACGAAACGCACACGATTACACTTTCTGCGGTTATTCAATCGAGTATTTACATTACGTAGATTTAGCTTTGTTAACGTAAATGTGTACATGGACCGACTATATGAGCTAGCTCTAGGTACCTCAACTTCGCTTTTATAAAGGCCCTGGTATAGGTCTAAATAAACCCTTGCCTGCTACCGCCTCGTCGGTTTCTGCAAATCGTCACTTGAAGTAATTTATTTAATAAAACTTCAGTTACATTTACAATTGTATATAAAGGACATATACATGTACATGCGTACACACATCGCTCTTCTCTATTACAGCCATTACTCAATTCTCCACTTTAAATAATCACGTTCGCCCTCTACTAGTTTCAAATATATATGATTTATTATCGTCATGGAAAGCTCACAAGTGTAAGCTGCTTATGTTTGTAAATCTACTATTTAAAAAAGTTATACAAAATAGTGCATAAACTGATATATTTTTATTTTTATACGCTGTGTTAGCATCTGCACTTGTTACAATTTATCATCGTTGACATTGACGCCTATGATCAACCCTGATTATTTTTATTATAGCCCGGAGTGATAAAGTCATATCAACAATTGCAATGTGTAACGTCATTTGATATTGCTGATCACATGACGAAACGCTAGCAAATTATAAATTTACTCGGATTATGCGGAGAGGGTCAGAACAACGTCGAGTCTTTAACGACCAAGACGTCTGATCAACTGTCCGCTAAATCCTCGATTCAAACTGCTGTACTGGCTCATTCCGTATCTAGGTAACTTTTTGATTATCATCTATATTCTAAAATATTAGAAACATTTATATTTATGGAATTATATAATTTCTTTTCAGTCGCGTTCAATGCGACTGGTTCCGAGAATTGGACCCATGGACCCGAGTATTTGTTCTCTGCCGATATGGAGGCGGGCATGCAGCTTGAGAACAATGTTACGATGATGACGAACTACGTACTTGGTTTCTCTTGTAGACCACTGAACGAGAGCTCCATTCGCTGCCATGGCGAAACGTTTGAAATTAAAGATTCCGAAATCCATGGAGAAGACACCGATCATGAGATAAAAGAGGTTCACCGAGATTCCAATGTTTCTAATTGGAACTTTGAAGTTCAATTTGATAGAAACGGTCTCCATTCAATTGCGTTCCCGGATACCGTAGCAGAATTTCGTCGCAGCATAATTCGAGCGATCTTTGATGTTATAAATATTGGGTCAGATTTCGTGAGTGAAGTAAAACCCGGAATAACTTTACTTTCTAACGATGTATCGTCAATCGGCGTCTGCGAAGCGAAGCTCCACGTAGACAGGAATCCTAGTGAAGTGGAAACTCCATCACCGCGCGTTGATCTCTACATGGACGTACCATCATTTACGGCGAGGTCGGAAAATGAGACGCTCGTCATCGGCAAGGAAACAAATCCAAATAATTGTTCGGTTAAAAAACCCTATTTCTTCAGCAATCATCCACGTCACGACGAAAACATGGATTATCATGTTGTAAGTATTATTAAGTTTCGTAAACAATTTGATATATTTTACCATCAAACCTTTATATTCGAAGAATTATTCGCCATAAATTATTTCTTTCCCGACTCTAGACGGTATTGGAGACTGCAATATTGTTCGGCAGACATTACTTCGGCGGAGCAATATCAAAACTAGGAACATTGACGATGAAACATGCAGATCCAGATAATTCTGGCACTCCACGATTAATGAGCGGTTTCGTCAAGGAAATAACACGTATTAGACTCGAAGCGATCCGAGGAGCGCCAGAAAAACTTTGAAATACAGTTATTTTGTATGATATTGTAACCATAATACATGATCACGATCAGCCATAAATTCAATTCTCTTGTCTATGGAAATATAAGAAGAAAATGTATGTTTTATATGAATTATTAGAATACGTAAGATACTCAAAAAGATTAAACAAACGACAGTCAAACCTGGTAGGGAAAAGAAAAATATCAATTTTTATTCTTACAACGTTCAAAATTACGCTACAATTCCCGCGTTTATGGCGACTTTTCTATGCGCATGCGCGCTATTATTGTAACGCGTCGTTCGACTCCCGTAGTAATTCAGTCGTTTGGACGTCCAGCGTGGGTTTGAGTTGGTGCGCGTTTTCTAGTGAACCCTCGTACACGATTTTCCAACTTGTTTATTGTTTTCTATTAATTTGCTTACCCGTAATCATGCCCTGTATATGCGAACATTGTTGTGACATTATTATAACCATTAATTCTCATAAGTTTGTTACATCGTCGATCGGTCCCATTTGCGAACGAATGTCAAAACCTCGAAGTCACGTGACGAGCCGGCATCGGGCACGTTTAGTTTGTTTACCATCGCATAGCATTCTACATCATTTAACAACACGCACCGCAGATGGAAAACAACTCATTGGGATGCAATTCGTTCTTTGTGTCTTTCGTACGGATTTTCTCCAAGCAAGTACTCCGCAGCACTGAAGCTGTGAAAAACTCGAGTTCCACCTCTGCCGAAGGGCATAGGAGCAGGAATCTTTTGTAGAGGTTCACGTGCTGGCACAATATCTTCTAGGCGCAAAGTTATTGTTTCTCTCGCATTCACGGTCCAGTCTTTCGAATCCGATTTCGTGAGTATTGCTTCACTCTCCGCGTAACAAGTAAAATCATTCTTTGTTATTGTCATATGATTTTTCCATGACTTCTACAAACATACAATAAATCGAAATTTATAAAAAAGATAGTCTCATCGCGTAAAGAGTAAACAAAGAAAAGTAATACGTACGGTAATAATTTCAGTTCCATCTTCGTACGGATTCAAGACTATACCAGCAGAGCAGCTTGAAGCTGCTCGCGATTTGTGTATTTCTATTCCCTGTCCATTTGCAAATGTTGTATTAGGCTTTATGATAATATTCCAAGCATTTTTTTCATTCCGTGGGTTAACACCATCTTCAAGTTTTATCGGCGTTGAGCGATATGCCGTTCTGCACATATTTCCCATTGTCGAATTTTCTATAATCTCCAATTTGTTCTGTGGTATTTTCTTCAGATACAGTGTGTCCATCAACGATCTTAAAACGTCTAGACGCGAAGCGGTTATCGACGATGTGGCGATGTATGTATCATTTACGTCGCTACGATCAAGATCGACGTTGTACTCGAAACTATGATCAACGTTTCCTGGATATTGGGCCTGGATTTGTTTCGAATCGTTCAGTCTGCGATGGGTTCCATCAGGTTCTAGTAAGCTTATGATTATCCTGGGCTCGTATAGAAAACAGCTAACCATAGTAAGATTCTTTGGTCGACACTTGAGTTTCGTTGTTGTATTGTAGATATACAGATTTCCTGTACCATCGAGGCTGGGAATGTTGCCATCGATTCTTGCATCGTAGATCACTTCAGGACCATATGTCCAATCACTGGGATTCCTTTGCACGATAGCGACTTGAATGAAAAGAGGTGAGAATTAAGAAACGCATAACTTTTCCTCGTAACTTCAGTAATATTTGTAAACTCGTCTCAATAAGAAAAATTTTATGACAGAAATCTTCGAAGAATATCGCTGATAAGTAGACAAAATTTGGATCGAAGATAAATTTATTTATTCTTACGGAGAAAAACCGGTAGAAGAGTAACGTCAATTGTGACCATGTTGCTGTTTTGTAAGTTCGACTGTCTATGGCGCAAGCCAACCATGTCGTTATATTTATAAGGGCCTCGTCTCTCAATTTTTTTATTTTTTATTACAAGCTAGGAGGTGCGTCACGTAGGGCCAATTCGGTCGTTGTCGAACAATGTTACTAAATTATTCGCAATGACCCTGGGATAAATCATAGCCACACGAGTGACGCACTTGCCTCGATTATCCTCGTAATTGATTTTCCAGTGGACCAATTGGCATAACGTGTCATCGCAATGTACA
This sequence comes from Netelia virgata, assembly GCA_951802705.1. Lineage (NCBI taxonomy): Eukaryota > Metazoa > Arthropoda > Insecta > Hymenoptera > Ichneumonidae > Netelia > Netelia virgata. Next base: position 51,149,248 of record OX637863.1, read on the forward strand.
CGTTGCTTACAAACACAATTTAATTCTTTGGCCAATAACAAAAGACTTTTGTATTTTTTTTTAAACATTTATATGATTTTTATAAAGTGAAAGTTCGCTCTTAAAATTCGCCCGTTTCATTGGGAGAATTATTATTGCTGGTATTATCCTTTTCTTCGTTTTTCTTCATATTGTCATCGATATTATGATCGTAGGTTTTACTCGTTGGATTAAAACTACCCAGGAACGGCAATTCGATACTGATAGGATCGTGAATAGGAAGGATCGGTGTGTCGACGACGTCGATCGAGTGTAAAGTCAGTATAGTGAGAAGGCTTAGCATAGTCGTATTTCCATCTGGCTGTTCGATATTCTTCATGGCAATGTCCTCGATCGTGTACGACAAAACAACCTCGTGATTCGTGATTATTCGACTGACCGATGATTTCTGCCAACAAAAAGCATCGAATCGTGCCATTCCTTCATTTTTTTTTCTCTTATTTGTAAACTTTCATATTTTGTCTACTAACAATATCGTAATGAACGGAAGTCATCATAGGATGATCGAAAAAACGATCGAAAATCAATAGACCGGGTACAGCGTTGCAGGTGTTCAAATTTCTCATTTTCTTGATACTCAGTATCTCGCTAAGGCTTTTCTCACTCTCGTTCATGGTCTTGTTGGCACTTTCTTTAGAACATAGGACGGTTTTACCATCACGAACATTCTCCAGTTTTGATTTCTTAATTTTCTGGCGAATGACCGTAACGAGTGACTCGCATTTTCCATAAACCGATTCCTCGTTCATCGAGTAAACGCCCGTAGACTCATTCTGCATATCTACACCCGCTACAAGGTGTCCGGCCATTAGTCTGTAAAAGCTCAATTGTTTCAACGAACTTAGGGACGAGACAATCAGTCTCTCGATTCTCCCTCCGTGAAATTCAAACTCAAATTGTCCGATGTAAGAATTGTCGGCTCTAAAATGTTCATGGTCGCAGAGTCTGCTCGATTTAGGACACGTTGATTCATGATAGTTCGTTTGATACTGGGGCTCCACGAGACGACACGATACTACGTTATCCGTTCGTGTACGACACTTGAGCTTTATCGTAAAAATTGATACTTTTGTGGAATCCCTCACGTTGGTCTCGACGTTGTAAGTGAATTCGACATTGTCGCAAGAACTCTGAGAATTGTTTACTTGCGAAAGTACAACCATTGGATACAACGAGAGAATTATTTCTGAAAAGAAATGGGACGATATGCGAGAAAAATGTTCCAATTTTATTCGATAAAGAAAAGTTATTAATTATCAATTGAAAAAATTCGGTCTTATCCGAGATAATATTTTATAATCCATTCTCACGGTGTGAAAACAAAAATGAGGTAATAACGACACGAAATTCGCTACGTACTTAAAAGAATCGCGATTACACCTCGGTTGTTCATATCTGCGCACTTGCTTCGACTGGATTGAAGCTTTGCATCTCCTCCATTCATGTTTTATAGGATAATCGACAATTGGTACTAGGCTCGATGGGTCTCGGTAACGACGAACTTAATCAGACCTAAAAGCCCCTGGGATCATGCATGTAGAATACATTCGATGCATTTGTAGAAGAAATGTAGTCGAAGTAATTGCGTTCGAAACTTCTATAGGTATCGCGTTTATTTATATGACACACTCGACTCTCGTACACCGAAAACAAAAATGCGTCATTATTTACATTATCGCTATAAATTAATTCTTCTTTTTATTACTCTCGATTTAATAATTTCGCAAGATTTTTCCAAAGTTTATTCCACAAAGCATTTCAACCGCTCTTGATCGTTTACGTGCTATCAACGTTGTCTTATCGTTCACAGAAAGGCAAAATAATCGATACATAAATCGTCGTAATTTGTACACAATTGATCGTTAATTCTTTGATCTTTAGGTGAAATCATTTTTCTCCTCGGAGCTATAATCTTCCTCGGAACTGTCGTGAAGCCATCTGGTAGGAAAGATACTCGCTGTCGCAGAATCAGGAATAGTTGGTAATGGACCACTCGCTGGAACGATCCCGTCCAGACGCAGAGTTATTCTTTCCGCGAGTGTAAACGCCTTATTGTCATCGCTCGTCGTATTCGTAAGCCTGATCTGTACTAGGTTCTCCGTTCGTGAGGTAAAACTTCCTTCTTTTATGATCATGCCGCTAATCGATTTTTTCTGAAAATATAGAGCAAGCCCAAAATCTTGATTTTCGCTCGAGCTGGAGAAAAATAATTCTTTTTTCCTTGTAAATAAAAATAAATAAGAGTAACGGTAACTCACGACATTCGTGTCGACACTCTTCGATTCCTCGTTCTTATATCCCTCTTCACTGCCGAAGAAATAATTGACGCGATATACGCATTTGTCGAGATTTCGCGTTCTTACTATTTCCTTCGTCGTTCCTTTGGGAATTCTTGTGTCAGGTACGATTATAATTTCGTACGGGTTCCTAGTTCTTTTTCCGTCTTCCTTCGTGTCCTTCGACGACACGGCGTAATTCGTTTTGCACGTACCGGTCGTAAAATTTTCCATGTGTGAAAATTCATTCTTTTCCAGGATGGAAAAATTCACACCGATGTTCAATTGTGCGACTATCGCTCTGGTCATATCGAGATGGGTCGGATTTATCGAGGACGACACGATTAATTCACTGAGACCGTCGGAATCGTATTTCAATTCGAACGGTTTATTGCAAAAACCCGCCTCCGTCAGGTCCGTGTCACCAACTTTCGTTTCACAACTCAGAAGGAAACGCGACTTCGGACGACAATGAAGCTTCAGCGTTGCGCTGATCAAAAATGCGGTATCCGGTGATGGTTCAAGCTGGTAAGATCTGGCATCGATTCTAACGTCGTAGATCGCTTCCGGTCCATATCTCCAATCGTGCTCGTTTACCCCTATACTGGCCGCTGCGAGATAGAAAAATAACAATTACGATGGTAACGAAATAATTACAAACTCGTGACGAAAATAATATTTGCGTAATAAAGAAACGTATTTACCTAGAAAGAACGGTATTAGATTTACGATCATCTTGTCGCGAGTACGTTCGTCGTTTTGGAATACTTTTCAGTACCGTAGCCGCTTTTATAAGATCCAATGGTTTATTAGCGAGATGTAATTCGATCAAGCCTACTCCCTACTACCGTTGACGAGTTATTGCGTAGAACAATTCGTCACGAAGGTTCGGTCATAGTCTCGTGCACTGTACTTCTCGTGCTTAACATTCGCTGGACCGGCTGTAATTGTCAATTATAATGTTCTGACAAATCGGGCCATTATGCATTTGGTGGTCTCAAGAAAAGACGATTATCTCTGCGTATGTGTTGCAACGCTCGCGATGATTTTCAAGGAACGAGCACATTGGGTTTACACAATGTCGATGTCTCGGTCGTTGGACTTGGCACGGTTTTTCATTTTATAGAAATTATCCGAGGAAAAAAACTTTTCTCACAGCAATCTCTTAAACATTCGTTTATTTAGCGATACAAATAATCCGTTTATAATTCGATCGCTTTTGATCGCATACGCGCTGCCAACGTTGTTCCGTCGTTCACAGAAAAGTAAAATAATCGATACATAAATCGTCATAATTTGTAGAGAATTAATTGTTAATTCCTTGATCTTCAGTTAAAATCATTTTTCTCCTCGGAACTATAGTCTTCCTCAAAAGTGTTGTGAGACCATCCGATAGGAAAGATACTCGCTGTCGTAGAATCAGGAATAATTGGGAATGGACCACTCGCTGGAGTGATTCCTTCCAGACTCAGCGTTATTCTTTCCTCGAGCATAAACATGGTGCCCTTATCGTATCTGGTCGTGGTATTCATAATCTGAATTTGTACCACATTCTCGGTTCTTGAGATAAAACTTCCTTCTTTTATGATCATGTCGCTAATCGATGATTTCTGAAAATACAGAGCAAGCCCAACAAATTTATTCTCGCCCAAGCTCGACGAAAATAATTCTTTTTCTTTGTAAAGAACGATAAACGAGAGTAACGGTAACTCACGGTTTTGCTTTCGACTTTCCTCGGTTGGTCGCTTTCATATCCCTCTTGACTGCCGAAGAAATATTCAACGCGATATACGCAATTGTCGAGATTTCGCGTTCTTACTATTTCCTTCGTCGTTCCTTTGGGAATTCTCGTGTCAGGTAGTATTATAATTTCGTACCGGTTCTTAGTTGTTTTTCCGTCTTCCTTCGTGTCCTTCGTCTCCTTCGATGATACGACGTAATTCGTTTTACACGTACCGGTCGTGAAATTTTCCATCTGTGAAAATTCATTCTTTTGCAGGACGGAAAAATGCCCACCGATGTTCAATTGTGCGACTATCGCTCTGGTTATGTCGAGATACATCGGACGTATCGAGGATGGAACTATCAATTCACTGAGACCGTCGGAATCGTATTTCAATTCGAACGGATTATTGCAAAAATCCGGGGCCATCAGGCCCCAGTCACTGTTTCTCGTTTCACAACTCAGAAGCAAACGCGACTTTGGACGACAATGAAGCTTCATCGATATGTTGAACAACATTGCGTTATCCGGTGATTGTCCAAGTTTGTAAGATTTGGCATCGAGTTTAACGTCGTAGATCGCTTCCGGCCCATTTCTCCATTCATGCTCGTTTACTCCTATACTGGCGGCTGCGAAATAAAAACAACAATCACGATGGTAACGAGATAATTACAAACTCGTGACGAAAATAATATTTGCGACAATGAATTCATTTTATAGGAATAGCGTTCGAGTATCCGAAACCTATTTACCCAGGAATAACGGTATTAGATTTACGATCATCTTGTCGCGAGTACGTTCGTTGTTTTGGATTACTTTTCAGTATCGTAGCCGCTTTTATAAGATCCTACGATTTATTAGCGAGATGTAATTCAATAAAGCCTACTCCCTACTACCGTTGACGAATTATTACGTAGAAGAATTCGTCACGAAGGTTCGGTCATAGTCTTGTACACTGTACTTCTCGTGGTTAACATTCGCTTGACCGGCTGTAATTGTCAATTATAATATTCTGACAAATCGAGCCATTATGTATTTGATGGTCTCTAGAAAAGACGATTATCTCGGCATACGTGCTGCAACGCTCGCGATGATTTTCGAGGAATGGGAACATTGCGTTTTGACAATGTCGATGTCTCGGTCGCTGGACTTGGCACGGTTTTTCAGTTTGTAGAAATTATTTGAGGAAACAAACTTTTCTCTCAACGTTCTCTTAAACATTCGTTTATTTCGCGATGCAAATAATTCGGGTAACACAAGTATTACATTTCAGAATTATAGTGAGAGTTGTCATTATCATTATACACGTGTATTATTTCATGATCTGAGTTTTCATTTTTATATTCTGGTCGTTGATGGTTTCATAGTCTGATCATCGTAACAATCGATAACACGATATGGAACAAATTACATAAAATTATAGTACAAGCAGGGGGTGTAACGAGAATAGAAAAAAATACATTTTCATTATTATTCCTATCGTTTCAGGAGGGAAACTGGACATGCGCATTTCGTTCACTGAACATAAGGACTTCCAGGTCTGTTGGCTATAAGTTCCATGTTGACTGAATTTTTCAATCTCATGAATTTCTCTTCAGCCGGTAAAACGGTTTCGAGCTTGAGCATCATATGATCGAGAACATCTCCCTGACGTCTTCGATCCTCACCGAATAATTCGACATTGTTCACTGTCTCAGCCATAAGTTCGTTTTTCGATATGAATATTCGACTGGTCGATGATTTCTGAAATTCAACAAAAACAAAATCTTCGTCAAACCATCCTCGATTACAAAATCGATGATTAATTACAACAAAAACAAATATATCGTACGAGTTTCGTATAAACATCACGGAGTACAAGACCGAAGATGTAACGACTGCCAAAGAAATAATCCGTGCCAACGAGACAATCACACACGTCTCTCTGTTTCAGGATCTCGATGGATTCGTCGTGAAATTGTCCAAGATTGGAAAGTGCGAATAGCTCGAAGCCACGATCTACCAAATTATTCGTTTCGTTGAGAGGTCTTCTGACAATCGTGTAATCGACCTCGCACTCGCCGATCGTGGAATTTTCCAATCTACGAAAATTCGCCGTGTATTCATCGGCGATGCTCGCACCGATGTTCAACTGATTGCTGATGAGACGAGTCATATCGAGACACCAACCGGCCAAAGGTGGATCCGTCTTCTCGATCACGTAACTATCGATTCCCTTCTCGTTAAATCTTATCTCGAACATTTTCCTCATGACACCCGCCGTTTTGAACTCCTCGCTTTCCTCGATCGCCTCGGCGTCGTAAGCGCTTGGCTTCGTTCGCGCAATCTTCGTGTCCTCGAAACGACAGATGAGCGTGTCGTTCATGCGCGGCTGACATCTCAGCTTAAAAATCAATTTGTTACCCATCAATGTTCCTTTATCGATTTCCAGATCCGTGATCATCTTCACGTGACCGGAAAACGTATATTCGGGACCGTGCTTCCATGTAACGTTGTCGTACGGAGCCGAAACCGCTGACGAAAGAGAAAAAAACAATTGTAATATTTCCGGCGGGACGAATTCTTTTATTTTTACAACAATGAGACGTAAGTTCGAACAATCGCTGATTTTAAAGACAATCATTATTTATTTTAAATATACTTTTTTTTTTATTGAAATGTATTTTTATTTGAAAGGGTTTTAAAATCACGTAATGACCATGTATCCCGGATGTGATGATTTATCTACGTTTCAACGAACCGGCGAAAAATGGTAGAAGCAGATACAACATGTTGTCCCTTCGTTGACCAAGAGCGATACAAAGTCACTTGCGTTTTACGATCCTCCTTTTATATAATCGAGAGCAATTTGCTCCCGAGAATTGACCTCATAAAGCACGAGATAGGATCCTGCATGTTTGATAGAGTGAGTAAAGAGATATATAAATAGGTCCGTTGCGTTTAATTGAGAATGTAACAATTAACCGAGACAACTTCGTCGAAATAACGTATGAATATTTCATATTTGCATCGAACGAACCGAGTCGGTACGAATTTCTCGACTTTAAGTCGAGACTGAATCATTTTTGTATATCTACTTATGAGCAACTTTAATATCGACAACCTTGAAGGCGTATTAATTGAGATTATCTTCCTCTTTTTTTTTCTTGCGTGCCGTTTGTTCGTGATTGAGACGAAACGATCGAGGTCGTTAGAAGCGCGTTTGCAATCGTCTTGGAAAATTAATTCGCGATGACAGATTCGAAGGAAAAGTGGGAAGCATAACTCGGGATTCACGGAACGATTATACCGAGAAACTTAATTCGTTCGATTCAAACGATGAACATTAGTACGATATCGACTTCGAAAAAAAATATCATTGATTGATTTATTTATTTAAAAGAATTAAACGGAGGCTTGTAAGAAATTCCAAGTGGAAATTGAAAAAAAAACAAACACGTTACAAGTTCACGGTCGATTACTTAACGCCGCTAGTATAAAATTACTCGCGAACGAGCTCGGAGCTCTGGGAAAACAACGCGGCGAAAGAAACCAGAGTCGTGCCGAATCTTCGTTAGGTACAATCTCCCGAGACCTTCGCGGGACTAGCGTTTATCTCCTCGCGAAGTAGCATAACACTGTAATTTTGCTATTAGAGCAATCATCCTCCATAATGATCTTGTTTCGGGCTGTGCAAATGAGATGACGTCAGCGCGCGTTAATAATCCTTCCCTGCAAATCAACGGGTCGATTCTTTGTTCCTAGCATATTTTTTCTCGACTAAATAAAATGGGAAATGCGCAGCAAATTAGTATTTTTGTCAAAAAGACCAGAGTCGCATTTCTTAAAAGTGAAAATTGATTACATTCGTAGTAGGAGAAATATTTACATAATATTTATTTTCCAGAACTTTCGTTAGTCACGATATTTGTTTTTTTTTAGCGAAAGGAAGTTCTTGTCGTATCAAACATTATGGTTTTTGATTAAACAACGAGGATATTGCGGTCCACTATCGTCGGACTTAAAACGATAAAAGACGTTCGACGGTTTTCGCGTGACGTTGAAAGGGGAATCTCCAACCTCGCTCTTACCAGTATATTTTTATTGCAGAGTGGCCAAGAATCCTACGCGTCACTGATTCTCATTATCTCGGACAAAAACGTCGAGCCTTCATCGTGAAGCAATCGATGAGCCATCGGAACTCACCACTTGACAAAACAAAGTACCCAAGTTATTTTTCCATCGAACTCGATCGAAGAGCATTTTCCAAATAACAACGTCGAATATTTCTAATATTTTTTCCTTATTTGAGGGGCGTGACGATTGTTACGAGTTAAAATTGTTGGCGATAAATTTTTCGTGACTTCGGTGTTTGTCTTTAAAAAAGCGATGATGAACTTTCCGCTTTACCGTGAAAAGAGAAAATAACACAAAAGCTATATATCAATCGGCTGTTCCGTTATTGACGCTAGGTAACGAAAAGTATAACGTCAGTCTGCCTTTCGTTTTTTAACTCATTGTCTCATGGGGAATACCCGCATCGTCTTCTCCATCGCTGACGTTTCTCCGTCGTACTGATAACGTCGCAATTTTCGTCATCGATACTCAATTCACCTTTTTTCGTTTTCTAGAAATTCCCTTGAAACGTAACTTGCACGATCGAAGCATCGAATAAATTTATCAATGATAACATACACATACATTATCAACTCGACGATATATAAACGTCGCAGACGAGTTCCTCGGGCGGCTCGTAAAAATTTCATCAAAAGAAAAAAAAACATTGAAATTCCGTCCAATCAAGTTTTAAAAGCATAATAATAATTCGAGCGAACGTCGGAGGAGAGAAAAAAAGGTCGAACGGTAAAGTCTGGTTTTCCACATGGCGAACCCTAATTAGCAACATTATCTCGTGAACACGAGAAGCCCGACCACTGATATTGTATTATACTCCACCTCGATACAACCTATGCTCTTCATTATGCTAACGTTTTATAATTTATATTCTTAGAGTTTGAACACTGTATCGAGCAAAAGAAAAACGCAGCTTGTTTTTGTGGCACAGTAATTTAGAAAACAATACGCAAGCTGTAATAATTCTTGTTCTCACAATTTCGGAATTTCCAAGTATATATTGACACGTTTACAAAAATTCAAGGTTTCGACGTTATCACGATACGAAGAAAAAGAAACCGAGACGGTATAATCGCGAGAACGATATTTTCTTATTCGTTTGTGCGTAATACAATTTCTTACGCCGTTGCTCGGAAGCAATAGCGAATTTGTTCAATATTATGTCACTTCCTATTACTATTATCATTATTATTGTTCGTGTGTTTTTTGTTGACAGGGCACGTTTCAAATGGTCCGGAACAGTTTGCAATTTCTCAAGAGACAACTTTCTATCTATACATAGATCATGTAGATAAAAAAGATGATTTACAACTTCTAAGGATCGTCATTCATTTTCGGACTATCAAGGTCTTTCTGTTTCCGGTACGACTACATACGTAAGTGTGTCATATCGTTTTGACAACATTGATCAATGATCGAAAAGAAGAGGAAAAAAAACAGCAGTGAATGCTATTGACATTAACGATGAATGATAATCGAGCGCGTAAGGCCTTTTTTATTTTTTACCGTTACCATTATGATTATGGGATACTCCCTCGACTACGTAGTAGATGAAGTTCCCCATGATACGAGTCTCGATATGTTTGATTCTCTGGTGGTGGGGCTGGAAACGAAACCGTGGAGGAAGAATATCTTGCTCGGTCGCGATCCGACTATATAGTTGAAAGTCCCAGCGCCAAAGAGCACACAACGCTACGACTCTTCAGTCAGAACGGTCCTGAAGTTATTTTTTCGCATTTCTATTGTGAGCCGAAGACGCGATTTTACGAGTCAGTGAAATTTTGTGAAAGCTTAAACGAGGGCAAAAAAACATTGTCGAATATGGTGAGCGCTACATATCGAAAATTTGGAAACGGGAATTAATATTTTAGATCAAAAGCAACTCGATTCGTTTTAATTACTACGGATATTTGTCAAACAATTATAATTCCTCGTAATTATTTTGTTTAGTCGTCGATGAAATTTGGAATCGAAGTAAAATAGAATTGATCGCTCGATACATTTCTGAGAATTGTTTCTAATTAAAAAATTATTCTTTCAGATTAAATACGTGATCGTTATGGCAGGAATGGTTGTCCTCACCGCGGCACAGCGACCTCCTTACGCCGGTAGACCGAGCCAGTCGTATCTTGAGGTTCTACCGCAGTATCTTCCAGCAACTGAGCAAAGCACTCCAGGTGCACAGCCAGAAATTAAGACACGACTAGGGGAAGAGGCCGACTCGACCTCGACAAAGAATAACACCCCTTACGATCCATACAACGATCCGGATGAGTTGGCCAAAATCGCCACATGGCCGAGGGAAAAGCAGCCATTCTGGTACTTGAATCGAAAATGGATCAGTGATCGCCAAAAGTCACAACCCAATAGGAGACCCGAAACCAACAACGTTGTCCCATCGGTCATCACACGTGGATCGTTCGCTGGACAATGGAAATAGAAGTGTTTTACTTTTCATTTAATTTATAACAATATTTCGAAAACTCGCTTACCTCACACGAGTATTATACCACGTTCCTTGGAACGAAATGTTCGTACTTAAAAAATAATAACGGCAACAAAAACATGCCACGTACTTCTATAATGATATGCATTTTTGTACTTTGTATATCGTGTATATGTAGATATTCTATATATAGTTATACAACTTACAATTATGTGAACTAGTCAGGTGTAACGAAAGTGCTTATTTACTTAATATTTCCCGAACGAAAACGTTATTGTTCATCATGGCTCGAGCCAAATGTCTCGATATCGTTATAGTGATATATAAAAATATTTAAACAAATGTGCTTACGAGTTTTATGAATCACTTAAAGTATCACCGTTCTTAGGAGAACAAGCAAAGTCTCCATACAATTGGAAATAAAAGTTGAGGACATTTTCGTGCTTCAACTGTTTCGTTCAAGTATTCAAATATTTATGATTCTAATAACGAATTTTTCGTATCATTTTCTTAAAAATAGAAATAGATAAAATGGGCTTCGTTGGTAATTCGGAAGCAAGGTTGTTTTACTTGTCTGATTTATTGCAACTTTGATAAGAAATTTATAATCGTTACGAAAATGTGAAATGAATCATCCTCCGTAGTTTGTACAGAGCGCAACTTGTGGTAACACCCACCAAAACATGTGGCTTCCCTGTAACAATAATATGCGTCATCCGATGTTGAGGAAATCACCTTTAAGCTAGGATTGAATCCGTACGCTTTAAGTCGGTTGAAACGGCGCGTCGTGGCTGCGCACAAACAAAATACTATACCCATCGTGCATTTCGCGAATTCGTGCTCCCTACGTCACGGATCTTTCCCTCTCTGTCTCACTTCAGCTAAAATTCAATCGAAGAGCCTACCAACCTACCACGAAGAACACAACCGAACACGCAAGTGTCGGAGGTGGATCTCTATATTCTCCCGTTCGTTCTGCCAAGAGACAACGCGTGTTGCCCTCGCTCAATGATGTCTGCTCGTCGCACTTTTTCATCGATATCCTTCTAGGGCACGCTGAACCGTCTCTTGCAGAAAAGGGTGGAGCTCGAAGGGTTCTCAGGACTATGTACAACTTATACGTCTTTTTCGTGTCAAACTGGTAATAATGTAGAAAAACTCAATGATACGAGAGACGAAGTTTATTCTCTTTACCGAATAGTCGGTGCCTTTAGCTCATTTGCATCTAATATATGTTGGAAAAAAATTGATAGAAACGATAGTTTTCTCTACTCAACTTATCCCCTACAATGTGATTTGTGAACGATTGAATAGAACAAAATCTCAGTTTTTTAATGATAAATCATTTTATTACATTTTTGCATATTTTCGTAATACAAAATTCTCATATACCTATACTGGGGAAGGGGTTGAAATTAATGTATCCAGTTCAACATTTGTTGTTTTGGTCAAATCCCTTCGAGCGAGCCCGGCAAGAGTCGTTCTGCTCGCAAAATCATCGAAAAAATATATCGCTCGGAAACGCGCGAGGGTTTTAGTCCTTATTCGAGAGAAGAGAGGAAACATCGAGGAGTGTCTCCTCTCTGGGCAGTGTCCACCTCGTGGGCCTCGATGGCTTCCACTAAACTGACAAAACACGTCAATAATAATAATAATCATTGAAAAAACAAAAATATATAATCGCAAACAACGCAAAGCACGTCTCGCGCTTGCTGCAAATCTAACACGGTATACATTTTACTACCTATCCTTCTCATCTCATTCACTTCTCGTTACGCGCACCGTGTGGCAATGTCGGGGAGTGACAGCCCAACATTTTTTCACGGTCAGCCGTGGTCCAGCTGGATCGAGAGAATTGGAAGGGACAAGCCTCTGAGTAAGTGCGAGGAAATTCTGTACATACAATCCACAACGCCAGTCGTGATTTTCATAATTTCGTAGATTCGTTTTAATGTGCGATTAACCTGAGCGTCCAGCCAGCGAACATAACCTCACAAACGGCGCGAGTGAGACGGAGATAGGCCTTCTTTGTCCACTCGTCTGACTCGAGCGCTTGGTACACCTTTCGCAGAGCTCTTGTATTTGACACTTTGCTGAACATCGCGATGACAATTTGTATCTGTATTATGCGAAATTGTTGATCGATTATCAAGAATCTTGTATATTGTGCTTTCGAGTCATTTCGTCCCTTCGTTGACCCACCCGATTACATAATTGTACTCAAATTTTGTGTAATGATGCTTCAATTCGATGCTTATTTCATCGTTTCCACAGACTTCACGATAGCTCGTTATAGTTGTACTTGTATTGCTTGTGCAAACCCTTTTTTAGGAAACTCAAGAAAAGATGCAGGAGCAAATTTTTTCTGTATGAAATTTTTAAATGATGTGCGAATGGCATAAAAATGTTATTTTTTCATTATAGGTGATGACGAACCAGAGGCTGAACCTTCAACCTCGGTCACACGACTGTCTTCGGATGGTAATAGATTTATCGTATACCATCTATAAACTAACTTCCTTAATGAGACCGTGAAACTACAAATATTAACCATTTAAAGCTTTATAAGAAACTCTTCTATTTCAGACATTGATCTCTATGGATTTTGTCCTGAGAGGGACACTTTTTATGGTGTTGTATGCGAGATATGCAATGCGATTATCAAACCACAGGCCCTCATACAGCACATGGGTGCGTTGCAAATTTGTAACCATAATAATTTCAATTTGTCTAAACGATCACAATTTTACATAATTCTAAAAAGAGACTATTGTTTTTTTCTTAGAAAGTCGTCATTCTTCCGGCACGGTGAACTTGCCACCTCCATCGACTCCTGTGGTGAAGCCAACAGTAAAAACGCCCTATTGCAAAGTATCGAAGCTGAAAAGAACTCAATCGTCGGGACAGATTCAATCTAGTAGCAAGATTAATCACACATTGACATCATCGTCCTCCTCATCAGCAGCGTCGATTAAACGCAGTGCCGAGCAGGCAAATTTGCAAAGTCTGTCGTCACTGACATCGCCACGATCCCCCCTTGAATCGATAGCGGTTCAATCGTCGAATTCCTCGGTCGTACCATCGAGTCCGGTCAAGAGCCCCGTCAACAGTGGACAACCGCGAAGAAAAAGGCTCAAAGGTGATCGGGGCTTGCTCAAAGATCGGGAATACGATCCCGACAGACATTGCGGGGTATGGAACGAGGAAACTGCGAAACCGTGCACTCGTTCCCTCACCTGCAAAGCTCACACGGTCTCGTTGCGACGGACCGTTGTCGGACGGAGTAAAACCTTCGACAAGCTCCTTGCCGAGCACAGAGCCGCGAAGGAGTTCCCGAATCGAACATCGAAAGTTACATTGACCGGTACGGTGACTGTATCGAATGCCGCCAACTCTGGTCTCGTTAATTCCTTTCTAGCGCCGAGCACACCGATATCGGCTAATGAGTCCGATCCAACGCCTGGCTCACCACCGGTACTCTCATTACCAGACACTTATCCACTGCCGAAGGTGAGAAAAATCGATTGTCGCTTGTTTACGATACGATTTTTCCTCTATCAGAGCCTTTTTCAATTTTGTTTTGTTTTGTCTCTTGTATTGTGCGATAAGAACGATGTTGAACTATCGTATGAACGATTCTTGGTGGACTTGATGAACTTTTGGCTTTTTCATAAGATACATGATTATTTATATCATTATTTCACTAACTCCGTACAGCTTTTCATTTTTTTTTACATCTTTTTTAACCAGCACTTTTACCCTGATTCATTTCTGTACAAAGCTTCGTTACAACGTTTTCAAACATTCGATAATTCAAAAGTAATTATGAGCTGGATACCAAAATGTAAAAAACATGTCCATCTTTTTTAAGTCAGTCCAATGGTAGAAAATATGATGGATGAAATTTGACGCAGGTCTCTGTCGTTAATCAAGTCTATCACAAATATCGTCATAAATATATTTCCATTTGCCTGTTGCCTGCCCGACTATGAGGTTTAAAAAATTCAGCTCGGAGATCAAAACAGACACCGACAATAGAATTTCTATCCCTCAATATAATTCAGTCCAGTCAGTATTTCATAATTCAACGAACAAAGAAAAAAAATAACAACAATTACAACCGAGTTTTTTCTGTTGATACTCTTTTTTTTGTTTTGTTTTGTTATTGCAGGCTGTTGATTTGCTTTATCGGTGTCTGGCCCCGCATGGCTCCGCTAAACCTGTAAGGCATGGTTACTTTTTTAAAAGCCCAATTTTTTTTTTTTTTACCTATTTTGCAACGAATATTTTTCGTTCTCGATCCGAGACCTTCACGATCATTTCGTCTGATCGGTCTAATGTTTCTAGACAAAGCTCGAGGAGGATTTCGTCAACGAAGAACTCAGATTGGAATCGGCATTGGCTAATTCGTCTATGGTTAGCTCTGGAAAGTCAATGCTGGCGCCGATTTCGGTCGTTCTTCCATCCCTCTCGCCGATCACGCCGAGCAACGAACCTGTCGCAACGCTGATACCAGCAACAGTCGCACCGGCTGTACCAGTTATTCCTTCGACGTTGCCGGTGTCTCACACTATCGGTGCGACAGTCCTCGAGGGCAAGACTGCGATCGATGTCGGGACTGCCGAAGCCATGACGCTCTATTCGCCCGTAAGCGTCTATAAGGACGCTAAATCGCAGATTGTTGTTCAGATTCCACGAGGAAACAGTCTGATCCAATCACCGCGAAATTATCAGGCTCAAGCTTCGATGCCGAGCCTAAGCATTTTTGAATCCGTCGACCAAATCGAACAACCTCAACAACACCAACAACAACAACAACAACAGCAGCAACAGCAACAGCAGCAGCAACATTCGAAACAAATGGCAAATGGAAAAAGGCTCAATAATAGTCACAGCGTGCTGCTGAGTCCTCTGAGTCGTCACGCGAAAAGAAGCAAGCATGATTTTCGTCAAGAATTCTCGACCTCGATTCAAGTCGAGGCGACAACGACCTCAACGCCTTATCCTCATTTTGGCGATATAGCCTGGTCAAATTGTCACCCCGAGCCACTGGCTGTCAGCCGATGGCTTCGTATAACATCCAACCGTAAGCAGTACAACTTCAACATTCACTGACACAAAACCCCACCCACTCCAGGCTGAGGACTCTCACGTAAAAACGTAATGTCGCAATGCTCTTTTGTCGCTCTGACACTTTTAATTTGTCGTTGGCATGAAATTATCAATGACGACGACGATGACGATCTCACGATTTTCGTCGTCGTTGTCGTTATCATTTTACTTCTTCATCACAATGCCAAGAGTCCAAAGCCTGTCGAGATGGGTAAATCCAAGAATCGAGATCCACGAGATTCGCAATTATCGCGCAGGGACGCGAAGGAGAAATGTGTTTAGATCTTCTTTCGTTCGAGCTCGCGCTGAGCAAAGTCTGCAACGTTTAATGAACAAATTACGCTCGACTTCTTTTTTTTCGTCTTGTCGTAAGAAGAGAATAATTTAACGATCTTGGAGTTGTTCGCATATTGAACGGTTACGAGATCGTGAATTATTCGGTAGCCTAAATGAATTTTGTGTTGTAAGTAGACCAGGATGATTGAATAGAATTGTAAATAGTGAACCTGGAGTTTCAGAGAAGATCCTCGTGGATTTTTAGTTCTCGTCACAATTAGATTGCTTCGTTTCAATTTGATCCGATAGCGATTCTTCTTCTTTTTTTTTCGTTTGTATATACAAATAATTTTTTGTAGGGACATGGACGACGAACTTGGATATTTTAACTGTAAATAAGCCAACGACTTTAGTATTACGATTGAACTGACACAAGACGGATCGGAATGTTCTATTTTTTTTGTTTCTTAGTCTTTAATTTGATTTACAATTTCGACTATTTCGCGATGAAGATCGCGTTGTTCATACATGTGTATATTTTGTTTTAATCGTTCGAACGGATCTCTCACTTTTTTTCGTATACGAGTAAAGTTTAAGATGATAAATTATTGATATATATATATATATATATTTAAATATATATATCCGTATATTTAATTGTTCGTCAACTTAGATAAAATATTGAACGTAACGTACGGGTATTTTGGACGATTGACGAATTCCCAATTGACGCTTCCATTTGGTACTTTGTCGAGTCACTCGTGTTCGTGTGTGTAGGTGTGTGCGAAAGAAGAACAAAAATCGACAAATTGCATTTAGGACGTAAATCATTTCTCGACATTAAACGGGCATTAAATATCTCGCGAGGCTGGTTTTTCTTTTTTTTTATTAAGCAGGATAAAAGCTTCGAACGATTTTCAGTACGAAAATAAACCGAGGCCGATAAATCTTGAGGAGAATTTATCGCACGTTGAATACGCCAGCTGGGTCTCATCTTTCAGAGAGCGGAAAGCAGAATGAAAAAAAAAATAATAATTATAGTCCGAAAAGAAATAAGCGCTTGCATAAAAGATAAGGAGTGACGATTAATGACTTTGTCAATAGTAAAACGGGGATTGTTCGTACCGCTGAGATTTCAGGTTCTCGGTAAATTGTAAATTATGTGTGAATTCTTCGTTAATATTAATCATTGAAGAAGTCTCGAGAATTTCCGATTAAAGTACCTCGAGGCAAATTCAACAAAAAGGAAAAATTAGCCGGCTTTACAGGAGATTCTCGTACTTCGATATTTCTTCAACTAATGCTCAATCGAAACTTTGAAAGAATGACAAATGGCAATAATGTCGAGAACGAGGTAAGAGCCAATATCGTTGCTTTCGTTCTGCTCGCTTACGTTGCTCCGATTTATATATTTGCATCGTATATGTTCGCAACGAAGCGACAGTCTTTGAGCCACAGTGAGTAGAAAAGAAAACGGAAAAATTAGAAAGGAAACAAACAAAAAAAAAGAAGATTTTTCGCTCGATTTTACGTATTACCGTTGTAACGAGGCGTTAATCGGATTAATCTAAGACTGCTCGGTGCGTGAGTCGCCCGGATGAATTAAGATAATTCACCTGGTGCACGAACGTACGTCTCGTACGCTTAAACATTAAAAGAAAAAAGATGTGAATATGTGTGCGTGCGACTGTCCGTCGCGTGGAGTGAAACGCGAATGGCAACTTTTGAATGTTGAGTAATTATTCTATACAACCTGGGTTTCCAAATACCTCGATACTCTTTGCCTCATTAATCGATCGTGTACACTTTTATCGTGATTGCGAATGAACGATTTTATTTTGCTCCCCACGATTTTGGGGCGAAGCGCCTGTAAAGAAATGAATTTTCTGCTCTTTATCATAGATTGTGATATTTAACTCGTATAAAAATATTAATTTGTAGTTAGGTAGAGTCTCTTGAGCGTAAAATTAAGGCTCGGGAATAATTATGCTGTAAATGTAGAGCATTTTGAGAAGCGAAGAGAAGAGGTGCGATGGAAAAATTGAGAAAATGAAGAAAAATCGATCGTAGGTGAAAATTTAGATGAATAATAATTGAGCGAATTCGATACTTGTTACTATGTAATAACCGTACCGAAATATCGTGCTTCCTGTTTCGTCTCTCGGATCTCAGAGGGTGAGAGGGAAAGAGAAAGAGAGAGAGAGTCCATACGAACATTAAGAAAGAAAAGAAAAACAAGTATTATACGAGTGTGTAATTAACGCAGTTACATTAACTTTACCGATAAAATACTCAGTCAAACATTTTTTTTTCTATTTTTGTTGTTGTTTCAAACAATCTGGCGAGAATTCGCCGGCTATGAATATACGAGCGACACGTACCTATAACGCTACTAGATAAGAGAGATGGAAAAAAGGCGAAAAGGCTCGCGGTAAACATTGCATGTCGAGTTGTTTCAATGTAACGTACTTGAACAAACCTTACTTAATCGAGAGAGTGAGTGAACAATAGGAAATTAATAAACGAAGCTGTCTAAAAAGCGAGAAATGATCGACGAGAGTGTCGAATCGTATAACGCGTGAGTGATTCCAAATAATTGTGTAACTTATATTTAGTGACTATACTTTAACGAGCATAAGGAAAAAAAAGAAAACTAATCAAGTAGACTGACGATTGAAGCGCGAGACGATACAAAATGTAAACGTAAAAGCTCCGCTACAGATACAAACAATTATTCTTTTCCATATTATTTACCGTTGTCTTGGTAGAACGTTAATACGTGTGTGTATTTCGTAGGTACTTGAACGTATTCCTATTATATGTATATATATTTACATATATATATATATATACATATGGGATGGAAAAGTAATGTAAATAGAAATGTCAGGCGTGTGAAAATTGAATGTAAAGTTTTACAGAGACAATTGAAACACCAAGCGAGTCTCTAGCACATGTACGTATGCATAAAAAGCCTCGTATTTGCCACCGCTCTCCCCCGATGACCGATGAGGCATCGGGAAATGTTTCTTTTTTTTAATTCTTTTCGACGTAAGATTCGTGATTTTCGTTTTTATTTTAAAAATTGACCGAGCAACGAGGGGCTGATCGCATTCTTGTGTTTGATTTTAACACAAGCAGGAAAACAACCTTGTGGCATTTAATTTAAATACACATTTTATATTTATTTGTAAAACTTTATTTTTTTGTTTGTTATTCCGTTCCATAAGTGTGACACTTTTTTTCCGTTCATTCGCGATCCTTGATTCAATCCTCCTGTTCCAATGTGTGAAAAATAACGACGGCGAAGAATGCCTAGGCCTCCAGGAGGACTCTAGATAATAAAAGCGTAAGAACTTTTTTGATCGACGAGATAAGAGAATGAAACTGATGAGAAAAAAAATGTTCCTCGAAAAAAAGAAAAAAAGAAAAAAAAATGAAATTCTTTTATAATAGTTCTCGAGTTGCTCGTGGAGACGAGGCTCGAGCTACGTATATACCTACAGTCAATCGAATTTCCCCTGCCGACTAAAACGATTTTTTACATCAGTGCATTTTATATTGCATACCTTAATATTCAATGGTTTTTTACAATATATACATATATATGACATACATATATATCTATGCCATCGAGGAGTTTCGTTTCGTGATAATTGTTACGATCGATTCTTAGAACAAAATTCTTCCACACTGTAAAACGATCGTCCCTTTTTTCACAGCAGATTATTGAATTTTTCTTTCCAAAACACCTTTCAAAATTCTCAAGACAATTCCACTATTAAAAAGTCAGAAATTTATTCCGCCAATTGCGTCTTAAACGTTATTAACTCGTATTTGCGAATATAAAGAGAAACAAAAAAACTTTCGGTCCTTGTCTCCCTAGATGATATATTTAAAAAGAAATAAAAATAAGAATATCTTATCGTCTCACAGCCGTTCGAAAAAAGAGCGAAGTTTGATGAAAAATTTAATCAATGCTTGGAAAAAAAGGTGACAAGTTTATTGTAAATGACAGTAATGTATATTACCGTGTTGTATATCGAATACCTCAGACTCGATCAATATCAGTATATTGTTATACAAGTGATCGTTACATTAGGAATATTGTGCACATAAAGCTTTGAGCTAAAAATAATAATAATAAAAGAAAAGAACAAAATCGGATTTTCAGCGTATATGAGACAGGCCAAAGAATAATCCATCGAGGCATAATCCATTGTTCTTAAAAGAACGAGTTTTTATTGATTTTCTTTCGTTTCTTATTTTTCTTCCATAGGGGAACGAAGGCGAAAGATTCTTTGGGCGAATCGGATCTGTGTCGAGAGAGCCACGGACCCAGATCTTTGGAGAAGAGAGAAACGAGTCCACCCACAAGAAATTCCTTTTGTATCTCGTCGTGTCCATTGAGAAACGAGCCCCCGCGTAAAACGGATTTCTTTCGCGACGTGTTTTGATCTCGTCATAATTGGAAATTCAGGTATATCGTTTATTAAATATCCAAGCTATTACAGCAGCGCTTGTTTTTTTTCTCCATCCCTCGATGCGAAAGCTTTCGAGACTCGATATATATATATATATATATATATATATATATTTGTTTACCTTTTACAAATCTTTCTAATTCAAGCTTTTGTGTCTGGAAATTATCCTTGAGACTTTCAGGGGCCTTTCAGGTTTCGTTTCAAGGACGATGTATCGAGTACAATTGTGAAAATTTCAATGTAAGTACTTATGAACGAAGTTGAGATTCGACCGGAGAAAGAGAAAGAGAGAGAAATACAAGCGAAGTTTAAAATACAAATTGCAAATCCCCACGAGTAACGCCAGCTGGTCCCGTATCTCGCTTTTTAGCAAATGGCCCGATAAGACACTTCGAGAATCATTTCGCTCGTACTATTATTAAATTCAAATGCACTCGAGAGAGTTTATATATATATTTTTTCTATCAAGCGTGGTATATTATTCACCTGAAGACTTAAGCTCGTATGTACTTAACATAAATAATCCCACGCGTGCTCTAAACGACAAGTGTATACTAGAAATAACGTGTCTCTCCTATAATTTACAATTAGAACGACCGGAAGTTGTTCAAGCACAATATATATTTATAATGTAAAACGCCCACTCTTAATTTCACCGATGAATTTTAATTCCTCGATTCGCGTCCAGTAGCGCAAATTCGTTCCGTCATTGTTGCATATTATCTCTCTTTTCCTAAACTCATTGCGACTGCGTGGGCACGCGCGCGCTTTATCATTCCCTGTAGATCGGAGCATCGTGCGTTATTATTCTCGAAACTTTTTCGTTCGAGGTCTCACCTAAACTTTTAAGTCTTCTCTCTTTCCGGACAAAAACCTTCTCGGTGGTTTTTTTTTGCCTCGAAGGGTTAGCTTTTCAAGGGACTCATCAAAATTCCAACCCCCCTCTCTAATTCTCAGAATAATAAACATTCTTTTCACGCTTTCCCTCGAAAAGCGTGAAATTAAGCGTAGATTATTATTTTTCTTTTTTTTTCGTTTTTTTTTCGTGGACGTACGCAAGTAGTATCGAGCGAAGAGTGATACACGCCACAAAAATGCGGTCCTGTGTAGGTAGATCCTAGATCACGGGTCTCGGTAAGGCCAAGAAGAAAAAGGAGCAGAGTCTCACGACTCTCGTTACAAAGATAATTGAATATTGATATTTTCTTCATTAACTCATAGTTTTTTTTTTTTGTTATTCGTCGCTTCGCTTCAAAGTACATAGTCCGAAAGAATTATATACAAACTCATCATAATCAAATAATCATAATGATAAATAATTACAGCAGAATAGATTTATATAAATAATACGAACATCATTCGTGACGAGAACTAAACGAAGTTTTGACAAAAACTCTACTATAGTTCCCCTTTTTTGCCTGCCTATTAAAATCAAGAAAGGTCATGGGGCATCCCTTCCCCCCTCTCGGCTACTCGAGACCCCCCCCCCCCTTTCCAGTACCTCGCGGGATCCCTTCGAAACGACACGTCGAGCTCCCTTGAAATCTCTACCTGATGGCTGGGGCACCGGAATCACGTTTGGGACGTTGCTCGAACGAGAGGGCACAACCGAGTCAACGTATGTATATCTCTCTCTCTCTCTCTCTCTCTCTACCTATCTTTTTCTCTCTCTCTCTCTCTCTCTCAGCGATCTCAACTCCCCACTGTGAGGTTCGTGTCGCGCTCTTATAGCCCACGAGCGTTATAACCTGCTCCGGTGTGTTGCTTCGGTAAGACTTTCGTGTCCGAGTCTCTCTCCTCTCCCTCTCTCTCTCTCTCTCTCTCTCTCTCTTCCCCTCGCACACTCTTCCTCTTTTTCCAGCCTCCGTTCTCTCGCGAGATGTTGAACACACATACATCGTATCCTCGTCGACGTCGTCGACGTCGACGTCGTCGTCGTCGTCGTCGTCGTACGAGGGTGGGGAGGGAAAAATATTCTTTGCGTCGAGGAGGAAGGGGCGTCTCGAACAGGCCGGTCTCGAGCGCTCCAGCCTGGGTATCGGAGAGCCGAGACCGGACCTCAGAATCCGCAGTCTCTTCGGCTCCTCGAGTGTGTGTGCGACGTTCTCGATAATCGCGAAGCCGAGACCACTCTTAGTCTCTATGGGGTGAAATAGGGACGCCATCTTTTTCTCTCTCCTTGGTTATCTTTCTCGCAGTTAACGATCCCGCGTTAATGAGAATTCGGGAGTGATTTCCGTTTTTTTCCCCCCGTTTCACTTTCTTTCCTTTTTCATTTAGGAAAAAAGAGGATAAACGTCACGCGTCTTTCGTGCGAGGAATAAGTTTTCGGTGTGTTTCTTCTTTTTTGTTTGGTGAGATTCGACGTTAAAGACACACGGGAGCTCGGTGAGAGCTCGCTTATTTACGAACTGCGTGAACGAAGACCGTGTTGATTATCGGCCCAGGGGTCATAGCGGTCATGGCTACTAGGAATATAAAAGTTCACCGGTACTGCACGAACGGTGTTCAGGTTTGTACTTTATTAATTTTTTTTTGCGAATCTTTCTCTTGTTTTAAAAATCGTATTATTAATTTAATTTCAAAGAAATTTATGGCGCATGCGCGCGCGCAGTGACTCTAGCTTCTTTATTTTCCTATTATTAATTTCGTAGAGATCTCGAAACTCGACGGGACAACTTGACAACTTGTCTCTGCCACGTTCAAGAGCGAACGCGAAGCCGATGTTTATATAAACATCCTGTTACGTGGAAGTTCTCTCGTTACATCCTAAGCGTAGTAAACCTTTGCGACCTTGAGATTTACGCACATTAGCGGTCGATCGAACGCCCGTGAATGGAAATGTCTTGTGTTTTATGTACACACAGCGTGAGCTGCAAGCTGCGTTTATCCACGTACTGTATATACATCTATAGAAACCTTTCCATTTTCGTTGTTTTTTTTTTCTTTTCATTCGACGACTATACAACACTTTTACTCGCTTACGCGCGCCCGGACTTTGCCAAGATTATATGCAAATTGATATGTTCGCTGATGTCACTTGCGTAGCGTTTATACCAGCGGGCTTCTCTTATTTGACGATAAAGTGATCGACGAGAGTCGCGCTTCGAATTTACGCCCTCCGTGGGTCAAACTGAGGTAACAGATGAATTGGGAGGCTGCGCGTGGGCGTTACGATAAAACGAATAATCTTTTTGTTTTATGCTCGAATCGGAATTAGGATATGGGATACATGGGACGATTGTTCGATTGATGAAATAATAAAACGTTTACGTTATGAGAAAATTGTCTTTTTATTTATTTATTTATTTATTATGCGTTCTCATTTATTTACATATATTGAACATTAGAATTTCTATGAGGCAATTGTTAACTACGAATTGTAACTGTCCGAAGTATCGAATGTCCTTGTTCGATGATTCGTTCGAGATAATTTCTGAACACCCACGCTGACCTCATTTACGTTCGCCCCAAGGGCGAATTTCCGGAAGTGCGTTAATGCAATTGAACATTAATATCGATGATACCGATAGATTAATATTTGTGCAGTCACAAGACTGGGATATCTTCGACGTATCCATTTATGTACAGTTCTAGATCGATTGACTCACTTTCCATACGCCATACGCCCATATAGTATCTCGGTTTTGTGCGTGAACCGATATTTATACGAAATTAATCGTATTCGTTCGATATCGAGTTATAATTCTTTTCTACGCTTCTTTTCGATCAAATCGATTTTTTTCTAGGCTTAATAAAATAAATGGAATAATTGAAAATTCGGAAACGCTTCAAACTCGTATAATTCTTTAGGATAAAACTTTGATTCTCGCACGAAAGAATTTAATCGATCCAATTCGTTTTTATGGTCTTGCGGTCTTCTCTCGATTCGATCATGAATGAAATGTTGCACACGACCGCGTGAACATGAGAACAAAAAAGGAGAGAGAGACAAAAAAAAGTATCGCGTCATTGAATTTCTGATAGGCTCCTACAGAAAACGCCACGTTTCGTAATTGTTTCAACGATTGACGGGCGTCACGAATTTATGAAAAAAGAGGGAAAAAAAACAAGAGTTTCGTGTGTTTGAACGCGCGCACCGCGTTTCAGTGATCGTCGCCGATGTTTGGCAAAATTTGCATCGCTACTTGAATTATTCACGGCTTTTCGCTACAAAAGGTGAATACAAATTGTAAATATTTCAGTCCTTGGAGCTCTTATGTGCGCTGAGACGGATCATTGGAATAAAAAAACGAAAGCATGCAATATGGTTTAACGAATTGCTAAGAATGATTTGACAAATATTACACAAATTTTTATATCGGTAATACAAATAATGAGTTTTTTTTTTTTTTCGTAAAATGGTTTCGAACGATTTTAAGTTTCGATCGACTACTGTATCGTTACTTCGATAGCTGTATAGAAGTGAAGAGATCAACGAGCTCTAGATCTAATATTATCATCGTCAATTGAAGCATATTGCACATGTCGCATATGTTCGTAATTGTAAACAATTAATGGGCGATTAAGCCAACGTGTATTGCACAATGTGCGAAGAGTTCTCTGTCTTATTCTCGTCGTTCGAGCTATGTCCAATACGAAATATTTATATTATTCCCAGTGGTAAGAGCAGCGTGCGTACGTGTAAAACGCTATGACCTCCTTGTTAGACACGTACGTCAAACAAGTACTGATAAGAAAAACGTGACGTTAAAACAATTCACGTACGATCGCGATCGATGCGGTAGGACTTCGTTGAAATCAGCAGAATCGGCATTTTCTCTTACCATGGAACATATCCAAGAGCGATTTCGATTCGCAAGATCGAGTTCTGTTTGTATAAAAATTCTTAACGACGAAACAAGATCGTGTTTCATTTAATGATTAATT
The DNA here is from genome assembly GCA_951802705.1 of Netelia virgata. Lineage (NCBI taxonomy): Eukaryota > Metazoa > Arthropoda > Insecta > Hymenoptera > Ichneumonidae > Netelia > Netelia virgata. The sequence goes on from OX637863.1 coordinate 51,174,607, forward strand.
GAAATTATCGCTTACAAATTAAATAAGACAATTTAATCGTTAATGCGACAAGAACAAAAGGAATGCTGATAATATCGGAGTCGTTTATGTCGGCCAATATTTCAATATGGATTTTACCAAATCGGGTTGGCTCTTTTTATGAGTGTTTGACTTTATTCGGTAAAACTAGAAATGCAGTCGAGGCGGAAGTGAATTAATATGAAGAATCCTTAAACGGCAGGAAGTCTTGCCGAGTTTGCTCGAGATAAGTCGTCTCCGTAGAACCCCGTATGTGTGCAGGTGTGTCCACCATACAAAAAAATAACATTCTTCGTTGTCTTTCCATTCTCCTTGAAGCTCAAGAAAGAAGAACGGAGTTACGGAGAAAATCTTTTGTGACGTTTTCATAGACTATGAATTGTTGAACTCTTTGAAAGTTTCTTTCCAAGTTTGCCCGCGTTATAATCCAAAGTATTAGGGTTTTTTTTTCACACCAGTCACGTTCCCTCAAACAGGATTTCTTATCTCGCTTACCTTCACGAATAAATATTTGTTCAATTCTTAGGTAAAAAATTCTTTCCACCGGTAAATCGTCGATTAACAAAATTCGTTGTTTTGTCTATTAGTTCACCAAACTAATTATAAGAACGCGTGCTGTTTTTCTGTTCTTTTTTTTATGTATGAACATATATTGTGAGTTTGCTGTGTATTTCTGGTGTGATTGTGCTGTGAGTGTACATGGCACACAGATCACACAGCCTACAGCACACATAAGATATTGCTCACATCACATTCATTGTCAGTACACAGCACAACACACGCAACATACACAACACACAGCGCACATAACACACACACAACACCCACAACACACATACCATACACATCACATACAACACACACAACACACACAACACACCCATCATACACAACACAGCCATCACACACAACACACACATGCGGTACACGCAGCATACACAGCATCCGCAACACACACACCACATACACAACCATAAAGCACACACAACACAAACGCAACATACACAACGCACAGCGCACATAACACACACACAACACCCACAACACACACATCACATACAACACACACAACACACACATCACACGCAGCACATACAACACACACAACACACACATCACACGCAGCACACACAGCACACACACCACATACACAACCATACAGCACATACACACACCACATACACAACCATACAGCACATACAACACACACACGCACGCCCATACAGTACACACAACACACACCCACACCCATACCGCACACACAACACACACCCACACCCATACAGCACACACAACATTACACCAATACACACACAGCTTACAGAACACACACAACACACCCACCACACACTGTACACACAACGCACACAGCACACATTGCACGCACAACAGACACAGCGCACATAACACATACAGCACACATATGACACAAAGCACACATAGCACAAACTCAGCACACACATTTCAAAATTGGACTTGGTTACGGAAAAATGAATTTTTCAGGACAAATCAACTCCGTGACTTTAGACAAATCGCTAAAATCACGGAAGAAAAATTAAATATTTTCTCCGTGACTTTAGCCGATTGGCTAGGATCACGGTAAACTGGAATTTTCAGAATAAATCGACTCCGTGACTTTAGACAAATCGCTAAAGTCCCGGAAAGAAAATTTAATTTTTGCTCCGTGACTTTAGCGCTTTGTCTAAAATCACGGAGTCGATTTATTATGAAAAATTCAGTTTCCCGTGATTTTAGCTGATTGGCTAAAGTCACGGAGGAAAAATTTAATTTTCCTTCCGTGACTTTAGCGATTTTCTAAAGTCACGGAGTCGATTTGTCCTGAGAATTCCAGTTTCCCGTGATTTTAGCTGATTGGCTAAAGTCACGGGGAAAAAATTTAATTTTCCTCCCGTGACTTTAGCGATTTGTCTAAAGTCACGGAGTCGCTTTGTCCTGAGAATTCCCGGTTTCCGTGATTTTAGCTGATTGGCTAAAGTCACGGAGAAAAAATTTAATTTTCCTTCCGTGTCTTTAGCGATTTTTCTAAAGTCACGGAGTCGTCTTGTCCTGAAAAATTGGGTTTTCCGTGATATTAGTCGATTGGCTAAAGTCGCGGAGAAATTCTGGTTTTCGAGAAAACGATGCTGTGCGTGCGTCTATGTGCGTCGCGATGTTTAACGATGTCACGATGTGCCCCGTGTGTGCGTGCGTGCACGCGCGCACGGGGCACATATGGTCTTCCTCGGGACGACTATGTCTTTCTCGAAGATGGTTAACAACATTTACTGACAAAGCACAGCAATAACCGCTGTAGAATTAAATTACACAGCCGATAATGCTGTGCTTTACCCATAATGTCTTACGCCAAAAACACACAGTGGAATCAATAGCTGTAACAAAATCGAAAAGAGCTTCGCTGTATATCTGTAGTGTGTGTGATAGAAAGGGCCTTATATGATATAAAAATACTTGCTATATATTGCTGGTTGGAAATTGGGCCTTATCTGGCAGTAGTGTGCCGCGCGGTCTATGTGCTGCCAAAAATGGGCCTTATTTGATAGAAACACTTGTTATATTTTTGGCAGAAAATTAGGTCTTACCGATACAAAGGTTTTGCTACATTTTCCGATCCAAAATTGGGCTCGTCCGATAGACAGACACAGACTTGCTATATTTTTACTGAAAATTAATTATTTTTTTATTAAAAATTGCTAAGAAACAACTATGCGCTGATAGTTCCATTTTCCATTAAAGGGCTGAACGAATAAATCGAAGTTACACGTTGTCGATAACTTCATGTTCTCGTTCTCAAATTATACACGTTCAAAAGAGCTCTCCATCCTTTCTGATCTTTGTGTGCGAGGGCAAGAACATTCGAATTTTTCGTGGGTTCGCGTTCGTGAGTTCCCTCTCGAACTCGAGCCCACCAAAAGGAGTCTCAAGGTTCTTTCGGTCGTGTTTGTGGCTGGCCATATAAATTATACCTCACAATCTTGGCCTGGCACTTTCATCTCCTGCCTCCTCGTTTTCCTCGGCGAACTTTTACATCGTGTACGGAACGAGGATCTCGAATTTTGTCATATTGCTTTCTCCCACGACTATATCATACACATGTGCATTTATCCATCCAGTGTGATCATGAGAGACATTAACACTCTTTACACAGTTCATGTATAGAATTTTATATAAGATCCTTTCGTGACGAGTTTCTAAATAATGATCTCGCATCCTTATAAAACTTGAGACTTTTTCATGAAATTTATCATAAAGAATTCGTAGCTGGGAGACAGACTCGACGCTCAAGGGCATCAAAAATCGTCGATTAATAATCAGTCGGTCTATTACTAACTGGCGAAAGTTCTTCGTCGTGAATACCAATGGTGAGAATAGCGGTTACGATAGTGGGCAAGAAAAATTACGAAATCGATTGCGTATAGTCATTATGAGAAAACATAAATTTATCGAAAATAAAAACACCGTCACAGAGAAGACCCTGAGTAACGTGAGTTCATTTTTAATGTTCGTTTAGTATTCTCGTTGGAATTCGCATACGCAACAACAGTCGTTTTGTATATTTTCCAACAACGCGGATAAAATCATTGTTCTTACGGTTTATTCGTACAAATCTTTATGTAACGATGGTTTGTTTGTTTAGATAAATATAAGGTTTTATGAATAATGTTAGTGCTATGCCGCTGGCTATAAAAGGTAAGTTCGACGAGAAATCGAGGGAAGGAAAAACCATTAACCGAGAGCGATTGCCTCGAAGCACCAACTCTTGGTTGCAGAGTTTCGTTATTACACAATCGTTCCTGACGATGGTTACAGTTAACTGACGAGTGAGTAGTCTTCGCCTTACTCGAGCTATATATGTATTACACTCCAAGTTCGACGTTGATAGCTCGGAACGTCAAGTAAATCGCTCTTTACCTACTTGCCTTCTCTGGCAAACTTGCCTATAGTTATATATACGTGTATGTATAAGTAGCGCTTGTTGCACTTATCCTGTCATTCGTTTTCTGACTGGCGCAACTATTTTTTTCTCCTCCTGTTTTTTTCCCATTCGACTCTGCATCGTCGAAATCAGTGAAGGATGACTCCTGCTATGTTTTCATCAGCTGGAAGTTACCAAGAACATAAATGCATATGCATATATATAAAGTCGGATGAGCAGAAAGTCTTGCGTGTCTTGGTTGTGTACCGTGATTAGCAAGTACGAGTTTGAATATCTGGGCAGAGTTCTTTATGCTTGTGTCATTCCCAATTTGACCAAACAATTATACTTAAATGCGTAAACTCTGAGGAAAAATAAAACGTTTCGTCACGAACGTAAGAATTCCATCTTCTCGTTTAAATAATAAATTTGTAGAGCTTAGTACACGACGATATAACACAAGCACGTGACGATTACAGAGACACAGAAAATTAAACGTCGTATCAGAAGAACATAAAGTTCGACTCGGTCATAAGACGTATTCGATATCAAGAAAGGCCGGGATAATGTAGGCCAGCAAAAAATTGGTCGCTGCACTTTTCTGGAAGTGAGGGGTAATGAGGATCACTAAAGAAAATAATTAAGAGTGACACATCAAAGAGCAGAATTAATATCTGTAAATTGATATATAATAAATTAATTATTATCGAGTTTATGAGTTGAATATTTCATTCCTTCGCATACCAATCCTTCCTAATTGTGTTTTGAAGATTGTCTGTCGATCGGTTTTGAAATAGTATTTGCGAGAAGTAATTTCAAATGATTCGAAACGATGTGGCGGACTTTAGAGTCCAGAGCTAAGAATGAATGGACTCCTTCACCTCTTGGACGAACCGAATGTTTCTAGTCAACGTCAGCCTAAGACAATCGTGCGTCACTAAATTTAGACGAACTCGCAGGGTGCATCGTAACGAAACTCCTGGCATATCTCTTTCTCTTTTTGGCATAGCGCTAACTGACTTGGTGAAACTCGCTCGTCTTCCTGTTTTTATTCCTACGGATGAGTATTCGGCGAAAGTAGCGACAAAAGAAGATATTTAGAGAGAGAGAGAGAGAGAGAGAGAGAGATATTCTCATAAGGTGACGAAAATACGGGACGTTTTTTATCGTATCCGGTTCAGCCAAGCGATATTTTCGTGTGGCACAGAAAAAGATGGTAGACTTATTAACGACCTAGTCGAGAGACACCTATGCACAAGGCCTTTTTTTCTTCTAAATCAAAAACGCTCTCGCGTGTTAACGAGACTTATTTTTATAAACTAATAACAGCGTTCCATCAACATTTGACGACGACGAAGCGGTTTTTGAGTTCGAGTCTCTCCCACACGAAGATTAAAATTAATGAGACGTTTTTCGAGTAATATAACTACATGCATGTGCCTTTTCAAGAAGAAGCTAAATAAAAAGGAGCTTCTTTTTGGCTCGACGGCGTTTTTCAAAGAAAATCTTACTCATTTTCTATTTTCGGACTATTTTTGCCCTCGAGGCATTAAGAAATCTTGACTGCGACTAGCCAATCGCGTTATACAAAGGGTACGACGCTTAGAAAATATACCGGAGAATGAGTAGTCTTAAGCCTAAGTATATAAATTGTTTGGTCTATGTTACAATTCGCGAAACCATTGAAATATCTAGAAAGAAAATGTGAATATTGTCCGACAATCGTAAAGTACTTCTAAATACATTAAACATCTATTTCAACACGACTGAAACGTTTTTGTATGAATTTACAGTTACCTAAACTATGTAACACCATTGTCAATAAAAATGTTTTATTTAACAATATTAAAAGAGTTTAAGAATTGAATTAACGATCGGGGACATTATTTACTTTTCACATTATGGCACTTCTCTCTCTCTCTCTCTTTCTCTCTCACTCGTTTGCTGTCTTGCTCACCCACCCACTCACACGTTTTACTCCTAAGAATATAAGTCTTTCTCTAGGTGTGTTATTCACGAGGCATTGTAAGCAACCTTGCCCAGGAACGTTAGAGAAGCAAAAGCCGCGGGAAACATTCCCACAGAAGTCCTACCGAAGTGTTTTTTCTCCCTCGTCGTTTTTCCATTATTTTTCTTTTTCTTCACCGTTACCATCTGTGACAATGGTAACAGACGTGACCGACGACAATCGCCGTGGAGAAAATAAAAACAGACCTTAAGAACTTACACTATAACGTAGATCGCATACATAATTCCATTTTACATTCAGCTTTTCGAGCTGATTTGTGTAAATATCTTTGTGACAAAAAGTCGTTTCTATCTGAAAAGATAATGTTTCCAATCCGTGACGTCATAGTCTTCGATCATTGAGAAGAAATAACACCGAGACACGCAATATGATGTAATAATACAATCAACTGGTCATGCGAATTTTATCAAATTAAAATGAAATTGTAAAATTCAAGCTTTATTAAAAAATGGATTTCCTTGTGAATTTTCATTTTCTTTTTTTTTACCTCGAGCCTATTGTTTCCACGAACTAACAGGTGGCTCGATATCCAAGTAGGCTGCGTAGGCGCAGTATCGATAATCCGTTATCAGGTTCTCTTATCTACGAGCTACGAATTAAAGTCGATCGATCTCACTATTTCTCACATCCCAAGCTTCTCGGCCGTCTAACGAACAAACCTCGACTATTTAGTATCGTATCTTCCGTCGTGACTAAAGTTCCCTCGTTTCAGCGTACATCAGCTCGCCTCGTCATTTTTTTTTTACCGTAATACACTCCGACTTACGTGTAAAATTTACTTGGAATCAGGCCATGGTTTTCTGTGTATGACACGGTGATAGCACGTAAGAAATCTAGAGAGAGAGAGAGAGAGAAAGAGAGACCGCTTACTTTTCATTCAACGAAGCTGCCGAACCGTGTGTGCGACTGAGTTGTATACGTGAGTAGCTTGTAACTTAGTTATATGTTATATGGTACTTTGTCGGCTCACGAGCTTATTGCCTCGTCTTTCGTTGCTGCTTGTACAAACTTTGTGAGATCACAAAGAGTACGTAGCGGAACCCTGCAAAGAAATCTTACGTAGTCGTTATACACGCGAGAGACTGTCTCGAATCTCGTGAGAAATACGCGGGAACCATTGTGTCTCTCCTTGTGTCAGAAAAAAAAAAACAAGCACTCATTTAGATTAATTTGAGAATTTAATGACAATGGTATTAAAAAAAAAAAAATGGAAATCTGTACTCAGCCCTTAAAATGTGTGATTTGAATATTTTGTTTTACCATTGCCAAGGCATTAAGAGGCAATCAGAAAAAGTACCCTCGCAAAGGGATAAATTAGTCGTAACGAAAGGGAGCAAGCGGGATGCAAAAAATACGAGGAGATTGTGTTGACTGAGGAGGAACCGGAGGAGTCGAGTCGAAAGACGTTGTGAAAAGAAGAATATGAGATATGTAGAGTGACACACGGGTTCAAGAAAGTGCTGTTTCTCGATGAGTTTGCTAAGAGAAAGAGAGAGAGAGAGAGAGGAAGAGAAAGACGCGTTGCACTGTCGTCAGACCAGAAATCCGGGCACTACGGAATTAGACGCTCGGTTCTGTGAGCGAGTGTCATAGCGTGGAAAATACGACGTTTCGGGATCGTAAAAGACACGATGCGCGCGGGAAATAGAACTATAAATGTTACGAATACGAAGAGTCGAAGGGAGAATGCAATATTAAAAGTTTCGAACATGTGAACTGTGATAATGAAGAGCTCGACTGTCATTTACGCTCTTGTACAAATATAATTAAAATAATTGTCACCCATGGACGATTTGATTAATCGTTTACTATAATTTAATAAATACAACGAACAAACAAAAAACGTTTACCATTTGTATGTTGCAGGAATATCATGTAGTGTGAAATCGAGATATTGCGAAAAAAAGAAACGTGGCTTCACCTTAAATTTGACGAAATGGCGCTAACCGTATCCTCGCCTCGCGTTTTCAATGGAAACGGTGAGTAATTTTTATCCAACAAGGGACATTATTTAAGTTTTTCGTTAATTAAAAAAATGATCTGATCTCGCTTAAGACATATTGCCCTATAAATTTGTAGGAAAATGTAAACAAAAAAAGTTCTATAAGATCATCGTTAATTATCTGTCGAAGGAGAAAACCCATGGCGGATTAGCCATGATTTACGACCTCGTACCATAACCATAATCGTCGCATATCAGTCGTCGGCGTTGTTTTTGAAAATTGTCCCAATCTATAGTGACACAAAGTGTAACACTCCGCTGTTTTATGCTCAACGAAGCATTATGAATTTTCCTGGTGGTCCGCTAGGTCTCTCTCACCGCCTAGAGATAATTTTACCGGTTCAAAACCCTTGGGGCCTAATTGCAAGATTCTAATCGTCACGGGGTCTCTCAGGGGCTCTGATGACTTGTAACGAATTCGTCGAGGGCAACGGAGCGTTGAGAACTCGCTGTCCTCTTCCGTAGTATACCTTCTCTCTCTCTCTCTCTCTCACTCTCTCTCTCTCTTTCTCTCTCTCACTCTCTGTTCCGAGAGACACGCACGTTTTCCTCTCATCGGTTCAAAATCTCTTCTGGTCCCTGCGAAAGAGAACTAAGTTAGAATCACAACCAAAGGAAGAAAATAGTCGATGACTCTCTGTGCGGCTGGTGACGGTGCTAGCAAACATCTTCTCGTTCCCTCGGCTAACGAACTTTACCACGAGAGAGGATTATTATTATCCACCTACTCTGGATAGTCGCCAATGGTTACAACATATTTTCCTTTATAATACTCTCTCTCTTACTCGTGGGTCGTGGTCGTTAACCTCGAAGACCTGAAGTATCTCGTTTACTTAATTTTCTCTTGGACACTTTAAACGAACCGATGAAAAAAAGGAGCAAATTGGAATTAGCGCAATTTTTTTTTATGGAAAAAAAGTTACCAAGTTTAGCTTCCTCGTAGAGGCAGATTCGTTCGAGCTTGAATTCTACTAGAATGCGTTTGGAGAAAGACAGTCCACTTACGCAACGAGCCTCGCCACCCTGTAAATAATAAAACTATAAAGTTTACGATTTTCTTTATCAGCTAATGAAACGAGGCTAGGTTCGCATTACCATTCGCTATAGAGTAACTCTAGTAGACTCGATAAACAACTAAATGCACTTCAATCAACCAATTCGATAACGATAATTGATACGAGAAAATGGATTGATAAGTCTCGTAGTGAAAATGTCGAGTTTCTCGTTGCGCGAGTTCATTCCGACCATTTTATTTTTATTTTTATTGTTTTTTTTTGCGGATGAATTAGTATGCATATTGGAAGGTTCCTGATTATCTTGACTACGTACGAGGAATATTAAAGACTTACCTGCGATTTCAGTGGGAAAGCAGGGTTTCGATTCCGGTTCCACGGGTTCCAAATGTCTTTGCTGTCCTTATGGCTATCACATCGACTTGGATTTCGTTCGTTACTGCGAGGCCGTTGCAGCTGATACAACGACCGACAACAGATCGACGATCGAGAGACGAAAGAAACGGGAGAGACGACGACAATGTCAATCTATGGAAATACTTCTTGGCCTGGTAAATATCGAATATTATATTAAACCAATCGTTTGAAATTTATTCGATACGTTAAACAAAAATCAATGAACTTAATTCGATTATTATGAAATTATGTCGTTACTTTCATTTAAAAAATTCAAGGTCGATCCAGTCCTCGATGGAGTTGAGAATGAATTGCCAGAAATACCACAGGAAAACGTAACGGGAAACGGGATAACGACCTTACCGAGATCGTGTCACACGAGATCGTTGAACGTTCAACACTCACCGGCTCTCGATCTCAGCGATGTCGTCGGTGATTTCGAGGCGACTCTGCGACGCTTTTCAAAACCCTCAAAGTCCTCGGAGCGCAGGAATCAGACCGAAACTGGTGAGTGTAGAGCAATTGCTATAGAAAATCATGAATTACGGAAGGGTAAGTAAAACAAAACAAAAACGTTTACCTCAAATTTCTACCAGAGTTTATATTACAAAAGTATTACGAAACGCGTGTACAACACGTTGTTAAGAAAAACATTAAACAAACATTACAAGAAGGTAAATTGCACAAATTCATATTTGTCGCGTCGCTAAGTATGTCGAGCGAGAGCACGATTAACTTACGAAGATGATTGTCACGCGTGTGTGCTCTTCTCGCGCTGAATCCTGAAATTCTTTTCACTTCACGCTCGATTCGCTCGGCTGAACTTCAGACTCTCGACCGCCACTGAATTTCTTCGTCTCGTCCAAGTCCTCGAAAATAAAACGACGAAAAAAAAAACAAAAAAATAGAAAAGGAGTTCATTGTTTCTAACTGTAAATATTTCAGTAATTGAGTTATCGATGAGACTTACGACGAAAGGATTGATACAGTTGAGATATTTCTTGAAGGCTGTCCGAGGTTTCTGACCGACGTGGTTAGAATTGCGTCGTCTCTGTGGCAACTCGAGTTCTTCGTATCGCGAGGGTTCCTGTTCTCCGGAGACTCGGCTCGTAATGATGGAATCAAATTTATCGCATCCTCTTGAATCCAGCCAAGAAGAATGGAACGAGACGATTCTACGAAATATATTGCTCCATGAGAACTTTTCTAATCACTCACCGTCAAAGTTATTTGCATCTTCAGCGATGCAAAAGTTTCGTCGATTTCCACGATCTCACGCGACTCGCTAAAATAAAGCTTCAAGATCCACGACGGCACTTCCCTTCACACGAGAGACAACAATCGTGGCAAAAGTGGCGTGCGAGCACATCTGATTCTTTTTCCCCACACCCCGTTCGGTATAAGACTCTCTCGACCGTTGCTTCGCTCACGTTGTAATATTCTTCCCCTCCCTCGTGTGAATACTGATTAACTCATTAAATGAACCGTTTGCTCGCGCCTCTCCTCGTCGTTAAAATCAACGATATCGTGTACCGGTGGCTAATTATCATGGATTAATTTATAAATATCACGGAAGCGTCGAATAATTGATTTATATTGAGATAGAGAATGGTTCGCGTTGTTGCCGTTGAAACGGAACGGAGTGAAAACAATGAGAGAGGAACGAATGGAAGAAATGAACTTTCGACGATGCCGATGAAGATCAACGCCGATACGTAGTTCCAATGCACTAAACGACGCAGTCTGGAAAACAAAAAATGACTCGAGCTGACGAAAATTATTAAGCCTGAAAAAGAAACGATTGAAAAATGTATCATTATTTTCTATCTTCACCTAGACAAGAACGATGATCAGGCAGGTCCTTTGTCGAATTGCCCTGCTGTCCTGGAAGAACTTGGACGAAGGTTCGTGAAACGTACATGGGGAATCGTCGGTGCGTGGCTGGAACCACCTGCTTCCGGTCGTTCAACTGCCCTATGCTTTTCTCCACAACGGTGAAGGGAGATAAACGCTCGAGAAACAAGTGCGAGTGACCGAGAGAGAATCCCCGAGACCCAACACTCGACTTCCACCCACTAATTTCACTCGGTGCAAACGATAAATGTTCAACCTCGGTCTCTGAAAAATCGATTCTCTCTTGGCACGAAATATTTAGCCACTTGGCAGCGAAACGCTCCATATATATATATATTTATATACGTAGGAAACCGTTGAAACGCTACTAGGACACGGTGCGAGGATCGAGAGAAATGTTACGGGAGACTGGGAATCACGGATCGTCTACCGGTCACGGGAAATAATTTTTCAGAACGTTACCGAGCTCTTATTCCCTCCAAGACTTACGAGGCATCTGCCATAAACCACGAGGCAAACCGCAAAATCGCTCTTGCGAATTTGTATCGACTTCCTGCCAAACCGAAAAACAGATAGTTATTTTTATTGTTGGGTTTATTATCATTATTTATTACGTTTCGGTATGAGTCTCTTCGCAACGATACTGATGCTATACAGACAATAATATGATACGAGTAAAAATTGCATATGCTTCTTTTTTTTCAGCGAATTATCGTTAGATATAATTCCATATAGGCCACATGTGGCAATTTTGCTTTGGATGTCAAACAAGCTCTTCCATCGACATGAATTCTATATCTTTTTTTAAAGTTCGCCGCGAATGAGACGAGTCCGATTAATTAGCAAGGTGGCTTTGCTAGATAAATACCTTGTACGTGTGTATGTGTGTGTTTCTGGGTGTATGTGTGTGCGAGTCGGATATCGAGATCACACGAGGCAATTTTTGGAGCAACCTTGCCCGGACTGGTGATCACATATGGCGCTCTCTTCGTCGCCGTTGCACCTGTCGCGTCAACTACAGAGCGATCTCCCAACTGCCACTATTTTAGAACGCGTGCTGAGAAGAGAAAAATAAAATAAAAATTAAGGCTCGCACAAGAGAGAGATTGTTATTTGCAGTTGGACATGAATAAAACCATCAAAGTTCAGAAAAACTTGACTCCCGGTAAATGGGAACGTCGATTCGATCGGCAATTTTTATTGCTACCATGGAGAAAGAAGAAAAACTGAACAAAAAAATGTTTGAAGCAAAAGTTAAAAAAACGAAAAGGATTAAAAAATAAAGAGCCAGAGCTTTCAGTACTTTCAAGGCAAGTGAGAATGTTTAACGAGGCTGTTGAACTTGGCTCGACGTCTCGTAAAATTTTTACAAGGATCCAGGAAAAGCGGAGAGTGGAATGACATTGCGATAAAATTGCATCGATGCGACAGGAAATTGGCAAATTATCGTTGCAAACGAGAGAGAGCAAAGCCTCGGTTGCGAGAGAATTAAGGCGTCAACGACGTTGCTACAATTCCTTTTATTTTCTCCTTACCATTTTAATAAATGATATATAAGGGGGGATGTATCACCGAGCTTCTGTAGATTGTAAGGGGGCACTCTCGCGATCTCCCTACTCTTCGACACGGTGGTTCACCTCGGTGAAGCCTCTCCGTAGTTTTGCCGGCCTCGCGTCACAGTCAAACGCAACATCTCGGCGGTAAAACACTTCCTTCTACGTGCTCGCAACGTATTACAAACAAAACCCAAAAACAAAGAGCTGTAATAAAGAAAGAAATATTAATAAAGACATACCAAAGGAAGTTACAAAAATGTGACGAAGATCTTGCGACGCGATAAACCAAATGGATTATCGTTTAAACATTCCGAAAGTTTTATTTCAATAAACAATGAACAAATCTTAAAAGTCTGAATAAACTAGTGATGAAGATTTTAAGTTTTAATTAAGCTCAAGTTCCTCCGAGACATTCCAATCTCATATTAATATTAATTCTTTATTTATCCGGGCCAGTGATTTAATTTTCTTTGTGTAATTTATATCAACAAACATGGGTGTGAAAAAGTTCATTATGAAGCGCTTGCCTTTCTGCAAGATGAAGATTAAGAGGAAGTACCGTGAGTCGAACGTTATTGTTTTCTTTATTATAATTCTGTTATTTAAAAAAATTCGTATATCGTTTTTTTTGTAAAATACTTAAAGTCCAAAATTTCCATGGGGCGATTTTGCTTGTTGCGCATGAACTCGCGATAAGAAGTTGCCCGCGTGATAGCTGATAATTCACTGGCCTCTCAGACGCGACAAGAGTCAGATTCGTATGACAGTTTACGAATTTTTAAAACCACGAATAAAATAAATGCACATTTTATGACCCAGCACTTGCCTTCTCCTTTATTGAAACGAGACGCTTTTGTTGATTGATTATACCACTGGCTGGCCCCCCGACAAAGGTGAAATGATCAAATTTCATGTGTTGCACACGATTCCCGACTCGTTATCCCATCAGCTATAACGAGAGGACAAAGTTAACACCGAGCTTATTTTATCATAAGTCAAACAAGAGTGAATTTTCATTATCGTACGAGAACGTTTGTCTTTCCAGGCTTCGAACTTCGTACAACTGCTCTATCAATACTTGAACTCGCTCAACTTTATAATATTATGCAGATTGATATAGGAAAAAGTAGAATCAAATTATAATACAAAGGCAATCTCGGGATGGTCTTCTGAGAAAAGCTTTTACGAAATATCAATAATATGTATTTAATATTAAACCGATAAAAAGTATGAAAGTTCTTCGATCAATCAAACAGAAATTAAATGATGATTTAACTTTCTTAATAGTTGATTTACACGACTATCGTGTATCATTCGCAATGATAAAAAAAACGCGCGATACGATCTCTGGGGACTGCCCCTTGTCGAGCGATAGCGCCAATAACAACTCGTTTATCATCAAAGATGCTAATGTATAAGAAAATGCTACTTCAACTTTCACGAGATCCACAAAACAATCGCGAGAACTGCCCACGCTCTTTTTTAATCATAAATATTTCGTACGAAATCCATATTTCATCTCTCTGTTTCCAAATTACTCCACATGTGCATCCCGTAAAAGAATGGAAGAGAATGGAATTTCACGGATGCCTGTATCGATTATATATATTCCTACGAGAATAATTATAAGCCTGCCCGTATGGAAAGAAACAAAAGAGAAAAAAAGAAACCAACGCCTAGATATAATTGTGAAGACCGACCGCCTATCCTTCTTCTTTTTTTTTATATAGTATAGCGGTAAAAAAAACATTTCTACGCAGTCTCACGCGACCGCTATTCTAAGTTTGCTATAGTATTACTGTTCTATAATCCCCCCCCCCCCCCTCGCACACTCATTACGCAACGGTTAACAATTACACAAAACAATTATTTCGCATACCGGAGCATCTCAAACATAACGAACGGACGAGTATAATACACACCGATTTTATACCCCTAATGTACCTTCTCGTTACTGTAAGCAAGGGTCATTATAAAACGTGAATTTATAATCAGCAATGTCATTATTATGGAATGTTCGTAGATGGCATCAACCCTGCGACGAATATACAGGCCAACCCGCAGTCCGAGCTCACTGGTGACTTCGATAATGCCAGCATCGGAAGTGGAAATTCGAATCTCAGCACCGGTGCACTCCAGGTACGTATCCTTTTTTCTTCAAACTATATTACAAAACGCAATTCGTCTCGAAAAATTAAAAAAAGACTACAGTTGAAAAAGATTGCGATATCTTTTTTGTTTAATCCCTGAAAAATTGATCTCTTCGTTAATCGCTGTAATTAAATTCCAGAGTATCAGGGAGCAGATGGCCGTTTCGTTAGAGAGGATGAGAGAACTGGAGGAGCAAGTGAAAGCAATACCGATGTTGCAGGTACGTTTAAAAAAAATGCACTTGAGAAAGGAAGTAAAATGAATTTTTATAAAGGCAAAAAAGAATGCTATAAATTTTCATCGCATATGCGACTACCAGGCTGGAACGCGCATAGAGCTGTAAAGTCAAATATTTCTCAGTCCCTTGCGAGACTCGTATCTTTCCTGTTGCCGAAGGTTCACAAAGTTCCTCGAAAAATCATCAAATAGAATAATCCCTCCCACTCGATTCATTACCCTAGGTATTGTCGAACGGACTTACGAGTTCATTGATGAAA
Source organism: Netelia virgata (assembly GCA_951802705.1). Classification (NCBI taxonomy): domain Eukaryota; kingdom Metazoa; phylum Arthropoda; class Insecta; order Hymenoptera; family Ichneumonidae; genus Netelia; species Netelia virgata. Next base: position 51,190,057 of record OX637863.1, read on the forward strand.
CCGAGTGTAGTGAAAGTTTGGGGTACTACCTGAAAATAAACGGCACCTTGGGAATTTTTCAAGCCTGTATAGATGACCCTCGACGTTCGTCACTCGCTGCACTCTCGCGTCGCTCTCAGACCGCGTTCGGTATATAATTTTCCTTACTTCGTTATGGTTCGTCGACTCTTTCGCACAGACATACCGCGATATAATTAACGAAAGCGTGCGCCTCCCGCGATAGTGATACTTTCTAGTAGCTCGTTGAAACAGAAAAACGGATAAAAAATTCAAAAACAGAAGAATTCGAGACTCAATGTTCAAGACGTCACAACAGAAAATGAGCTGCATCTTTCTTTCTACCCCTAAGGTACAAGTCTCGGTGTTGAAAGAAGAGAAGCGAAATCTACAGCGTCAGGTCGAGGAGTTCAACGAGTCGAAAATCAAACAGGATTTGTCGTCCGAGCAATATCGAGGTCGATCGTTGTCGATGAAAAAAAGTTTCGACGAAACCCCAAAGAAAACGGCTATTTCTACACGAGATATGGGAATTATGTGTGGTGTCATGACCAGAGACGTTGGGATTTCGCATCAACAGGTAAGCGAACTTTAATTCGATAAGTTCTATCGTCTCCCCCAATTTTCCGTTTCTTCTCAGTCTATTACGAAATAATAATTTATAGCCGCGAGCATCTACCGTTGTATTGTATAAGTGACGTTCTAACGTACGAGCGTATAAACTATACAAGTTGAACAATAAAGGCTATTGCGCGATCGACTTTCACCTCTGGCAACTTTACACTTCTCTTGTACGTGTACAGCTGGAAAAGGGCTCCTTTCTTTCTGTCTTTCTCACAGGTGCGAACTCGCGATGTCGGCATGATAACCAGCACGCCTTTACCAAGACCGTCGGAAACGAATAATTCTTCGATCATCGACTCGCCTCTGAGCGCTAAGAATTTCACGAGTTACGAAATTTCAAGTCCTAGAAGTACGAGAAAATACGATCGTGACGATACGAGGATCGAACATTTGTATCCCTGTTACGTCAGGGGTCCTGTAAAACTCTCCAGTCTCTCGGCAAACGTTACAGCTTCACCGGAGACGAGACGAAAAAATTCGTTCGCTCTACGACAGAGTCCTATAAAAATGGAAACTATTTTACCGGATGATTCAACGGAGAACTATCGTACCTCCGCGTTCAAAGACTGTCGAGACTCTGGCACGAATACCGAAAGATCTAGTCGTAGGAGTCTCGAACGTAGTGCTTTAAAATTCGAGGATATATCGCCGGAAACGATTGTTAACGAGCCTATAAAGACTGAGAGAAAGGTGAAAACGAGAAATTTCGGAACGGAAACGACGCTGGGTATGCGAGACATTCACAGCCAGGATGATGTGGCTGTTATAGTCGAAGGTGCCCTGGAAATTTATCGAGAGAGCGTAATGAAAAACACATCGACCAAGGGAACTCAGTGCGTTCCGGAAATAACGAAATTACCACAAAAGAGAGATCAAGCGATTCAAGTTACGGAACCTTTTAGAATGCGTGCGAATGTTGGCGTTACGGTTAAACCGAAGACTATCGAGATAGGAACGGATGTCGGTCCTGGACCTGGGACAAGATCGATCGCTGTTGGACCCGATCCGGTCGGCACACAGCCCATATCTCTAAACTCAATGAACTTGAGAAGTCATTCGTTCAATTACGGCGATACGAAACCTAAACGCAAGACGACGAAAACCGTGGGCGTTATAACCGAGGGACTCGTCAGAACGATAGCACGAAGTACCGATACTTCCGGTCTTGCACCGAAGAAACGAGAATTCGGTACATCACCGATGAAGAAAATCTTCGTTGATGTCTCCGTGGGTGATTCGCTCAAGCCTCACATAGCCATCTCTTGTGCCGCTAATTATTGTGACAATTGCAAAGAAACTATTAAAAATCTTGCCAGACAAATATCGAACAATTCGGAAAATAATTGTAACAACCAGAATCCGAATGTTGTCTCAAGGATACCTCGACCATCGCACATTAATCTCGGTACGCCCGATCACAGAAGACAGTTTAAGAGACAGGACACATATACGAAAATTCCAGCTGCGGGAGTGATAAGATACGATGCTGATAACAGAGATCAGTACGAGACGAATAATAGGTAAGAGCAAGATAAAATATAATAATCGTTAAGATAATAAAAGATCAAACTCTACTCGTTATAAAAATCTGCAGGGATAGAATTCTAATTGTTCTCATTGAAATATTCCTTCTCATGATTTTTTCTATTTTATAGAATCGAAGTTTTCTTTTACTTTTCATTTTTTAATAGTCAAAGTCTCGCGGGCAAGCTTACTTACCGAGGCTGTGAAATGTGTTCTCACGTAGGGGAGCATGCGCGAAACGACAGCTGCAGGATATATAATTCTATAGAATTGTCGTGTGTGGGCACCTGGGCTCTTTCTCGCTATATGGGAAGCCTTCAGTACATGAAACTCTGTAGACGTAGTTGTACGTGCATGTTCCCTCCCCTGCAAAGCCAGGTTTTGTTGTCAGTTTGTGCATCGTACATGGTGTTTCTTAAATTCTGATAAATTATTCGACCATCGCACGGTGCTTCGACAATAAGACGCGAATAATTTCTTTGCAAATTCGCTAACGTACATTTCGTTCACTCGACAATAATTTAACTGATATGGTGAATGGTTAAGAATCGCTGTTCTCCAAATACGTTTAAAGCTTGATCGATGCTTCAACAGCAACAGTTCAGCTGTCGTATCTCTAATGGCACGGAAATCATTAGAATCGAATCACCTCGTTTCACTGATGAACGGTAATAGCAATAATTCAAGTTATTATTGTAGTACCGAGCATCTCAACTTTTCCGAGCTATGTTCCATTTCGATATTATTATTATCGACTAGTTTATGTTTATCACCTGTTCTTTGTTATATCGCAGGCTCCAGCAACTGGAGGCGGAAGACATCATAAATGAAAAGAAACAATCGAAGGATGAGGGCATACCCGAGAAAGAGATTGATGCGTCCGATGAGAAACAGGCTCTTCAAGATTCGGCGCTATTTCAACCGATAAACGACAAGCCTCGAGAGAAGGTCGAGCCAACCAAGGAAATGCGTGCTGCAATGAAAGTTCTCAACGATAATCTGAAAAAATCACCGAGTAAAAATGTCTCTCATCAGGCAAAGAACGCAGCGAACGTCATACAGCAAGAATGGTTCAAAATATCGAGTACCGCTACAGCAAATCCTCTCGACGTCGAAGACTATCTCGATTGTTTCGAGGAGTTTTCGAGCTATCTCCTAGAGTACATTGTCAATATGACAGATTCGAGCGGTAACACGGCAATGCATTATGCTGTTTCTCACGGCAATTTCGACGTTGTATCGATCCTGCTCGATTCTAAAGTTTGCGACATTAACAAAGCCAATGTTGCTGGTTACACAGCCGTTATGTTAGCCGCTCTCGCGGATCTTAGAAATTCCACACATGCTTCGGTTGCAAACAGACTGTTTCAACTAGCTGACGTTAACATCCGGGCCAAACTGGTAATTTACTTCACATCCTGAAAAAATAAAGATTTCTAGTCAGCTTAATATTTATTTATTTGTGAATTTATTACAGCACGGACAAACGGCGCTAATGCTGGCAGTTTCTCATGGTCGCAAGGACATGACGAGACTCCTCTTGGACGCTGGAGCCGCGGTAAACATTCAGGATGAAGATGGAAGCACCGCTCTCATGTGCGCTGCCGAGCATGGCCACACCGACATCGTCAGGCTTCTGCTAGCTCATCCAGACTGCGATTCATCGATAGTCGACGTTGACGGCAGTTCAGCACTGAAAATCGCTCTCGAAGCTGGAAATCGTGATATAGGAGTTCTTCTCTATGCACACGAGCATGTCAATCCTGGCACGAGCCCTTATTCGTCAATGAGACGAAGTCGTCGAGGCTCAAAACCAACAACACCGACCGGTGCGTCACCCACAGCTCCCGTTAGTCCCGCACCATCGCGAAGGTTCAATACTTCAACGATCTCGTTGAATACCAATAAATATTCGGGAAAGTAAACTACCCGAGACTGACTGGGAATCGTGGGTGATTCTGTGATTCAATTTATAGTAATCGTTGACGAGATTGAGATATATTCGTTGTTTAGACATTGATGGTTCACTTTACAAAAAGCGCAAAAAAGAAAAGAAAAAAGGGAGAAAACGTATGAAGCCAACAGGAATGGCGTAAATTTTCGATGAATTATTATACTATATACATATATATATATACTATATATATATACATAATATATATATATATATCACTCACCGTTTGGAAACTGTCGAATTACAATGTGGAAAAGTTAATATCACGGTGCTGCAGTTCTACGAAAAAAAATTCATAATGCGCGTTTAAAATTCATCATATTACGTAGCTTTTTTTCCCCCCTTCATGGGAAACACAGCTGGTTCATTAACCGTCTATTTTTCTACATATGTTTACTTTGTGCAAGCTGAATAGCGCTATTCACCAGTTTTATAAACGCTATTACTTTTGTTTCCTCTAACGAGATATTTTGCTTCTTGCGGATTAGAAACAAAAATTGGTTTTCTCAATGGTGCTCGTTTCATATTATAGTCCGCAATCCACAATCTGGGAAAACGACGGGCTAACGGAATTTATTATGATTTTTTTTTTCAGAAATGATTGTAGAAACTGTAAACATTCCGAATTTATGATTCAACTAAAAATTTTCGGTCGCGATGAATCCCAGTCTGAAATTGTTTAGGCCTAAACATTTATTGTACTGTCCACCACTTTGGGAACAAGAGGTTCTTCGAGGCTGCTGTATTATAGAGAGCAACCTGATGGATGAGATTTTTTATTTTCAAGTCTCCCATCCAAGTTAGAGCGATAAAAATCGAATAGCGAAAGTGTTAATGTGTCGTACACGGATATAACTCGTAGCGTACAGTGTCTTACTATAAAAGGATTAAGGAGTGACACAAATTTGTATGTGTATGCGCATATTATACAGGTTTATTATATTCGTCGAGACGAATTGCAACGCCAATTGACTGCATCAACGAAAAACAGAGTCAATTGATAAGTAGCGAGTCTGAAGTTTCCTTTTCTGACGGAGAAACCCTGAGAGTATAATTGTCGATCTACGATATATTAAAAATGAAAACTTTCTTATGATTAGAAGGTTGTGAATAGTAAATTAAGTTATTTAAGTTGATCTTCGATAATCCCTCTCAAAGGCTTCTTCGCAGATCAATGTATGTAGAGAACAAATTTATCGGAAACAAAGTCTGTGTTATAGAATGTTAATGAAACAAATGACTCCATTCAAGAAATGAACGAAAAAGATGGCATTGAGGAGAAATTAAAAAGAATGTTTAGGAATCTACTGGATTCTACAAAAATGTTTTCTTTTTTCATTGTTTGTGCCTTTACATGTAACAAGTTATGACTAATAAACTAAGTGGCTAAGTTTATTCACTGACAAGGGTTGAAACTTTTTTTACGGTATATGGAAAAATATTGTCATTTTGGGAGAGATCCCAAAAAGGAATATACTTATGTATATTACCCTCCACCTTCCTCTTTAGTTCCTTTCAGATTTTCATCGATTTACAAATATAGTAGTTAAAAAGAGATTAAGGTGTTTTTATATTTACTTACTTTCTAATGGTTCATTATTACGAGGGTACGAATGTTTCATCTTTTGATAATGTGCAACTTGTAATCGTATTTAGTGCATCTAACGGCCGCATTCGCGGCCCTCTGCTTCCAACGATGTTTGCTTTGAGTCTCTGAAGTAAGAAGAGTGATAGAGGTAACACCTAATAACTTTATTGTGCCACAAAGAAAGTCACCACATCGGACAAAAAAGTCCAGTTTTTCCAACTAGTGATCAGTGCCATCTAGCGAATTACTTACGCAACTTAGAGTAACTCCCTCCATCAGCTTCATCAGCTTCAAGATATTACAACAAGTGTATCCCATATTCGAGATACGGAACAGCACTATGGTAATTATGATTGTCAGTGCACCAATGTAGTTTGGAGCTCTAGAGTTTCTAAGTGTTAGTTTGTATCATGCGGTCGTACATTTGACAAGTGCATCAATGCCATCAATGAACAAAACAGCTGGTGAATCTAAATAAGGTTCCCGTCCAAAAGTTTCTTTTCGTATGATGAGTATCTAGCGTTTGCAAAACATCACGGATTACCTGGATAAATAAAAGAATTAAGCATAAAGATGAGGCGTTCTCATTCGGGTGAGCGGGGTGAGCGTTGAAGAATCAATTGCATTGCTTTGGATTGCAAGTTTATAGAAAACGAGAATATTTTTTTCAGCCGGTTACAGCTATGAGCCCCTACCGAGTACATCTCACAATCCTCTGGAAGAAGAAAATGAACGAATGGCAGACGACCTTCAGGGTAAAATTCATGCACTGAAGTCTCTCTCCATTGATATTGGAACAGAAATCAAATATCAGGACAAAATGTTAAATGACATGGTGACGTATCGTCTTTTGTTCCAAAACTCGTGCAGTTTTGTTTTCGTGTATGATAAGTTACTCACTATCTGCTTTTTGCCTATGAACATTACAGGATGAAGACTTTGAGAAAACGGGTGGATCTCTAACATCGTCTGTATCTAGAGTTATAAGAATGGCTAAAGCGGGTCACAATTATTACATTCTTTACCTATTTCTATTCTCTATAGGGGTATTCTTTGTGTTATGGATAGTCTTGAAATTCAAGTGACCTTATAATATGTATATTGTAATTGTCATATGGGGGAAATGATTATGATTATTGTTCAAGATCATGAGGAAACGTAAATGTGTACATAAATTATTTTTACCGGAAATAAAAAATGAATGAAACGTACACTTTCATTTCTATCTACCTTGTCAACACATGCACACGTGGCACATCACACGTATACATGACGTGGTCCATATTGTTGTCATAGAAACATCTCAGGGTGCGCGTCCGAACAGCTGATTTTTTGTACGTTTTGCCGAAAGAAACGAAGAAAGTTTCCTGAAAAAATGACGGAAGTTCGAGAATCGGAACTTAAAAATCTTTTCGATATCACGCGGGGTGATAACGATATTGTGACGATAGGAACGACAGTCGATACGGGTAAGTTTCAAAATTTACTGTGGAAACATAACCTCACTTTGCCAAATTTCAATGTATATGAGGTTTTATGCAGGACTCGAATGGCAGGCGGTCGACGAATGTAAACAAAAATTGGATTCTGGTATTCGTGTCGTCAAGGAACGTGGCAAGATATATTTCAACATATCCCTGAATGACTTTCCCAAAGTATGATGAATCGTTCATTTTTCGGAAAATCTTGCAGCGGAAAATTCTCTTTAATTCCACTAAAAACAGCACGTAGATAGAAAATAATTCTCACAGGGATGGTTTAAAAATAAGAATCTAGGATTACTATAGGAGTTCAATATCATTGTCTCAATAATCAGAATTAAGAATTTACAAAGATTAACTGCTGCATTCACTTTGAATTTGTCGATCGTTTATGAAAATTTGTGATAGTAACATTGTTTTGTACACCAGGTACAAGAAATGCGATCAATCGACAATATATTTATTGTCGGTGACGTCCGCAAATTTTCATTCACCACAGACGACAGAGAATCTGATCTGACCGTCATCAAGAATGCAGTTCTAAACGATATGCATTTAGAGAAATATCTAAATGCGTGGAAAGCGGTTACCCGTTTTCCAGGTAAAATATATCCTACCTTCGAGGAATGGAAGGCAGCCGTAGAGAATTATGGAGTCAACAGCAAATGGGAGGAATCGTCTTCTAGTAAGGGGCGAAAGAGAGGCTGTGATCCGTCTTTAGCCGAGGATCACAGTGTTGTATCTTACAGGATAACGTGCGAAAGAACTGGCAAGCATACGTTCGAATCGGGCCAAGTGGCAAACGCAGTGGGTGGCGAACTTCAGGATAGATATCATTGGATCGTCGATCTGACCATGTTTCACTTGGAAATTGTGTGTAAAGTTGTTCAAGGTTTGTTACTAAACATAAATTTCACTCTTCATTATTCATAGAATACCTAAACGATAATATGATTCAATGTTAGTCTAAATCATAGATGAAATGATACTGAACTTGCGAGTAACTCATGAATCAAAGCATCGCCGGAATATCGTACACTTTGGTCCAACTACGCTTCGTGCCACGGTTTGTTACAATCTGCTGAGACTTGCTCAGCCAAAAACGGGAGATGTGATAGTCGACCCCATGTGTGGCGGGGGTTCGATTCCCATAGAGGTATTATTCTGAAGACCTGCATTATCTCAAGTTAATATACCCCTGAGAATAATGCAAAAACATTTAATTCGATAGGCAACTTTAGCTTTTCCGAAAACATATGTTTTGTGTGGAGATAATCACGAAAAGGCTGTAGAAAGAACGAGAATGAATATAGAGTCACTGCCACAAAAACACAAGATCGATCTGCTGAAGTGGAGCGTCGGGAAGCTTCCATTCAGGGATTCCTATATCGATATCTTTGTTACAGACATGGTGGGTAAAAAAAAAGTGCATTATTTAATACTAAAATAAATTATGCGATTTGGTTCTTTGTAGCCCTTTGGTAAACGAAGCGGAACAATGTCGGACAATCGAGTTCTCTACAAACAGTATCTGATCGAATTGGCACGAGTCGTGAGGCTGAAAAATGGTCGATTGGTTTTACTCACTTATGATCGTCGTAGTATAAGTGTGGTGAGTGTATACAAAATCATTGAGAATACCTCGATAATAGAACATTATTGTGAACTGTTGATTACAGGCTCTTCAAGCGTCTAAGGATTTGTTCCGTGTCACAAAAATGTTGGGTATAAACATGGGTGGCCTCAACGCCGCAGTTTACGTACTAAAACGAACAAACTTGACCTACGAACAATTCGTTACGAGACCGGCTGGAAAACCTGTTATTCAAGATGCTGTGCTGCCAGAAACTGTTAAAGATTGATAAGTTCGGAATAATATTATGATTTGGAGCATTATGTGTATTTGCAAATAAAAAATATTTTATCGAATTGCTATGACTTTTCATTACACACCCAATACAATCTACAAGAAAAACTTTCTTCTGCTTGTCTCCATCGCATGACGCCGTCCTTGAATTAACCACTCGTACTCTCCATGTTTGCTGTCGAATGTACCATGCTGGATAGATCGGAGTTTCAGGGTAAATCTGGGTCCGAGTTCCCGCAGTCTCGGCTTTCCAGTTTTCAGATTGAATTCGTATCTGAAAATGAAAAATATTGCTGAGTACGATTGTAACGTTTTACGATGTTATTTTGTATTCTGAAGATATTTACCGGTGGTGTCGGAAGAAAACATAATCACGTTGATTGTGAAAAGTCACAGCTCTTCGTCCTTTGAATTCTGGCTGATAATGAAATAGAGCGCCTAACATTCTTCCGACGGTGTGACCGAGACGGGTAGTAAAGTTATTAAGTATCACTTCTGGACGATGTTCGCTTATTTCTTTGTGACTTCGCTTGAGTTCTGGAGTGATCTTGACATTGCTGAGTTTAAATTGCGCAGTTGGGCCATCCGGCAAATGAACGACGAGCATGCCATCTGTGAATTCTAGGTTAGGAAAATTCTCCGATACTTGTCGGTAACATTAGTACAATTGCGTGGTTGACAATTTAACAAAAGGATACTGGGCTGAGACATATTTTCATTGATGATTATCAAATCTGTGAATCCTTTGGAAATTGCTGCCTTGACCATTTTTTTAACACCGGAACGATTTCGATACAAAGATATTGAATTGGGTATGATTCTTGTAAGTTCTCTGCCGAATATTCGGGTCTTTTTTACCGGATTGTCGGCATAAGTGATCAGAACTTTGGGTTCGTAGTCTTGCCGGTAGTAAGCGGCGAATTCGTCATGATCAAGTTCGAGCTTAACTTCGGCATTTTCTTCTGCATCGAGATCACCTTGAATAATGGTCTCATCTTTCTCTCTGAGACTTTCGATAGTATGAGGTACCTGTTTGGGTCCACCCTCTTTGATTCTCTCCTTTCGCGCCTCTTTCTTTGCCTTGTTTTTCTCCTTCTTAAGCTTCTGAGCTTTCAGGTGTCTCACGGCTTTGCATTTTATGTGATTGAAGTTACTGTCGGATGGAAATCGCACCCTCTCCTTCTTGTGTTCATCGCCCTCGTCGTGCTCTCCCTCCGTTTTGACGTCGATATCATCATCCTTTGGTTTCGGACGATTGAACGGATTTTTACGCAATGTCTTAATTTTCATTTTGTATAGAAGTAATTTTTGTAATACTCTAACAATTAAGAATCATTCGATTCAACGTCAATGAGAAGAGGTTATGATAGTCATACACAACACGCACGTTTTGTAACTGTTGAGCTTTGAGATCGGCCGCTAGGGGCAGCACCGATCATCGATGAGTTACGTAGTACTTCCGTGGAACTACAACTACTCCGCGAATCAAAACACACTCCGTTCAAATTTGAATGAAATGCAAATGTCCCGCCATAACATTCATAAAATTCTAAACTTCTATTGCGCGTCGGTAAAAGTCTTATCGCAGAAAACTGTGAATCATACGCTGATAAGAATAATGATGGGCTACTGAGTTAATCTGTTTTATCACATATTCCACCGAGATAATTATTCCAAATACCTTCCTCGTATTGTTGAGTAGCTGCCGTGTACACAGACTTATCCTAAATAATCTTAGGAATTGAGAGTGCATGCAGTGTAATTGTATTTTTTTATTTATCGAATCGATTTATTGGGGCTAGGTTTGTGTTTTTCCATTTTCCCACACGTTATCAGTTTTCAGACGAGAGAAGGTCACTTCACAAATGTTTATTTGTTGAATGTTACCTACAAAAAGAGACTGTATTGACAAGACAGACTAGAGTTTACAGGGTATACGATTGGGATTTAGTAAAATTCAGTTTTGGTTGTAATGCTGTTATGCACCAATCATTTAGTAAATCTCAACCGTTTTGCCACTGCTCGATGGTGACGATCCATACCTCTATCGAATTTAACGGTTTTCTCGATACGTACTACATTTTTCTTAATTTTCATCTTCTTTTTACCATTACTTTAGTCAATTTAACGTATGATAATCGTTAATTAATTGCATTTTTCTTTTTCTCTTTCGCACTTCATTATTTCCTCCTTCAACTATTATATCTCGTATTACAAATATTCATAATTATGTACATGATTAGTAGTCGATCATTACCAATTCCATGGGGGTGATTTAACGAAATATCGCCGTTGGTTTTCTTTTTTTTTATATAATCTCGCGCACTTTCATACACATTCATATGTTGAATTCGTGCGGAATCTCATCTCGCCTGAAGATTAGTTCCAAGTTTTACTAATTTTACACACTAGGCCGTATTTTAGTGCGTGAATATATCTAGTTAAATCTAATTACTGAAATTCATAATTGAGAAAAAGAAAAAAACGCGAAAGAGAAAAATGACTCTCGATCATCTCGCCGAGGCAACAATATTTTTTCAACATCGACATGCAACTAACATTGACATTGGATTGCTTAATTAGTTTCACTTATATATATTACAATTTCCATTTCGCGCAGACTTTTCATTATTTGTTGTTTTGCTTACGTATATAATCGTTATTTACAGAACATTCCATCGTGTGATTCTTAGTAACGTTAATGAAACATTAAGAATTAATTATTATGCATCTTACCACCGTGTCTCGACGGCTCGCGTTTATTCGCTCGCGATTATTAATCAACATCGTCATCGTTTACGTTCGAGTCCCGATTCGATTGGGGCTCGGTGTGAGAGTTCTTACACGTACATTTTCGCAATACGTGAAAAGTGCGTCCTCAGCCGGGCTGAGAACACAACATTTTGTTTTATCATATATCTATACACAGAAACCGTATCGCTCGGCACTCATCTAGTTTCCTCACACAGCATAAATAACGCATGATAAAAAAGAAAACGTTGCCGAACAATAGTTAGGCCAATAATAAATACTATACATTTGAGGGTTGAAATATTACCCACTGAATTCATCTGAAGTTTGGAGAGCTCGTTGATCGGATCCTGCCCAATCGAATATAATTACACATTATATTGTTTTCATTAATCATTTTCTTTTTTTTCTCCTTTTTTTCTTCTTCTTTTACTCGCGAGCATGTACGAGCTCGGATTTTTCGTGCCCTTATGACTTTTTCGTGTAGTGAGCGTGTTAGTAAGAATTGTGCTCTCCGTGTTATGATAAACATGAAATATAATGTTTCATCTTTCTATATTGAAGAATAACTTACATTCCGACATCTTCGATGAAACGATTATCTCAGGTTGTGCGCCGGATAATCGATCTCTCTCTGTATCGAGAGGAACGCGTCCGAAACGCTCGTACTTCACGCAAAAGTCATACGAACGTCCTCGATCGGATAGAGACAGATAGAGAATGAGAGGGAGAGAGAAAAAGAGACACGGGCAGGTATTGACAGAGGCCCGAAGTAGAATAATCGCACGTAGACTTAGACTTCTGTGGTGCGGCTGTATGGACCGGTGTCCTCGGTTTGCGACAGCTTGCGCTCGCGTTTAGCGAACAGGTTCCCTAAAAAAGACGGCTGCTGAGCCAGGCCTTTACCTCCACCAGGGATCGTTGCCCCTGGATGCACCGGATGATTTTGTCCAGGATGCTTAACGCCTTGGCTCATCGAGCTGGCGGAAGTAGATTGAAATGAAATTGACATACCACTATCCAGTGAGCCAACACTGCCACGTCGTTGTGGCTTCTCCCCAGCGACTGTTATAAAATAAAAATAAATAATAAATAAAAACATCCAGTTCCATTTTATACGTTTCATTTAAACAATATCAGTGAGACTTACATTGCTCGTGAATATCGAGAAGCGAATTGCTGAGCGCCGATCGTTTGAGTTGCGTGTCCATATCGGCGGCTTCGGAACGATCGGCGGAACAAGGTCCGGGACATGGACAGACCTCGACATCAGCAACACCCGAGTCCCGATTCTCGGCACTGCCACGAGCACCCCGACTGCTTTTTTGTCGTTCGAGTTCGGTTTCGATTCTAAGTGTCTCCATCTCGTCCATTTCACTGATCGACTCGCGGAGATCCTCGGCAAATTTGCATCTGTCGTGCTCGTTTCGGGCATTGAATGTGACTAGTACTTTGCCGTCAACGCGCTGAGAGAGCCTTATACCGTAGGGATAGTCTGGTGAATAGAAAAATGCCGAAAAACAAATTGAGTATCGGAGTACATTTTCCGATTAAAAGGGAAAGAGGAAAAGGGACAATAATTTTACTCACGGGGAACTTCGAAAAGCGTTACGACCATACCACAAAGCGGAAAGCTCTGTCTGAAAGTATAAGTAACGCTGCTCTTCTTCTTGCTCAGGATCTTCGTCACGACGAGAAGATCGTTGAAGAGAAATACTTCGCGTTGATGCACCCCAGGTCTCTCCTTCTTGTGTATATCAGGAATCTCGTAGAGTCTACAGTAACACACCAATCTTCTATGCGGTAGTGCCATGTTAGGTTTTTTGCCAACGATCGTAGCTTGAACCTTCATCACTTGCGTAACGTGATCGGAGCCGGGTTTGAATTCATTTGCCTTGACTCTATCGTAAATACCGACGAGAATGTCTCTGTCGATGTCGCCACAGTCGTCAATACCACGTAAATTCTTCACGAAATCATCGAGTCTCATGCGTCGTTCGGGCTTCAAATTTGGCGTGTGAAGATCTGTGTTGAGCATTATTATTGCGAACGCGAGTACGAAAACCGTGTCGGGTGATCTTAGCCTCGAGACTACGTCGTGATTGCAATGACAGTAACGCTGACTGAAAACCTCCATCAGTCTCTCGATCTTTTGTGCCTCACCGGGCATTCTAAAATAGGCTTGAAATTTCCTCAATGCTACATCCACTTGCATACCCGCCAAGTCGAGCTCGTGCGAAAAACATCTACGGATAAATAGAAGAAAAAGAAAACCCAAAGAGTTAAATCATGCTGAATATTTGTTTCGTTGGGAAAGTCTTTGTTTTATTCTCGTCCATTACTCACTCTAGGACAGCCATGTTGAAAGGATTTTGCAGATTGCCGAGATATTCTCCGATCATCTGCTTCGAGAGACCCTTTCTGCTTATCAAAAATCTCGCTACGCCCTGGGGACTGTTTTCGAGAAAGCCTCGTCGTATCAAATAGGTGATACCTCTTTCCGGCTTTTTGTTGAACAGATTCAGTCCCACTCGGTACTGTCGTTTTCTAACGGTTTCGGAGACTTTGTAACTCGCTTGAGGCAGAGCCTCCGTGTGATCCATCATGGGAAGCTGATAGCCCGAACTTGCGTGCGAATGACCGAGTTCTTTGCCACTGTTTATGAGGCTATTGTTATCAGCTGCGTGTACACATTCCTGATGCTCCGGAGAACTCGACTATGAACGGGAATAAAACAGATCGAACATGTACAATCTTTCTCTCCTCGAATTTCTCAAAATATCGACTCTCGACAATTATCATTTGAAAATCGTAATCAAGAAAAATATAAAAATAGAGATTACGAATAAAAAAAACCGAGATATTAAAAGTTGACGACTTTTTTTGTACTCACGATTCCTTTGTGCTTCCAAATCGGCGATCCTCGCTGGGGATCTCCCTCCGAGCTCTCGCAATTCGTCGAATCGCTACCGGAACTCTGAACCGAGCTGAGACTTCCGTTCTCCACGCTCTTGCTAAGACCGTTGTGTCGTTGTTCCATCGATCTCGACGTTATCGAAGACGTTCTCTTGGGAACTTCCGGTGGTACTTTTTTCCCAGAACTACGAGATCTACCACTGGACGAACTGAGCTGCGAGGTATTTGCCCAAGCATGTGTCAACGGTGTTTGGAGATTGTGCGGTGTCGACGGTGATGTACAGGGAGTTCTGTGCATATCACGAGGCGGTGTTTCTTGTCTAAGACCGCACAGAGTTTCCTGAAGATAGAAATATTTTAAGTTTACAAAAATACACGGTTCATTCTAATAATAAAACAAAAAAAATCGTCCAATCGACTGCTATGCAATATTTTGTTTAAGTATTCTTAGATTCCTACCTGAGGATTGTAGTAATGAATACTAGAACCGCTTTCCTGCGAACTCGAGTCCCAGCAAGGACTCGGAGGTGGCTGATGTCTGCCGCAAGGACTCGGTGTCATAGACGGCGTGTGTCTTCCGCTCTGATGTAAATTATAAGTCGGATGTTGATGAACGACTGGATTTACCTGATGTCCTCCCATCACCTGAATCTCGCATCTACCGCTCTGGCTTCGTGGCATCGGCGACTGAGAATTTTCCGCGTGTCTACGTTCTCTCAACGACATACTTCTTATGGGCATTGGCCGATTGTTCGCGGATTGTGGTTGTTGTTGAATGTATATCTGATTGTGATAAGCGATTCTGTCGTGATCGGCCATATTCCCAGGACGTTCGGTGGCCTCTTGAAGATTACGACTCAGTCTTTTCTCGGCTTTTGCCATCGCCGTTATAGCGGCGAATTTCTTCAACAGTGTGTATCTACGAAATGCTCGCTGTATCGTCAATGCGGCATTTCTTGCTTTCACACCACCGTATTTACGTTCCAGCATCTCGATCTGTTTGTCGAGAAGATCCTGCGACAGCTCGTACCTGCTGGAACAACGTAAGACAAAATACTAGGTCAGGCAAAAATCTCAAAAATAGAAAAAACGATAACAATTACGCGTGAAAGAAAATCTTTAATTATACTCACGCAGCCTGAAGCCTGCAACGTTTGAGAACATCTCCGTTTCTGATCGTGCCTTTTTTATGATGAGACTGCTGATAAGCCGATTGTGGCTGTCCACCGTATCCCTGAACCATAGTTCCGTAGCTCTGAGGCTGGCTGTAACCACCACCGTGGGGATACACCTGAACATTGCTCGTTGGATAAGACCCATGGGCATAATTCTGCCCTTGCATGTAAGACTGTCCCGTTATGTACGAAGTCGAGAGGGATGTTTGACTTCCGGACGAGTAGACCCCGTGTGTGCTACCACCATGATTCTGCCCCAGGCTCGTATTGTTGTGTGTTGGTCTCTCCATCTTTTGTGGGAAACTGCAAACCATAAAGAGACAAAAATAAATAAATAAATACAATTTCTAATCACTGAATTAATTGGATTATTTTGATTTGCCGTTCTGCCGTTAATATTCGTCGTATACTTTCAACAAATTTTCTTTCCAACAGAGTTATCAATAACAATAATAAAAATAATACTTGGAGTACTTGGAAGCAAAAAAATTCGACGCTATTGCAAGGTTTTTCGAGACGAGACGACAGTTCATTGACCTTGTGGATATTTGAACAGCGTTCAATATCCGCCGCTGAGTGATTACCAAACCTAATTTCCGGGGCATCGACAGAGACAGAGAGAGAGAGAGAGAGAGACAGAGAGAGAGAGAGAGAGACAGAGAGAGAGAGACAGAGAGACAGAGAGACAGAGAGGGCGGGTATGAAGGCCTCGACGACGTTGGTACAGAGGGTGTTGGCCATGTGAAAGTGCCGAGTGGCCCGCGTGAACATTTTCCTCGGTAACCGGGCAAAACGCTCATTGCCAGAAGAGGGTTATTAAACGAGAAACACATTCGGACCGGCTGATACGACTCTGGACGAGATAAATCTCTCGGCACGTACAAACTCTCGGTAAAATTAATATTCGCGCGCGTTTGGGTTTTCGAAACAAAATTTGGCGAACTGGCAGGGAGAATTTCCAAGTTCAACGAAGGGAGACACACACAACGCCAGGCTCGAGTTAAATAGACCATGGACATAAATACAAAGTCCGATAATGGGTAGACGGCAGGATGCACTCTCGCGAAATTTCAGAAACACGTTATATATAAATATATCGAATGGACGGACGCGAGAGAACACTGCCTGGAGCTAATTACACCGAATAACAATGCGCCAACGTACACCATGAGCATTACAAAGCCTCCATATTCCCCACCTCGTCCCTTGAAACACCGATATATATATATATATATAGCATTGGTTCGAAAACAGACGAGACTCGAGCTCGAATAATGGAATATATTCGTCGTTTCGAAAATTGTGTTTTACTCGTACCACTTTGTTTCCACAAAAAGCCTCGCGATTTAACCATGTTAAATTATCTTTTCGATTATAATTCTGTTTTTATTTTCTTCTTGTTTTATATCGCAATCTCGTAACAATTTATTTCGCAGAGTGGTAAATAATTTTATCACTGTTTTCATACGCACTCGAGAACGCGAATGCATATTTTCGTTGAAACTCGAGTTTTGTTTAATCGTATTATTCGCACATTTCTGTTTGGAAAAGTAAAAAAAAAAATAAATGCAGTGTCGAATGGCCAAAGTCCGTTCGCGGGAGGGAAACGTTTTACAGCAGTGGTCAGCGATCCTCGAAGGCTTCCCATTTGGTCGAGTCGTTTTGCTTTTCTTTTTTTTTCTTTCATATTACCATTATTATTATTATTATTATAATAGAGACGAGAACATCAGAGAAAGAGAGAGAGAGAGAGAGAGAGAGAGAGAGAGAGAGAGAGAGAGAGAGACCTGATGTGTGTGCCAGGTGTGCTAAAAACGTTTGATATTCACCGGGGGAGCTTACCCGCGTGTACGAGCGAGCGGTTACCATATCGTGAATCATTCTGGCGCACACACAATCGTCGTCGCCTCTGACTCACTCGAAAAAAATTCAACCCCTAAATAATAATCGAATTAAAAAATACAACGTGCTTCTAGCATATGTCTCGTTTTGTAGAACAGGAAATATCTCAAAGCAAAACAGTCGCTACGTACCCCACTAAAAATCCTGACACGCAGATAATCATGATGACGATGATTTGTTTCTTTCTTTTTTCCTTTTTATCTTTTTTTTAATCGTAATTTAAAATCGTTCCATTTGTTTTATTAAGTGTTAATGCACATTTTTAATTTAGAGAAAAAATATTCGACGAAGCGTTTTCCTGCTTGAAAATTCTTCGCTTTTTATTCTCACTGGCAGATTTATTACTGCGGTATAACGTAACAAAGAAGCGATTTAATCCGGGGCTCGGTTACGTCCGAGAAGAGTGTCCTCGGGCACAAAGGTCGCGATCGAACAGATACGACGACGAGTGACGACAACGAGGACGTCGTTGACGACGACGACGACAACGAGGCGGTTTTACCGGAATACACGAACGAGTTGGCTGGATTATATCGATCGTAGTTTAAATTTAGCTGACCGTTAAAGCGAGAAGTTCATTAATGCACATCCCGGATATCTCGTTGGCAAAGTGAGAGATTTATTTCCCGATACGTTCAAGAGATAGCCAAGAGATTAACGGATACGAAAATTTCTTCCAAGTCTTGGAATTTTCACCGAACGATATTATCGTGTTCGAATATTTATCGAAAATAAATATCGATATTATTTTATTCGATATAGACACAGGAGAGGAATATTTTCCAGAAACGCGTGTCCGTGTTACTCGAGAGCGAGTGGTCGACTGAATAATTCGAGGCGAGGACCGAGGAAAGAAGGAAGAGAAAAGGAACCATCGACGAAGAAAAAACCACCAGCTGCTCCTCGAAGGAAGATCCTTCGAGGTTTTACCTATATATATATATATATAATTCGTCCCTTTTTTCGTCCCTTTTTCTTTTCTTTCTCCAGAGGGCGATCGAGCTCTCGAAGCCGAGGATCTTTGAATGTGTGTACAGCACTAAGGGCTTCGATGGAGAAAGGGAGAAAGAGGTCGAAGGGATGGTCCCAGGCTGGAAGCGATAGCTGGGATATTTGGGTGTATTTGTGAGGCCCTTTTTTTCTCTCGCTCCCGGGCCTCAAGAGCATCCTCGCACATGCACGTGCTCTCTGGCGTCAGCAGGTAAACGCACGGCACACGCCGGAGTACCAACACAGTAGTCTTCATTACTTTCCATCGTTCTTACGCTTATTTATTTTTTCAATCTTTTTTCATTAATTCTCCAGATAAACAAAATTCAAAAATCGTTCTTTCTATGAATATGAAAAAAAAAATATATATACAACAATTATATAAAAAGAAATTTATTTTTATCTTTTTTTGTCGTCTCTAGTGTATATCGAGTTCAATTGTAAACGTTTAAGATGTTGAAATTTTTAATACACTTCCGAGTAAGGCTTTCGTTTATTTTTACGTTACCCCTTTGAGTTTTTCGTAATGGTGGCTGTCTCGTCACCCCAAGTGGTATCGCTTGGAATGAAAGAGCGTATCTCAAAGGCGCAGCTGATAGATAGTAACGAGAAAGAGAGTATATTTATAGTTGTTACCGCCTGGATGCCCCCCGTGTAAGAGAGCTTAAGCTATATCGACAGAGCGAAGTACACGAGCTATAATTGCTTTTCCTCTTCACCCGGATCCGGTCTTACTGCCTTATATATATATATATATATATCTATAGTATAGTGTAGTATATATATATATATATGGTATAGATCCATTTACGTAGTGCGTATTCCCCTTCGCGATGAATTAATGATAATCGAACGAGACATAATTTCATCGTTCATCATGGCATCTTTTATCGAGTCTATAATCAAACGTCACGAACATATCCGAGAGCAACCATCGAGAAATTTTCTCCATCACTTATCATATAATAAATTCATCATTATCGACGAACGAACGAAACCCTGATGTAAAAAAGCATCGATAAATATAATTTTATTTAACAGAAAAAATTGTTTCTAGTTTAGAAATATATTTTTTATACAACGAGATGTATATTATTTTTTGTTTTCTTTTTCACCGAGTATATTTCGGCGAAATGAAAATAAAATGAGAAACGGATAGCCACCTGCCTGATCGCGGCTCGAGTACCCCGGACAATCGGGGCCTTCTCTCTTTCGGTCTTTCTTGATCTTCGCCGAGGGAGCAGATGAGAATGTATATCGCGAGAAATAATATGCAGGGGTGAGAGAGAGAGAGAGAGAGAGAGATAGAGAGGGAGGGAGATGAGTAAGGGCGTCGCTGCACGCTGGAAAAGAGACTCGAAAAAAGGCTCTCTCCTTCGTTCACGATGGAGAAAACATCTGCCGGACAGGGTGCGCTTGTGCGTTGCTGCAATCGCGAGACTCGTGCCACGCGAGAAACCTATGTGTTTTGTTGTATACGTGAATGAAACGAGCGCTCTTACACGCGTGACTGAAGCGAGTGAAACGAGAGGGAATGGGCTCGAGAGCGTGCTAAGGTGCTGCTAGAGACTTTCACGAGGGTGAGAGAGAGAGAGAGAGAAAAAAGAAATAAAATTTCTAGTCTAAAAAGACAAAGAAAGAAAATTTCCCCAATTCACCAAAAATTACAACGGTTAAAAATTTAATTTTCAATGTCAAAAGATAAATATCGTTTTTCTTTTTTATAAATAAAAGAAAATACCAAGTTGTAAACGCAAGCAGAATATTGTTGGATAAAGTCGAGATAATGAGAATACCACGGAAAGTTTGTGAACAGAAAATTGCGCAAGAGTGACGATTTCGTGGTGAAAAAAAATCACGTTCGTTTGACCAACGATGACAAAAATGTAAAAATAAAAAATGATATAAAAATAAACGAGTTAAAAAAAGACGGAAGTAGATATTGAAAAATGATGTTATTTTTCCTTATTACTTTGTTTATTTTGTTGTTGTTGTTGTTTTTTTTTGTATCTCGAGGATTTTTCGATTATCATTCTATTCTGAAACTTCGACGAATTAACTTTGCCTCCTGGTGGCTTTCGACGATCGCTACCCTATATTGAAAATCGATTGGATTTACTCGCTACTGCGAGTCTTAAGTTCGGCTTTACTGCCTGGAAACTAGGGATACTCGATTTTCTCTCGGCTTCGTGAAAAAAAAAGGGATCAGCCGGAGAAGGAGAAGACTAAGAAGAAGAAAAAACAACGGTCCTTTAACAGAAGAGATACCTTATTCTATTTTCCAACGGAGAGGACGATTTTTATCTCGTGTACGAAAGGATCGAGTTTTCTTCGTTGTGCTATCGAGATTCTCGATCCCTCGGGCCACCTTTTAACGTCGAGAGGGAGGACACGTGCTCTCGAGCCTCGACCTACCAGCACGAGGATAACACCTGCTTCGAGAAGTCGAGAGAAACGAGCGCTTCGACCGCGCACGCGATCTTTTCTTAACTTCGACGAACCGCTTGTTTTATTGTATTATATTATTCCTTCGTTACTTGACGACTTTATAGCGAAAAAATAAAAATCAAATAAACTTTGAATTTTCTTGTATTCGTGATTTTTTTGAATTTTTGGGAAAATTAATGAAAGTGCATGTAAATTTTTTTATTTTACTATAACATTTTTCACTCAAATCCGTTGTATCTATTATTAGCCCGATGAGGGCTAAATCTCACTCCGTCATCTACTCGACGAATAGCCCGGTGTCAGAAAAAATTATCATTCGAAATGAGAATGGTCGACCAGAAATTAAAATTTTCCCAAAAGTTCATTCGCCTCTTCTCCTCTCATTCTCCACTTTCCGCCCTCTTCGTCAACCCTCTCGTCCAAGAGCAAATAGATGACCTCGGTTTCATCGAACGAGACACGTTGAAGAAGAAAATGGGCTAACTAGTATTAGTAAGTGGCGAAATGAAAAACATAGTCGAACATAGTGTATTACACCAGCGATAAGAGAGGAAGAGAGTGAGAGAAGACAGTGACACCGTTAGGTATCGGATCACTCTCCTCATCATCAACGACGGTGAATACACGAGGGTTTTACTGTTTTCTGCGAGAGGGTTACAAAAAAAAAAAGAAAAAAAGAGAAGTCGAGTGTGTCGTACGAGCCCTCGATGTAACACACGGTGAGCGACGTTGTTTCTCCGTGTTCGCGCATCGGGGCTACCTAGTGTGTCTCGAGACCATACTCAGACAATGTGGCTTCGCGAAGAGCATCGCTCGCTACTTGGACACGCGCCATCCTCTCTTCGTGCACGAGCTTCGTCTCTCCTGTCTCTTCTTTCCTTCGCTACCCGGAAGCCCCGTGTCGTCTTTGCCGTCAACCGTCTCACCCTTTTACCCTTTCTTATCTTCGACTCTTCGTTCATAAGACGAGAGAGAGAGAGAGAGAGAGAGAGAGAGCGCGTGACAAAAGTCAGCAGGCACGCGTCTCGCCTCTTCTTATCTCTCTTTCGGCACACTTTTCGCCGGGTTCTCCATTACCACGACGTCTGGCAGACGTCCTCGTCGACGGGACAGGAAGTAGAAGATACCCGTCAAGAAAAAGAGTCACGAACCGGAAGAACCGCAAGAGAGTTGATTTCTTATTCATATATTATTTCCATCTTTTTGCATTCACCGACGTATCAATGAAGATTTTTTAATTAATAAACATTTATCCGATACGTTTCAGTCTCTCGTTCGACTCACGGAGAAAGTTTTCCAATGTAACGCAAGATTTAACCGTGCGACCGTCAACAATGGTACGAGGAAGAGCACGAGACCGGAAACATTTTATTTCCTCCTCGTGGTTGTTGTCAAATTGAGTCGATGGCAGGAAAGAGTCTCGTGAAAATAAAAAGTGGACACGGTAGACATTTCGATGGAATGGTCGAGAGGCCGATGTAACGCGTATCGAGAGAGAAGATCGAACGAAAGGGATCAGCCACTATCGAGTTCTTCTCCTCTTACGTATTTATCCATCCCCCTCGCCCCTTCTTCCTCCTCTCTTATACCATCGGTCACTCTTCGTACCTTTTATCATCCGACTGAAATCGCACTTTACCAGTCTGGACTTTCGGAGCGTGTGAAAGCCACCAGTTGTGTCGAACTCGATCCTACTATTCTACGTTTCGTTTCGCCTACACACTCTATTTCGCGTCTCGAATAAATGGAAAAGTCCCAGAGACTCCGGTATTATTAATACGCTTCGAGAGCTGAATTGAATTACCGGTGAAAATTAAATTAATCTAGCTGTAAAAATTAATTCGTTGATTGAATTTCTCCGGGAGGTAGGAGGGGGGTTTCGTTTTTTTTTTCTTTCATTTACGTGACGCGAATGTGATATATGTGAAACGACGTTCGAAGAGAAACGAGTAAATCGTGCATGGAGAAAATTTAATTCGACTACGAGTGTGTGTCTCTTGGAGTTTAGGATATTTGTGTGTGTGTGTGTGTGTGTCTGTGTGTGTGAGAGAGTTTGTGGCTGGCAAAGAGTGAGGTCGTTGCGTATAAATTTCGTATGCGGCACAGTGTGCTCCAGTTTCTTGAATGGCCACAGTCCAGTTGCTCGCGACATACTCGATGCGCGCAACGACCTCGTATTATTTAGGCACGCATGCGCGTAGCGCGCGCGCGCTCAGTGCGCGCACGTGCGTACGACGTATCACCGTTATGTCGCATCGATAAAATACAATCGATAGAAATTTATATAGAATATATCGATCGAGAATTTTTCGATAAAAAAACAAAATTCAAATGAAAACAAAAAATGGATTTTCAAATTTTTTATAAAAAAAAAATCGTTTCTTTATTTTTGATCCAAATAACGCGAGGAAATATATATATGTAGTACGTGGAATAAAAGCGAGCTACGATGTTACGAGGCTAACGGCCCGGCGCCGTTTAATTGGCTTCGGGGTTAACCGTTCGCAAAAATTGCCTAATTAATGGGATTCTAGTTAGCGGAACGCCCAATTCGCCGTAGCCAGAGAGACGGATATATATATATATATATATATAGAGAGAGAGAGATCACTCGTTTACAAAACGAAGAGGTCGACGTTTGGTCGTAGTCGGTCCTCTTCGTACACGAGAAACCTCTGGGTCAATTAACGAGGTCAGATTCCACTTTTTTAGTCCGCCCCTGGACGAGAATCAACCGGACAAACGACGCATGCTTTAATTGCGTTGTTTGACCAATTAACGGAACTCGTCCGTTTGTCTCTCCGTATCGGACATTTAATTTGAAGAGCAAGAGAGAGAGAGAGAGAGAGAAAGAGAGGGAGAGAGCGAGAGACAAAGAGGGTGCGAAAAAAACCAATAGAGAATATAAAAATAAAAATATATGAAAGATAATTGATAAGAAGAAGAGACAAATAATTGTCGAAACACGAGGTTAACGTTCCAGAGAAATTCTTTTTTAAACTGTCAGGGGTAAAAGGACAGAAAACGAGCTGAATTTTTTCTAACTTTCGATTATAATTACCCGATCTAGAACAAATTGGAGCAGACGAAACTGTTAGACACCATTAGAAGCCATATATACGTCACTTCTATCTCGCATGCGCAAGGAAGTAAAATTACAAACCACCCTTCGTCCTGTTCGTCCTTACAAGATTTGATCGCAAGCTCTCCTCGCTTTAATTGACATCCTGGGTCGCGTTCATCGCGTCTTCATTGTGCGAACTCGATAGATCGGCTAGAAGAAGAAGGAGGAGGGGGGTTGCTCGAAAGTTAGTCGACTTTAACAACCCCGAGGGAGTTCTCCGGCGTTAAAATTATAATGCCACGCTGTCGTTAATGCCCGACGCGAATATTCCTCGAGACTCGCTCTCGTAACTCTCTCGACTTTCGCGAGAGTCTATCGTCGCCGTTACACGAAGGAAAACAATAACAATCAACGAGACAAAAGAAAATTGAAAAGTAAAAATAAATTGTAAATTAACGAAAAAAACAAAAAAAAAACAAAAAGAAAGAACAGTAAGGAGTTTTAAATAGCGAAATAGTTTCGAAAAAGAAAAAGAAAAACGACGAGAATGTTCAAGAATCTGCGATCGTAAAGAGACGAAAAAATAAAAGGAAAAAAAAAAACGTAACGAGCGCGCCCGTCTCTTTATTTCACGACCTCGGACATTCCCCAATAACTTTTGTTCGTCTCTTTCTCTCCGGCGCCTGTGCGCGCGAAAATCTTTGGTTTTCGCCTATTTTTAGTCCACCTCTCGCGTCACCTTGGCGGCAGTTCGAATCGAGAATTTAGCAAATACACGAAAAATACGAAAAATACGAAATACGAAAACAGATGCTCTCTCTTCTTTCTACGACGTGCAAACGAAAGAAAAAAGAAAAAAGAAACAAGAGAAAATCACGAGCTGAAGAGAAACAAAGAAAAGTTGATTCAACGGGAGGAAAAAATAGGTTTGTCGTTAAAACGAGTGAGAAAATTGCTGGACGAAAATGAGGATTGATCGTATCGAGATTGGTAATTACGTCGTCTTATTATCGTTAATTTAATAGTCACGAGCGAAAGAGAAGGAGGAGACACGTGTGGAAAACAGAGAGAGAAAGAAGAAGAGAGACAGAGAAAGAAGGAGAGAGCCAGAGAAAGAAGGAGAGAGACAGAGAAAGAAGAAGAGAGCCAGAGAAAGAAGAAGAGAGCCAGAGAAAGAAGAAGAGAGCCAGAGAAAGAAGAAGAGAGCCAGAGAAAGAAGAAGAGAGCCAGAGAAAGAAGGAGAGAGACCTATTAGCCACGAGATACGAGGGTAAAAAGCGAAACAGTGGATAACATCCATGTCTGTTTTCATTTTTTTTCCTTCTTCCTTACTTCATCTTCGTCTCTCTTTCAAACGTTTCGCAGGAAACACACGGATGTGTCGAGGCTACAAAAATACCGCTCGTGCTTTTTTACCGCTGTTTCTCTAATGTCGGTCTATAACTCGGTTAGAGGGCTCTCGGGCCGTTGCCTGGATCCCTCGAGTCCTCGACCTCCCCTCTCTCTCTCTCTCCTCGCACCAGCAAACCGGAAGTGAAATCCGTCTCTGGGCTTCTGGCTTTTCATGAGAGAAAGAGAAAGACCTAGAGAGAGAGAGAAAGAGAGAGAGAGAGAGAGAGACAGAGACAGAACGACAGAGAAGGTAGAAGAGCCCACAGGGCAATATAAACGAGGCGGAAGGTGCTTGCAGTACGTACCTAATGGTAATAATAGTAATAGCGACGTAGTCGTAGTGCGAAGGGCCCGGTAACAGCCCGAAGCTAGAACAGGGAGAGAGGAAGGATTTTCAGTAGAGCCACATCGTATCTCACTCTCGTGTGTTCCAGCGCGTCGTCGAGAGTGGCAGAGAAGAGAGAAAGAGAGAGAGAGAGAGAGCGAGAGAGGGGTAGGAGGATGGGGGTAGGGATGAATTCATTACAGAAATTATTAAAGCGTGCCCCATTATCGTTCCTGAAGAGGAGAAGGGGGACTAAAAGTGCCGCTAGCGGCGCTAGTGGGCTCTCATACATATACTTACATATATATATAGGCATGTGTAGGTCTGTATATATATATATATTTGTGTGTGTATATTTGACGGTCGAGCTCGCTAGTGGCGACGGCGTGGCCTCCTCGCGTAATTATCGTTAAGTAATTAACAACCGTTGATTGCTATTAGTGTGTATACGGTAGGGTACGATGAGAATCTCGCGCCTTTATAAGCGCGAAAAAAGAGAAAAGGGGAGGGGAAAATGAGGCAACCGATATCGTTCTGTGTAACGTTGCTTCAACCTCGGTTATAAATATCTAGAAATATTTATAAAATGTGTGTGTGTGTGTGTGTGTGTTTATGTGTGTAAAATTGCTAGTGAATACCCATAAGTAAAGAAAAAAAGGCTTTAAAGCATTGCTAGACGCTCCGTTAAGATATTACGGCTTCTTAAATATGTTAATTAGTGTTTGAAGCGCACGCGCCTCGCTCCCTACGTCGACGTTCACCGGCAAAGGCAACGCGATTCATCGTGTTTTACCGTAAACTTGGAATTAAGAGTCTGGAGAAACTGAGCCGAGATTTAATACGTAAGCACCGTGATATATCGCGAGGGAGAAAGAGAGAGAGAGAGGGAGGGGAGAGAGAGAGAGATTTGATACAAACAATATGTGTATACAGATAAGACCTCGAGATTATATTCATAACTGGTAGTAGAGTGCCGAAAACTCGTTACCCAGAGTCAAGATTTATTCAAGAAAATCCGACGGAAGATCGAGTGCTCGAGTATTTTTTTATTTATTTATTTTTTTTTTATGTGGCAATCTTACGAGAAACGTAGGATCGAAAAGAAAAGAGCGGAAATGCGCGTGTCTACGAGGCGATGTTATAGGACGAGACGTTTCTCCGTAAGCCTACCCGGCCATAGCTGTAATATTATAGTCGTACGAATTAAAGGTAATAGTCGAGCTAGTCGGAAAAAAGATAATAATGAATGAAAAAAGAAAAAAAGAAAACATAATAATCGAGAAAACAAATGAATTATTTTACAAACAATCGCTAATCGGCGAATTAAATAAATTGTAACATTATTGACATAACGAAAACTTGATTAATTCAAAACGATTGATGATATTTCTTAAATAATTAGAATATTGTATGAATAATTTTAAATTAACGAAAATAAATCCTAATTCAAATTTTTGATAAAAAAATTATTCTAAAAATGCCGGAAACGCTAATGAATATTTCGAGAAAGCAATTAAGGGTTTACACCACGCTACACCAGACACTAATTCTCGGGTCGAGAGATCCTCGACCCTTCGTATTTCACGACAACGATATATCAATTCGGTAAATAATATATATATATGTAGATATCACGTTGTAAACTATACGATAACCGCACGAGAGTACCGAGAAGAGAACTATCGGGCGAACGGCCCGGTGAAAGTTGTGTACCAACTTCTCCAGTTTCTACGTAGTCTCTCGAACTCCCTGGGCACGTTTCCTCGATGTTCCTGCCTATGTACTCGCCTAGTTTCAAATATTACATCCATCTGTACTTATATATATATATATAGGTATATAAAAGTCAAAATTATCCGTTATATATACAACGGATAATTTCGACAAGACGTGAAGATACTTTGCTCTCCGTCGATCATTATCGACGACAATTAAACATATGTAAGATAAACCCCCTCGTATTTAATAAAAATCGATCGAACGAAGATAAATAATAATAATAAAAAGAAAATTGATATCTGAAAGTTCGTATGATTAAATTAAATACCGATTGATGAACGACGTGGGCGTCGAATATCCAAGCTGTAATCGCGATCTGACGACTTTTTCTTGCACAGTTACGACGCTACGACTTCTCGAGCTGTGATGCACTCTCGTCGTTCTGATAACTTGATGATAGTGCTGATGATGTTGTTGTTGCTGTTGCTGTTGCTGCGAGCTCGTAGCACCAGCAACGAGTCTCTCGCGAGGCTCGACCATCGTCAGGCCGAACATGATTTTTCTTTCACTTTTTTCGCCAACACGAATCGCGACACTGTTGAATTTTTTTCGTCGTTGATTTTATATAATTTATTGTTAAAAGTGTCATTACGTTGATTCGACGTTTTACATTCGTATTTCGTATTTTTCGAATGTTTTCAATCACCAAGAAACACGCGAGTACGTTCGTGTTTTTTCATCGATTTATTCATTTTTCGCGTATTTCGTTTTATATTTTCTTTTTCTTTATTTTTTTTTTTCTTCTTCGGGTCAATCTTCAGTCCCGTCTTTCACAGATACATCGCTGTATCCAGCGGACCTGAATTTTGTCAAAAGAATCGTCAATTTAACGTACGTAGAAATTTTGTATCTTTGTATTTGCAATTTTTTTTTTATCCTTGTTTTTTGTTTCTCGTTCGACCGGACGACTTTTCGTTCGAGCGACGAATACGAATGTAAATAAATCGAGGGTCCTAAAACTCGTACGAGATCGCGGTCCTAATAATCCCGTTTCCGGATGACAAAGTGGGGATAAATCGCGTCCGGTCCAGACGGATGTCGAGCATCGCTCGACGAATGAAATTTAACGGATCGAAAAAGAAATTAAAAAAAAAAATACAAAAAATTTTTACTCGTCATCGCATCGACTCGGACGTGCGAGAACGTTTTATTTTCTAAATAAACGCTCGAGCCTCTTTCGATTCGTTGACACAATCATTTTTGGCCTTGAATTTATATTTTTTTGCAAATGTGAGTAATTATTCCGCTCTCTCTCTCTCTCTCTGTTAAGAAAAAGAGAGAGAGAGAGCGAGTCTTTTGAAATTTATGTATTTTCGTGTACGAGACCAAGATTGATTCAACGCCATAGAAAAGATTACCCGACGTTTCTCGCTGCTTCGTGACGCGAAAATTTCCACCTCGACGATTTTCTTCGATCTCTCGTTCGCACGAGAGACTCGCCATTAATAATTAATCGAGTGTAAAGGACTTTCTATAAACGACGCTCGATACGCGTTATATGCAACGAGGGATAAAACTAAAAACAAAAGAAAGAAAAGGCAAAGCGTTGGTAGACCGAGAGAGCGTCGTCGCACGACGGAAGAGGGTGAAAGTGAACTGAATCGATAATCGGTGTATCGATCGACTCTATCGCGCTCCGATTCTCCGTTATTTCCATTTTTCTTTTCTTCTTCTTCTTCTTCTACGAATTAAATCTTTGCTCGGATATTCACGAGCGCGAAGTTTTCCATCGGTTCGAAACTTTATATCAAATTTCTTTCTTTTTTTTTGTTTAATCCGAGGAGAATCGTTGATATTTCTTCTACCATAAAACAAAAAAATTAATAAAAATTGAAATATCGTAAATTACATAAAAATATTAGAATTCGAAATTATTTCAAACGAAACGATAAATTATCTCTTATGGATATATTTGTCTTTTCAATCGCTTTAAAAAATTTATTTTCCCGTGAAAAAATCGAACGTCGTACCGATCGTTACCGAGAATCGCGGATTGCGTTATCGTCGTATCGCTCGCGTTTCGACGTTGTCCGCGCAGTTCTCTCTCCTTCCTCTCTCTCTCTCTCCCTCTCCTTCCTCTCTCTCTCTGTCAATGTTGACGGAACCCCGGGAATAACGCGAGTCGTTTCGCGCGACGTCCGTTCACGGTCGGAAAGACAAAACGGCCGATCGCGTTACTTTCCCGGATCGCGAGGTAACGAACGCTTGTGTTTGTAGTAACCAATGGCAATTTTTTCCTTTTTTTCTTTCTGTCTTTATGTCCCATTGAAAAAAACTCGTCACAGCGCGACTTCAAAAGGACAACGGGAGGCAGCGCGGGTCGTATCGCCGGTGCGGCGAGCGGCGTGTACACACACATCCGGTTACTTTCCTATCGTAATCGTACAACACGAAGGTACATACCGGTATGCACGGACGAATGAGAGAGAGAGAGAAAGAGGGAAAAGAGAGAGAGAGAGAGAGAGGGAAAAGAGAGAGAGAGAGAGAGAGGCGTTCCGAGTGTTTCACCACCATACGTTCTCGCCATATAAAATGCGTTTGACCGCTCGCACAAACACCAGCCACTCTGGTGTCCGGTTTTTACTTCCGGGTTACTTTTTCCTAACGATCGATCCATCGTTCGTTCATTATTACTACTATTGCGCACATCTCCATTCTCGCTCGATCGTAAACATAAAACGGGAAACAAATTCGTTTGAAAAAATTCGATCAATTTTTATCTCGATAAAAAAGATCGAAATTAAATTGCTTTATTTTTATTGTAAATAATAAAATTTGCATTTTATTTTGGATATCGATGAGACAGTGATTGAATTATAGAACGAGAATTAAATCGGATGGGAGAAGTAAAAAAGAAAGAAAATTTTGTTCGTATTGGTTCGCGTATGTCGATCCCGTGCGATATGTACCGTTCGCTCTTTAAATGCGATCGGTCGAAGAACATCGAGCGCAACGAGGCCGCGCACGTACGTACCGAGAAGGTGGAGGGATTTTGTACGAGGTGGATAGTCCGGCGCGCAACGTCGAAACGTCAAAGCCGAATGAATAGTAATGACCACTAAATCGCTTTCCGACTCGGTTGCTCCGACAGGCTTTCGAACGGTGCTGTCTATATAGATAGACTCGACATGCCGATCTCCCTCATTGTAATCGCGTATGTATTTATCCGCGATCCATCCTCCGATACGCCGCGACGACCGCGATGCCAGCGAATTTTTTTTCTTTTTCGTATATTTATATTTATAAGGTTTTAATGAGAAAGCCCCATACGAGAGAATTATAAAGATTGCCTTTGTAATTAAAAAATATCATTATGAAAAAAAAGTCAACCCTATTTTATATTTTTAGATTAAAATATAAAAGGGGGTTGATCTTGTTGCGGTTTTCAGGTAATGATTGTATTTTATTATTCGATGGCAGCGAATTTTTTATATATTTTTTCATATATTTATTTTTGTAAGGTTTTAATGAGAAAGCCCCATACGAGAGAATTATAGAGACGGCTCTCGTAATTAAAAAAAATCATTACCAAAAAAAAATCAACCCTCTTTCATATTTTTAGATTAAAATATAAAAGGGGGTTGATTGCGTTGCGCTTTTCCGATAATGATTATTCGTTTAGAATAAAAATATAAAATTTCAGAAGAGAAAATTGTATTTTATTATTTTGATAAAATTCGGATGAAAATAAAATGAATTATTCACTGGACGATAAAAAAAAAAGGAACACACGTTCGACGACGATACAATTTAATTTCGATAACGGGGGTTATTTTGATTCAATTTTTTCGCTAATATTCACCGTACACCGAAGAACGGGGGAGGGAGAAACATGCTCGCGCGTCGATCGGCAAAAGCGAACTATCGTTATCACGGCTCGCTACGCACTACCGATGCCCCACTCTCGTGGGATACGTCCCCACTCCCAACCACCACTCTCCATCGATATCCTTATCGCTCGGTCCTATCTCCATATAAAAGCGTCATACGACTTTATTTAATTTTATTATTTTTTCGTCATCGTTCTCAAATTATATTCGCTCGATTTTCCATAAAAAGTTTGATAAAAAAAAAAAATTTAATTAAAAAAAAAATTTTTCAAGCCCAAAAAAAAATTGTTTGACAAAAGCTAGAAAAGTTCGCGACGATCTTGTGCCTCGGGACTAATTCCCATTCGTCATAGATTATCAGTGCAGTATTTCAAGAAAGTAGTGCAACAAGCGTGCACAACTGGGTCAAGAATTTTTCCTCGACCTGGCCACGTTTATCGCCCGAGTCCTTTGTGCACGAAGGTAGGGAAGCAATGGTATTATTTTATATATAAATATATTTTTACTCTTAGGTAGGTCTTTCATAGTTTAATCGAATATATATGGGTCGCTCCGACAAAGTCTTAAAACTTTTTCCTCTTTTTTTCTTTCTTTCTTTTTTTTCGATTTAGATCAACGACGAGTCAAAGAACGTTTCGAGCTCACGGTTTATTCGACGTACAGTACCGAGACCGTGCGCGATGTGCATCGACCGATGGAAGTCACGAGTTCGAACGGTGCCTCGTAGGAATTCCACGCCGTGATTGCTGCATTCGTTAATTACGTATTTCGCCAACGTGTTAATACACCGAACGAAAATTCTCGGTAAAAGAAAAAGAGAAAAGTTTATAAATATTCAATCGAACAATACCACGATACACTCGAGAATTTTTCAAAATATAAAACAAAAAAAAAAACGAAAATTATCATCTACTGAAAAAAAATAAAAAAATAAAAAAATTTTTTAAAAATTTCTTTTTCAACTTTCCCCGAGTTTCACTACCGCGATTAATCGGAAATTCATGGCGAATGTTTGTCGACAGGACGCAAATTGAAGAAATTCCGTGTGAAAGTGAACAAAAATAAGAACGTGTAATTTTCGTGATAAAAAGAAAATGACGAGGAGGGTGGACTATGAACGAGTAACGGAGCATTTAGAAATCTATATTATTTACTACGCGCTTGCTCGACGTCGTCGTCGAGCACACGCACCGGTGACTACGAGTACGAGCGTTATACGAACTACCGTGTGTCGTACATTGTAGACGCGTTAAGGACCGAGAGACGTACAACGAGAGTGTGTGCGTTATAAACAGGACTGTCTGTCTCTTACTGTCTCTTTTTCTATACGAGGACAAAAAACCGTGCCAACTTATCTCTCTCTCTTTTCTCTCTCTTTCTCCCTGTCTCTTCGATGCCACGAAGCACCCGGTTATAACCCAAAGTACCGCTTGGACTTATCACCACGAGCTGGAAATGCGGGTCACGCGAGGCGCAACTTAACCGCTGGTTTGCCGGGCTATTGCTGCCTCGGTGACTCGCAAACATCATCGACGGGTAGCCATACTCGTCGTCGATGTCGTGGAACTGCATCGGCAATGACCACGGGGCAACAGCGGTAGCGAGCATTGCTTTTTCTCTTTAGAGATTATACGTCGCTCGTGGAAAGAGCCGAGGAACTGGATACATCGTTCTCGTTCGCACGAGAACGAGTGATAATTTCATAAAAATAATTATTAATTTTATGGATAATTAATTAATTAATTAATATGACAATCATATAATTAGTGGTATGAAAATTAATAAAATCAATAAATCGAATAAAAATTGCATATTTATTCTTCGTTAGTAAAGAAAAATATGTCGTTGGCACGATTTTTGTCTATTTTTGTTGTCGAGTGGCGTGTGTGTTCCCGCGAGTCGGAGCAAACGTATCGATTTACCAGAGAATTGTAAAGTGGTCACCGCGGAGTTGTGTGTACCGTGTGCGAACGATTGCCAGGGTAATATTTCTTTTACTTTGTTTTTTAAATTTTTTTTGTTTTTTGTTACTTTTTTTATATTTTATTATTATTATTTATAAAAACGTAGGCGAGCGAGAGAGTCGAGGGACATCTTACGTTACGGGGGTTACGGTTCCAAGAGAGAACCACGCCTGTCGGTCGCGTGTGCGGTCGATCCAACGACCATCGGTTTTTCACCGTCGCGCAGTCCGCGGGGGCTAGAAGAGAATAATACGTCATGGTTTTTACGATGAGTTTCGCGCAACCTTTTATTTCACCTCCTCCTGCCCATATAACGTCTCGTTCCCCTTTTTTTTATATCTCTCGTCTCCCGAGACACGCGGTTTGTTAAAAGTGCGCGCGCAGCTCGGTAACGTCCAAGATACAATGAAAATAAATAAATAACAATAACAATAAAAATAATAAAAAAATAAATATAATAATTTCGATTAATTAAAATTAAAATTAAATTTAAAGATTCGTTTTTAAATTGAAAATCGTAAAATTTATAACACGACGTCGACGTTTTTATTTTCTTGCTTCGACCCTCGCCTCGAACCTCTCTCTCTCTCTCTCTCTCTCTCTCTCTCTCGTAATCGTTATCACGGACACCACCGGACACTTATATAACACACGATTCGTTTCCTATAGACGAGTAATGTATATTCGCACTGGGTTACAAGGATATGCAAGTGCTTCAAAAGTGACTCATAAACTCGGTAATCTGTCTATCGTTCTGTCTCTGTCGCACGTTTCTGAACTCGTGCGCACCAGAGGGACCTTCACCGACATGGCCTTATCGTCGTCGTCGTCGTCGTAGTCAGGGATATTTCCGCACGGAAGACCCGACGAGATACACTCGACAATAATATTATCGTCACGTATTTCGCTAGATTAAAATATCGAGCACGTTATCGATCGAATGCCTGTGACGCATTTAATTAAATTTAATTAATTTTAATTTAAAAAAAACATCAATAATTGAATAAAAGAAATTTCTTTTCTTTTTTTTTTGGTTATTTTTCTCGAATAAAATTAGAAATTAAAGGACGAAGCGAACGCATAATTTTCTATCGAGGGGGCAAAGATCTTGGCTAGGCCAACGGGCGTCTCGCACGCTCCAACGGATTTACCGATAAATTAGCCCGTGGCAAAAGTAAAAGTTTCCGAGAGAAAGCTTCGCGGTAGCATGGGCGAGAATGATCTTTCCTCCTCCTTCTTCGTCTCTTTCTCTCTCTCTCTCTCTCTCTCTTCTATTCGTCCGGCGTCGTCGACCCGTATATCTAGACGTTTCTATCGTACACGGACATTTCCATGTCTCGAAACCGCGTTGCAAGTGCTTTGTGCGGTCTTCGACGAATCTATTTATCGAGAGAACCATGAGGTGCCTCGGTAACGTGTCTCGAGTTCGCAGGGTGTGACGAAAACCGGTAATTTCCGATCGTCATTCTAACACACGTTGTCAATTATTTTCATAAAAAAAAAATCATAATTTATTCGACTAATTCGATTTTTCTTAATTTTTGATAATTTTGAAAAATTCCAATTTTGTTTGTTTGTTTATTTTATTAATATTTTCTTTCACAAAGTATCGATAAATTATCGATTTTCGGAAAAATGGGGGAAATAGGGAAGATCGAAGTTGTCGAGAACGGTAGAAACTCGAATGGGGTAAAAACTCGTCAGCTTTTTATTTAATTTCATTGGAAGATTGAAAACTAGTGTCAACGGGTCAAAGAACGTTCGTCGAGTTTCAGATGCAGCTAAATAAACTCGGGATAATCATAGGCACAATTACGAATTCGCGACGTGGACGAACGTTGCCTTGACCTTCTGAAATAACGAACGACGTACCGACGGACAATAAAAAATAAAAGAAAACCTTTTTTTTAATTTCGAAAAAAAACGTCGAGGCGAGAAATAAAAGCGAATAATCCGGCGAATAATTCGAACGGCATTGCCGAGTTGCGTTTATCAATGCCGTTGAGCGAAAGTGCAATAGCGAAGCGAGCGCGTCCTCGAACGCGGGAAAGTATGGCGAACGAAGGTAGAAAATTTTTACGACGCTTCCCTCTCGAAGTTGCGAACGAAACCGGTAAATCGAAGTCGTAAACTATGGATGATTCTCGATCGCGTATGTCCTTTGAAAATAGGCTGAAAAGGTGTCACACTCTGATAATACTTGGGGAATGAGCGAGCAGAAAAAAAAAGAAAAACAAAAAAAAATACCGAGAGAAGAAGAAAAAAAAAAGAGAGAGAGATATATCGTCGACGGGCAAGCGTCATAGACTCGATGTGGTATAATAAATCGGTGGCACGCGATCTTCAAAAGAAGTTGCTCAAGCTCGACTGCATAACTCCGACGTTTATTTCTTTCTAAATTCAAATATATATATATATATATAAATATTTTTTTTTCTTTATTATGATTTCGTCTCGAACGATTTATTTCTCATCTCGAAACTTTCTTTCTTCGTTATCTCGGCGCGGGTTCGATAAATTTTGCATTTAAATGCAAAAACTCGACGACAAAAAAATAAAAGAAATACGTTCCTGTAATATCTAATAATAATAATAAATAAAAAAAAAATAGCGTGAACTCTCGTAGCTGTATTATTCGAGCCTCCATTTATTGTGAGAAAAAGAGCAACAAATTATTCGTTTTTTTTCGCCACGAGCAGCTGGGAAAGCGATTATCGAAATTAAAAGAAGAAGAAGGAGAAGAAGAAGAAAAAAAAAACAAAGAAAAAAAGGAAGAAGAAGAAGAAGAAGAACAAGAGGAGAGAAAACCTTGATGTAACGCGTTCTTCGCGGTTAAAGAGAAATATAATGTGTAAAGTGGGCGAGAAGCGAGTGGAGCGATTCGTACGGCAAGATATATATATATATATATATATATATATATATATATATATATCTATGTAGCAGTCATCAACTGGGAGCACAGCTGACCCTGACGTTGGTAACAGTCACTACCATGAGAGAAGCGAAGCAGCACGCGCGGTACGTCATCGTCGCGAACCCATACTCGTTCGCTTTCACACGAGCCCCGAGTACTCTTAAACCCTGTTCGCGCTCGATCGTAACGTCGTTATCATCGTTTACCGATCCCCCGATAATCCAAAAATACCTCTAACACATTTAAAAATCGCTATAAATAAATATATTCCAATAGATTTCACGTCGTTACCTACTTTCTTGATCGTATTTATTTATTCATACATTTATTTGTCAAATAAAACAATATTATTAAATCACCACCGAACTAACGAAGAAATTACGTTTATCGCTCTCATCGTCGTTATAATCCTCTCGGTGAATTCACTCGTCGATTAAAAACTCACAGTGAAATTCCATCGAAAATCCATAATCTCACTCGATCGATTTTACAAGATTTTATCGATCGTTCGTCACTTCGCGAAATTAATTATACATTATATTTTTTCCATTTTTTGCGAACTTGTATTTTTCTTTTTCACACCGAGTGAATAACAACCGTGTGTTTGGCCGAGGGTCAAACGGCGAGAGAAAAATCGAGAAAAAGAGTGTGTGTGTGTGAGAGAGAGAGAGAGAGAGAGAGAGAGAGGGAAAAAGAGATAGACCGGCGCGCGCGAGTTCCGCGGTGATCGGCACTTCGCGGTTTAAGCCTGACTGGCCGCGGCGATGTTACTCGCGAGCCCGCAAAGTCCGCGGACGGCTTCTATGCCCGTCCCGCGCGCGGCCTGCACGGTTCGAACGTACGTACGCTGCTGGGGGTTTTTCACTCCTCCCGGCTCTTTCACCCGATCCTCCTCCTTTACAAACGTTTCTCTCTCTCTTTCTCTCACTCTATCTCTTTTTGCCTGCGTTGATTGTGCTATATATATACATATATATATATATATATAGGTATAGGTAGGATACACCGTGTATGGCAGTTACTACTGTCGCTGTGCGGCGAGAGGACGGCCGCCGCTCCCCCCACTCCGGCGTCATCGTCGAAGTCCCGCGTAGAAACGCGCTCGACTGCTTTTATCGTACCTATATATATATATATGAAATGTGCATTCGCAGGTTCTAATACGGCGATGAATTAATTCTATAAAGTTCAAGAAATAAAGAACGTCGACCGAATGATTATTTTTACATATTTACGTCGATAATTTCTCGATATCGATTATCGATCGATTAATAATTCGATCTCGTCTTGAATATTGTTTTTTTTTTCTTTTCTTTTTTTCAGAGAACTAGATTACGCACCATGAGAGAAATTCCCATTACCCAGCGACCCGAATTACTCCCTCTCTTTTGTCGATTAAAAGAAAATAATTGTAATAATAATAATAATGATAAGAAAAGAGGTAGAGAGGAGAGAAAAAATCGTGAGAATTGGCAATAGGCGAGCGTTCAAAAGCGCGCGTGGGCTCAGACGCGAGAGAGTGTTATTGGCTTTTTACCTATTCCCGTTTAACGATGAAAGCGGATCGATGGTATCGACGAACTGGCAAACTCTCGGGTTACTCTCGTTCTATATTTATTATACATACATACATACACACAAACACACACATATATATATATATCGATACATAAGAGACCTCGATGTCCCTCTCGTCGAGACCGCTCGGCGCGTTTTCCTTCCTTCGTCTCTTACGCCCGGTACGATCGATTTTCATCAATAAAATTCCATTAGTCCGACGCAAACGGAAAGCGAAATCGACGAGAGGGACGTTATATAGTGAATTCAATTACAGGGAACATATATAAAAGCGCATATATATTTATATGTGTGTGTGTGTACGTCGTCGTCTTCGTTTCTCGGTTTTTCGATCAATCGAGAGTACGTCCATTCTCGTTTCTCCTGTCCTGGTTCGATCTCTCGCATTTCCACGAGATAGTTTATACACGCTCTTATCACGTTTATCAGAGTCTTGGCTACCTCGTGATATCGACAACACGACCGACCACCCCCGTTATTCGGAATTTCCTGTTTCTTTTTTATATTTTTATTTTTCCCTGAAGGAAATTCCGACGTTATCGTAAAAATTGTATTTTGTCAAGAATTCGAAAAGGGAGGACTGATATTACGTTCTTTTCATCGATCGTATTAAAACTCGCGATCGATACGACGAAATAAAGTAGGAGAGAACGTAATTAAGAGTTTCTTTTTTTATTTTCGTAAAGTTTTCAACGAAAAGAAAGAACTCGGGGATTTTTTGTTCACGAATGCTGCGAGAGAGAAATAACGAAGAAAAAAAAAAGCAAAGAAAGAAAAATTGTAGCCAATCGATCGTACATTGTACGGAATACAAAAGTTTCCGTACACGCGAGAAATACAGCCACTATTCTTTTCTCGTAGCTCGCACGAGAGACAAAGAGGAAAGAGCGAGGGTGAGAGAGATGGAATGAAAAAAAAAGAAAAAAAAAAGAAAGAAATAAAGAAACAAGTGCTTCGGGGATTTTCTGTCCAAGATTATCCGTTGGCCTATTTCACGATTCCGCACACACATCGAGAAAGAGAGAGAAAGACGGAGAGAGAGAGAGAGAGAGAATCCGTCTCTCCCCCAGCCCCTTTCATGGACTATTTCTTTCTCTCGCGCACACACGATGTATGTACGTCAGACGTAAAAAAAACTACGAACAGTGTGTGCTCGAGTTGACGAGAGCAGAAATAGAGATGGAACGTAGGATGAACCGTCGACTACGATTTCGTCCGTGTCTCTTCGTTACTCTCTCTCTCTCTCTCTCTCTCTCTTTCTCCACGAGTCGACTATTCATTCAAAATATTTCATTCAAATAGAATCGTATGTTTCTTTCGAAAAAGAATTGATTTTTGAGCAATATCGAAAACAAATTTAAACGATTGAAAAAACATTCTTATTTTTTTTTGTATTTCTCGACAATTTCTCCTTCCTTTTTTTCATTTTTTTTGTTTCTTTTTCTTGATCGAGCAACGAGTCCTAGCGTAATACGTGATACGCCGGTTTCGAGACACCTGGGGGTACGTATTATAGATATAAACGTCGACGATAATCCCATACGTGTTCCTTCGCGGCTTAAAAACTGTTTACACGTGCGCGTCACGTATTAAAACGTCGCGGTCGATGTGCGCGCGCGCGAGCAATCCAAAATAGGCAATCGAGACGCGCGTGTTGTCGTCTTCGTGCGCGCGACTCTCTCTCTCTCTCTCTTTCTTTCTCTCTCTCGTCATCGTCGTTTTAGACTCGCTAAATAAATTTTGGCTCCTCCTCCTCCCTCTCTTTCTCTCTCTCTCTCGATGGAAGAAGCGTTCGAAAGCTTTTTGGGGAGGGCTTGTCCCTATCCTCGTTCTCTTCGGTTTCTTTTTGTTTTTTTTTCTCGGTCGAGCGATTTTGGTCGTCTCGTCGAGCGTGTAGCGCAAGAGAGCGAGCGGCGATCACGTCGAGGCGCATCGGAAAATAGAAAGTTTAGGCGATTCTTGCGGCGTCGCGCAAACCTCTCTCTCTCTCTCTCTCTCTCTCTCTCGTCGTTGTACAGAATCGATGATACGACAAAAAACCACGCGCTCGCGGTTCAACGAGTTTCACGAAAAAAGAAAAAAAAACGAAAAAAAAATCGCGTGACCGACGAGCCGACTACGAAAAGAGCAAGCGCAAGCATTTTTATCTACGTGTAACGCTTTTCGCTTTTTTTTTGTTTTTTTTTGTTGTTTTGTTTATTTATCAAGCGCAACGAGGTCGGAGCGAACCGGCACGTTTCGACGCCATCCGAAAGAAACGAGAGCGCGATTATTTTTTTTGTCGCGTTTATTATATTCTCGTCGTCCCAGAAATTCCGCGATAATTTTTTGTTTCAATTATCCGTTAAAAAGAATCAGTTATTTTTACATTCGACGAGAATAATTAAAAAACATTTTTTTAAGAAACAAAAAAAATCGGAGTATTTTTTTTTGTTTTGCTTTTTTTTTTTTTTTGACAACTTACACGACGAGTAAGTCTTCCCCGACATTCGTCCGACCCAAGGTATCGAGACGAGAAGATGCGAAAGATGAAGAAGATGAGTCGGCGTATTTTGCAAACTATATTTTAACGTTCGTTACGTGCGTCCTCGGTTACGTTGCGTAACGAACACTGATTAGTCGTACCAGTCGGTGAGACGCACAGGTCATTTAGCAGCTCGCTTTGCTTCGCGGCATGAATATAACGGAGTACGCGTTTCGTACCGTCTACCGATATACCAACAAGAGACCCGCCGTATAATTTCAGTGAAGAGAAGAGAGAAAGAGAGAGGGGGGGGGGGGAGAGAGAGAGAGAGAGAGACGGACTAACGAGAGAAAAAAAAACGAGACGAAGAAAGAAAAAAAAAATTAAAACGGATTGGTTTCAATTACGACGGATTAAAAAGCCGGGACAAATTGCGAGTTACGTTCATGAATTAATTATGAGGATATTATTCTCCTTCGTCTCGTTGCGAACGTAAAAAAAACCTCGTAGAATATATAAAGAAAAAAATTTCTTTAAAAATTTATGAAAAATTTGAAAACAAATTTTGTATAAACAATTTCTTTTTTTACCCTTCGAACAGAAAATCCAGAACTGTTACTAGGACACGAATCTGTGCTTATTTATGTCGTAGAATTGAGATATAAAAAAAGGATGAAGGGAGAGTAAAAAATGGGAGAGATCGTCACGGGAACACGGAAGTTCACTCCCGCTTGGCTTCGGTCGAAAGGAGGATTCAGGACGCGTTCGAACTATCGAGCGCACGTTGGAGGCAAGCTTATGGACGTTAATAGGTCGAATGAACGAACTGTGAAACGAGCTTAGGGCGGTTTATAATCCGCGAGCAGCTTCGCGATTCGAGTGCCACGGTGCGAGAGATACGCGTTTATACACCTTTGGCCGCTATTTCAACCCCTCATCCCCCTCTCTGCCCCTCCTCCTCCTCCTCCTCCTCAATGCCTTTAGTAGCGTGTGCACGCTAGATGATAAGACACGACTGACGTGCAACGAGAGGGCGTAACAAGGACGATAGAGACGGCTGCCTGATTTTGATAACACGACGTTCAAAGTCACGAATTTAGCTTAATTTATGGAGAGAATTCGTATTTGTTTTTATATAAACAAATGCGAATTTTCTGTTTAATAATTTTTAATAATTATCATTTTTTCTATAAAGACAATTATATTGGGAAAATGTTAATTGATCAAAATGGGACGAGATGATAAGACACGGCTGACGTGCAACGAGAGGACGTAACAAGGACGATAGAGATGACTGCCTGATTTTCATAACACGACGTTCAAAGTCACGAATTTAGCTTAATTTTCTGTTTAATAATTTTTAATAATTATATTGGGAAAATGTTAATTGATAAAAATGGGAGAGGTATGAAAAAAGTATTATTATTATTTTTTTCTTAGAACGAATCTTTAAAGCAGTCGAGATTGCGAGTTTATTCTCGCGAGGTCGATGGTACGTTGATGCAATAAGACGATAAAACTCGAGTACAAGAGTGACAACGTGCCACGAGCGAACAGTAACTTTACGCGCGAGCTCAACGGACTCGGCAATAACCACCCACGAAACGACTACGTTCCACCTACAACCCGCGGAAAATTTAGCTCGAGACGTGACCCTCTCTCTCTATTTCTCGTCGTTCGAGAGACTCGTGGGCTCGTGACTCTTCGTCTTCGCAACGTTATATCATTATGCATACACGTACTATTCACGAACGAGGCGCTTTTCCGTGAAACTTGCACAACGACGACAAATTGCGACAACAAACAACCTTTTTTCTTTTCTAATCTTCTATTCACCATTTCGAGGAATTGAATTTAACAAAAAAAAGAACATAAAAATACAAACGACTAGAATTAATGTCTATGTGTGTTTTTTTATCTCGAATTAAAAAACAGTTTTTTTTCTACTCGTTCGAGAAAGAATAATGAGCGAGAAAGAGTTGGAATTAAAAGAAGTAACGAGATAGGGTCTCGAGGTAGAAGCCCTTTACCGTGTTCATGTCCCTCTGGGATCTCGACAGGGCGGTTGAGCGTGAGGAGAATTCACGAGGAGTTGAGAGAATAAAAGAGGGGGGAAGGAGGAGAGAAAGATCGAAGGATGGAGAAGGACGATGCC
The DNA here is from genome assembly GCA_951802705.1 of Netelia virgata. Classification (NCBI taxonomy): domain Eukaryota; kingdom Metazoa; phylum Arthropoda; class Insecta; order Hymenoptera; family Ichneumonidae; genus Netelia; species Netelia virgata. The sequence continues at coordinate 51,232,742 of OX637863.1, forward strand.
GTCGATAGATGGAAAATCGGAGTAAACGGAAAGAGCCGTGGACGTTTCTTTTCTTCTCGAGTAAGGTCTTGAGGAAACTCACAAATACCATCACCAGTATCGAGGTAAGATATATAGCACTATACTATATATATATATATATATATAGCAGTGTAGTGAGACGGTAGACGATGCGGTGCTGGCGCACGTGCGGTGAATGAAGAGAGCAAGTTGCACACGTTGGACCGACGCGAGCCCCAGTCCGCTTCCATTCACATATGGGAACTGCAGAAAATTGTGGTAGACAGTTTTACAGAAGCCGGCTTATCGACACATATTGCTTTTCTGTACTCATTTTTCGTAAAATCGTAAAAATAGTTGACAAAAAAAAACAATGGAATAAAAAAATGAAAATAAAAATAAATTACCGTTCGACATTTTAAGAGACCGATGAATTTTGTGATTTCGAAAAGAGGATCGCGTTTTTCGCATCGCGAGAGAAATTTCGTCGAGTCGTCTCGACCTTGCGACATCTCGTCGATGATTTCAAGCGTACGTAAATAATTCGAAACGAATATAATTTGTCGCGTCGACGAAATTAAGATTACCATCGTTATTCGAACGATTTCGTAAAAAAGAAACCTTGCGATAAATATTATTCGCTCGATCGTTGGCTCGTGGGTGTTTCAGGAGGTCGAGAGACGAGACTCGACTGGGGGAGGGGGCAATCTCTGTTAAGAGTCTCGTTAAACGGAAGGGATAATCTTGGGTGCGCGCGACTCGATAAGTGAGATTGTACGTAGGCACGAACGCGCCCGGCTACTTGCGAGTTTGCAGAAGAAGCGGGCAATGACGGGGAAACGACCTTGCCTGTTATATTGTGCAACGTCCATAAGAGTGACCTAGTCCGAGTGGAAACACGGCGTCGTACCATTCACCGATCCGCTCGACGCCGTGTTCGACCAACCGTCCCCGACCATCATCGATCTCGATAACCAGACTGAACACCACTTCAACTTTTTTCCACTCGAAACCGAAACATCGTCGACTAATTTGCTAATTTTAACGTATTTTCATATAAATTTTCAGAAATTCATAAAATTTATATAAATTAATTAAATTGATGAATTTATAGGTTCGATGAAATTCCTCGTTTCGATAGAAACAATTTTTATCCTGTCCACTGGACACAACGAGAAAATATCTTGGTCGCTCGTTCCCGGATATTTGTGACTTTGCACTCCTACGTAAAATCGATATGACGTAGTCGATCTATTTTCATCTTGGGTTTCTACGCTGTCGATATCCTACTGACATAATGCGCGAGGGAATATCAATGCTGTCGGAGTGAAGAGAGGGGATGGACGTAAGTGCAAAGAGGGCGAGTATATATATATATATATATATATATATATAACACATTGACATCGATCCTACTTATACGTACGTTATATGCACGTGTCACCCATGAAAAGCTGCAAATAGTTTCTCAAGACTCCGAGCAACGTTATCGAATTTGGCGAGTTCCAAGGCCCTAGTGATAATTAGCGGATCGGATTTAATATGCGCCAGGACGTTTTGCTTCTTTTCCACCAGAAGAGAGTCTCACTCGACGGTAATTCTATATCGTCGAAACTCCATTAGCGAAATAATTCGATTAAAGGGAAGGATATCTTCGTGACCGATATTCGCAACAGGTTATTCTCTTTAAATTCGTCTAAAATCCGTGAGAATTATCAATTTCATTATAAAAGACGAGATATGTAAAAAGAATGTTGAGATTTTTTTTTCGACGACGAGAAATTTACCAAATTTAATAAAACAAATGTTGTTTTCTATTTAAAACTATTTTCTTTTCTATTTAGAAAAAAAGGGGATTTGTTTACAACTGAGAAAAAACGGTCGTTGAACTCGTGACCGAAGATTGTAAACAAGGAAGCGAGAGAGAGAGAGAGAGAGGGAGAGATTGGTGCGTGGGGTAAAACGAGGAAACGGTTGAGTCGGCGAGTGAAACAGACATCGTCGACTGTCCCTTTCGATTAGTATCTCCGGTCTTCTTGTTTTCAGACTTTGTTGGATGGAAGGTTAAAGGGGAGGGAGAAAACTCGAGGCGTTACAAATTTCCCAGCAATTAGAGTTTCGCTCGTTCTATAACGCACACGTCGGTGTGCTCGTGGCTCTGTGTCGGCCAGATTACCGCTCCGATGTATTATGTAGCCTAGAGGGACGAAACGAAATAAAAAAGAAAAAAAGAAGAAAAAAAAGGCACGAGAGAACGACATTATATGTTAAGTTCGAGCAATTAAGGCTCGTGTGGAACGTAATTTCGCATTTCCCACGAAATTATAAATGCGTAATACGCGAGCTTGCTCCCCCCTGGCCTGGAGAGAGAAGGGGCTGTTTTTTTTTCTCTATGACTACGTCAGCCTGTGCACTAAAAAAAGGACTAAATAATAACAGCGTGTATTATATCACGCCTATCTCTCTTGCATACGACGATTATTTAAACGAGAATAAACATTTTTCTACATTTCGCAACTCGGGCCAATTATTTTATTTTTTTAATTTTTTTTTGTGCAACGAATTTTTTTTTACCTTTCGTTGCGACGTAACGGCAGCAAAAAAAAGCAGCAATTTGTAACGATGATTCGGACTCACCTGAAACAGAAAAAGGAAGAGACGATTTATTAATCGAAGGTCGATTTTTTTTTTTATTTTTGTTTTGCGATAGTCGCGATAATAAATAAAAAAAAACGTCGTTATCAAAAAATCGTCGAGAGAACAAAACGAAACGAGGATCGATCGGGTTTAATTAACGGAAGATCCGGTGTTAACGAGCTACGATTTTTATTTTCGTCGCGATAAAAAAGAAGAAAAAAAAATGGAAACTATATCGCCCGACGATCGCCATTCGCGACTCTCGCGATCAAAAGAGCCGCGAGATAACGTTCGAAAATAATTCCGTGGTTCATCGTCGATTAACGATCGACGATAGGAAGACGCACACAGACACACACGCACAGACGCTCGACAGATTTCCAAATATATATCAAACGTTACTCACTAACCTGTAATTATTTTTCGGGCATAATATCCGCATGATGCACATTTTCAGATAAAACATCGAACGAGCCGCGACGTATCAACGAATTTATCGCGATCCAACTATCCGAGCATCGTTATTTATCCGTCTGCTATTTCTTTTTTTTTATCTTCTTATCGACGAGTTAGACGGCAAACACAACCAAAAAAACAGTCGCAGTCACTATCGTTTGCTCTTCTTAGACCCGACGCGGAGAGACTCGTCGCGAACACGACATCCGATCGATCGATTACTTCGATCGAATAATAAAAAAACGATAGATATTAATCTCGTTCGATATTTTATTTGCCAAATGGCCATGTTCGTCACGTATTCGTGAATACGAAATTAACGACGGGGCTACTATAACACCGCCACGGTTTTTCCTTATCTTATCGGTTAATAATGCTGACGTCACGTCACGCTCGACGATAAGGAGCGATTCCAGTCGGTGAGGAAGACGAGGTGGTAGGGGAAATATAACTGTGAGCGCCGGAGAGCGCGTGGTGAGAGACAGGTAGTAGGAGCGTCTGGAGAGTGGGGGGAGTGGGGAGAGTCGATTGGCAGTGGCAGGTTTCGCGGTGATGTATGGGGAGGAGGGGGTACAGAGTAAGCCCGACGTTCGATATACCTGATAATTACAATATTCTAAAGTATTACGTGAGAAAATTTAACGGGCGAAAATTTCGCCTTGGACAAAATTTCGTTGAATTCTCGACGAAATGAAAATTTGATAATTCGAACGAATAACGATAATTATATTTATTTAATTCGAATTTTGTCTTTGATTAGAATTTCGTATTAATTAATTTTGCGGAATTATGGGTATAATGTTGAAACGATTCATAGGTTTTAATATTTTTTGCAACGATGCGGTTTTTTTTATCTCGGGCTACGAATCGTAGATTATTCTCTCGTCTCGAGATTATAGAAAGGAGGTATATCTCGGAACAAGAGACGAGTATTTTACAAAAGCCTAGGTCCGGGATGTCCCGGACTCTCGAGTGTGTTATATATATATAGGTACGTATCATCCCCGACGAAACGTCGGGCATGAGAAAGGTACGAGGGAATTCGGCGAAGAGACGAGAGTACCGGCAGACTGATGAAAAAAAACATCGAAGAATAAGAAGAAAAAGAATGAATAAAAAAAAATAATTAAAAAAAAAGGGAACGAAACAAAATAAAACGTAGTTCGCGAAACGAGTTCTCGTAACCCCGTATATACCTGTGGTTTAAAGAGAGCCACTTCGTTAAGCCCCGAGGTAGGATCGATCTTTGTTCTTTTTTTTTTTTATGCCTTTTATTTCGAACAAGTTTTGAATTTCGTGGCGCCCGAGATGGAGAAAGAGAGCGACGTTAGGCCGAGGACCGTGGTCAGCGAGGTAGATAATAAAAAAAGAGGATAACGTTCGCGTCCTTGACCGAATGCAAAAAAAACAATTCAAAATAAAATCGAATCAAAAATAAATTGACTCGATTTATCGGTTCAACGTGCTCGTCGAAGCTTCTCCATGGGCGATATCGAGCGTCGTCTCTGACGTGTAATTATTCGATACGGATTTTTTTTCTTTTTTTTTTCTACGCCTCTCGATGATTCTCGTACCAGCCGGAGAGAAATCCGCCCACCGCACTTTTTTTCCACTCACACGAACGAGGGACGAAGTGTGTTTGCATAGATAATCTCGTCGCTATCAAATACATTTTTTTTTAACGTGCATATTATTCCGTCTCTCTCTCTCTCCCTTAGTATTTCGCACGAAATACCGACGATACTTTATAGCCCGAGGGTTTAACATCGAGTTCGGGAAGGCGACTATTAGCGGAAAAATGAATTACCATGATTATTATTTAATCATAGAAGATGGATGGGAGGAAGGGAGGAGAAAGCACGGGGGAAAAACGGGTCGATAAGGGAGTTCTCACAGACGGAAACTCCACAGCCACCTCTCGACGTCCTTTAATTACAACTCTAGAATTTTACTAACCAAAAAATATTAAAAAAAAAATTGAAATAATTCTACAAACTCAATAATTTTTTTCATAACAACGTTGGTATTTTTTTTAAAACTTTTATCCGCCCCTATAAACCTGAATCGAAAAATAGAGATCGGATTTCCTACTGCAATGCCACCCTTAAAAAAACACGTGTGCTTTAACTCGCCAGAAAAACAAAAAACGAATAAAAAAAGCAAATAAAAACGACGAGTTCGGGACATTTCACGGCTGTAACATTTTCGTTTCCTCGTTCGGTCGCGAATCGTTACAATATCGTACTATCAAACTCGCATTTCGGTGCGACGATACGACCAAAGAGAGAGAGAGAGAGAGAGAGAGAGAGAGAGTGGAAATAGTCGAGGGGGAGACAGGTTTTTCGTACGCCCGCGAGGACTCGAAGTTAAGGTCGTAAAACCTTCGGCGATCAATAATAAACCCTCTCTCTCTCTCTCTCACTCTTGTTCGCTCCAGAGACAGAGAGAGAGTCTCTGGAGCGAGCAAGAGTGAGTGAGTGAGAGAGAGAGAGAGAGAGAGAGAGAGAGAGAGAGAGAGAGAGAGAGAGAGAGAGAGAGAGAGAGAGAGAGAGAGAAAATCGGGGGTGTGTGGCAGAGGCAGCGGGGCAGAAGAGCGGCTCACTCGCCCCTCAACGAGGATCGTAACCAACAGGGGGCTGAGAGAGGAAGAGAGAGAGAGAGAGCAAGAGAAACACCCCCCATCGGTAAAATGAGAGAATAGGGTTGCGAGACTGTTCAAGCCCGAAGAGAACTCGCGTGTGCGTTTACGCACCCTCGAAAAAAACGAAAGTGTACGATATCGTATACATACGCCATGTGGGCTATATATATATATATATATATATATAGACGATATCGTATGCGATTAAATAGTATTCGATGTATAGGGCTGTGTGAATGTGAGAGTGTGTGTTATAGGGGTTGTTGTTCACTCTTGCGAGTACGCGATAGTAATATATATATAGTAAATACGTATAGAGAAGGGCACGGGACAAGGACGAGTACCATTGACGCGCTATAGGTCGAGAAGGGGTAGTTGCACTAGGGGTGAAGAAGGGAGGACGGCTGGTGGATGACGTTATTACACTCTGCCAGAAGCACCGTTATATATCCAACGTTTCTGCCAATTTCTCATCAGGAACACGCTAAATTCGCCGACGCTTTATTACACTACGGATCGCAATTTGCCAGAGATGTGAGGGTGGAAAAAAGGGGGGGGGGCAATAGTGAGAGAACGCGAGAGGGTACGTTTACTCACAGCGATGAGCTTGTAAACGAAAAGTAACGAAGGCTGAGACTGTTCTGGTTCGACGAACAAATTCGTCTTTCGCGAAAATAAATATTGTAAAAAAAAATTGTCGTACTTATCGAAATTGAATAAATATATTCTCGGTCGTGGTAAATATCGTTGGAAAGAAAGTCGAATGAAAAGAAGAAGAAGAAGAAGAAGAAAAAACGATTTTAAACAAAATGTATTATTTACCTGTCTCGGTCTAGATCGCTCGGGTTTAGAAGAGAAAATTCTTTCTTCTCCATGGTGCTGGTGGAAGGGGAGATTTATTTAGCGAGCGCGCAAACCCGCGAGCTAAGCTCGAGCTTGACTGAACGATAGGATGAGAAAAAAACGAGCGCATCACCGGCGGAATTTTGCGGGAGGCAAAATAAGTGTGGTGCACACGTAAGTATACGCTCGGTCATGACGAGAGAGCGTGTTGAGCGTGAAAAATAATAACAATAATGAGAGAGAAACAAAAAAGAGAGAAGAGGGGAGAAAAATGGCCGGACGAGTGCGATGATAGCAGGTCGACTTTCCGAGTATGGTGAAAACATACAGAGATTGGCAATGAGCTGCTTTTGCGATCTCCGATCTCTCGAACGCTCTCTCACGTGTATGTGTGTGTGTGTGTGTGTGCGCCTGAGGCACGCATGGGAAAATGACGTCATAGCGGTTATACGAAACGGGAGAAATAACGTGTTTACACTTGAAGGCGAGAAACTCACGGGATTTATGAGCTTGTTTCGTGGGTGAAGGAAATCCAAGATGGCGGATTCGCATTGGTCAAAGTCGAAAGGAAATAGTTCGAAACACGCTTCTCTCTCTCTCTCGTAGTTTCTCGCGAGCCTGTGTGCTCCGAAAGCGGGAACGAAAATGTTTCTCCTGGGAAATACTCGCGGGGTTGGGCGGGACTGTTTCGTGAAATTGAGTTCGACGTGGGTTTCTAAGTTTTAGGGTTGCCTGGACTTCTGGAATGGCCCTGTCGCCAATGTCCCGGAAATTTGCGTGCCTGATAGTCAATAAAGGCAATAATGACGAAAAGTCGACGTGCTCGAATTTCAGACTATGAATTTCGAGATATCGAAAGAACGATTATGATTTTAGTATTATAACGGGAAATTTACGATGAATGTATACGCTTTGAAATAATTTTTGTTGAAAGCTCTTTTTTTCGGCACTTTGGGGCCAGCGTTTTCGGTGGGCTTTCAAAATTTTGGCAATTTTTTATCTTCTAAAATGAATTTTCTGAGGCACTTGTGAAATTGCAAATTTCTCGCCGATCACGAATATCACGGTCGTTTTTCTTTTGCATATGAATACACGGGCGAAAAGGCAAAAAAAAACGTGAAATTTCAGCGTTTTTCGGGGATTTTGGACATTAGATTCGAACTATCGAACGAATAACCATGATTTTCGTGATGCGCGGGAAATTTCCGATCGAATAACGTGGTGTTGAAATATTTTTA